>CM076574.1:323020005-323349476 GCA_034641835.2 Pinus albicaulis | reverse complement strand
TTATATAGGACAACATCAAAACCGCTTTGGAGTCTAGAATCTAGCCCTGCTAGACTTAGAAAGGGATCTATCTTTAGATTTAGCTTTGTTTTATGAATTTGATATTAGGCTATTTATAATTATTGTATGGATTTATTTTTGATTGATTCTTTGGTTGGATTAGTAGTTCTATTTAAACTAATTCCATTGGGCTATGGAGTCATAAAAGGCTGGGTTGTTGCATCAAATTTTCAAGAGCATCCACAAGGAAAGCTAACTACACTTACTGGATCTTAAAACATAATGAATTATGAGATGAAAGAAAAAGTGAATTTCAGTAATGGTTAAAAAGAAATTAAGAATTTCTTATCCAGACTTCAGAAGAAAAATGTTTATATTGTAAACACATTCAGAAATAAGCTGCTCTGACAGCAAATCTTAATCTTCGTATTTTTGTTTTACAATCAGATTTAAATGATGCACTGAGAGAAAAAAAAAAAACACAGAAAAAAAAATAACATCACCAGATAAACATAGCTCAAGTATCCTATAAAAGGCCTTTTATTATTGATGCTACAACTCCAAGAAAAAATAATGTTCCAATAGAAAAATTTTACAATCCAGGGTCCAACCCCTGATACTCAGAATGTATGAAGTATTTAACTCAATTCTACAACAATTTTTGTATATATATAGGAAATCTGTTATTAATTACAAAATAAGAAAAAGTTGACTAGTGTTACCATGAAGTGGACACGATGAACTTAATTTGAAATTTGGCCCTATTTTTTAGAAGTTTGTTGTTGCGTCATCAGATCTGGTGATGTGTTGGTTGATTTAGTTGATCTGGTACTGTGTTGATTTGGCTAATATGCTAGCCTTATCTGCTTTTCAGACATCTTGGAACTCGCACAACTTGTCCCACCTGTCTTCATCAGGAATCAATATTTTTTTGGCTTTTCAATAAATTTCATCCACCTCCGTGTACCGAGAAAATGTGGGTTTAACCACGAAAATGTGCTTAATCTCATGCTGAATGAAGATATCATTGCCTATAATATCTAGAAAATCCTTTCCTGTTATGGTATTTTGGATGTTGGAATGCTTGGCTATATCTTTTGAAATTTCCCTAAGCTTCTTTACATAATCATCTATGGCCATTAGTCTGTCATTTATGACAAACAGAGAAGGAAAACCCCTTTTGGTTAATGGCTCGATCCTATTGAATAATATACTAACTCCAATTTCTAATCCATTACACTTATCTTCAATTTGATCTACCAAAATCCTTAGTGTAAGGAATTTCTTCACCTCCAGGATGGTTTCATTTCTGTCTTGCACTCCCAAATATTCTGGTTCATATTTGTTTTTGGTATACAAAAACTTGACGATCTTATGAGTTATATCAGGCATGTCTCCTAGATCTTTAGTGATATCTGAAACATATTTGTTAGCTTTTTTGATCAAATCCTTCTGCTCAAAAATGATTTGGATGGATGGCCAGATCTCATTCATAGATTCAGTGATGTTGGTCCCTATGATCTCCTTGACTCTACATACCATGCTACCAATAGAAGATTATTGAAGAGACTTCTATAATCCTTCCATCAACCTTTGATTTATCTGTATTTATGTCACATGGGTTGTCTCACTTTTTGTTATTTGATCTTGCAAAACTTTGATCTGAGCCTGTAATCTTTTAATATCCTCCATTTTCAAAGACATATTCTCCACTAAGTTAGCAAGTCGGTTTGATACCTCTCCTGTGGTAGTTGTTGAAACTCTTGGTGTTGGAATGGCTGTAAGGGGTACAACATCTAAAGGAAAAATAGTTGTTTGTGTAGCTTTCCCTTTCTCTTTAACCATATTTTCCATTTCTACCTCCACCGTTTTCAGTTGGTCAGTCTGTTCCATGATGAGATTCATCATATTATATTTTTGTGTCTATGTCTCTTTTAGCTCCTTAGTAAGAGGATACTATGTAGCTGAAATATTCAATTGTTTCTTCAAGGCTTCTATATCTGCATTCTTATTTTTAATAATACCCTCCACAGCCTGTAAGTTTGATGGATCATATCCAATTTTCACGACCAAGTCTTCCAAGGATTTTATCCTATTATCCTTCAACATTGAGGATATTTTCTCCATATTGAGTTGAGATTGCACATTTTCCAAGGAGACCTATAACTTAGATAAATTCATAGCAGTATTGGTTAAGGTGGAAGAGATCATTTCGTCTCTTTATTTATGCATTTCCATCTGATCAATGGGGTGGATGTCCTTGATGCTGAATTCTAAGGAACTTTGCTTGTAATCTTCCATCTTGGGTTTTACAATCTGGGCTTCTAGAAATTCCATGTGCATCTTCCCCTTCTCTGAATCAAATGTAGATAGCAATATTCTTTGTGAACTGGAGGTCTGCTTCAAAAATTGGGTGTAAGTGTTGTTTTTCAAGATCTCATTTCTGAATTGACCTGACTGAAAGTATCAAATACAATATTTTATTTATTTCCTATATAAGTATTAGAAGTGGATGTTTTGAGAGCATGTTGATGATTCAAGATAGTATTTGAAGTAGTTGGAGGAGTGATAGGATGTTTTCCTCCCTTTGGAGATTATCCTGGAGTATCTAGGATGTTGATAATAGTTTCATACTCTGATTCTTTGTCTAGGTCAACATCCATGTGTATTTTGTCCCTTCTTTTGTACTTCATCTTGAATTATTTATTAGAAGTATCAGTCACTGAAGGTGACTGATTTTCTCTTTTCCTTTTCCTTGTAGTTTCTTGTTTATCTTCTTTACTCGATTTCTGTTGTGGTACAGGAGTTTGCAAACCTGAAGTAGAAATGGCTCGCTCCTCTGCCTCCTGCAAAGTATTTTCTGTCCACTCTGTCTAGTTTCTGAACTGCTCTATGTCTGGTCTTTATGTATGAAGGTAGGGTGTAGACTTATTCTCCACACTCAATTTATAAATGACCCCAAAAGGATCATAAGACTAGGTGAAGATAGGAGAAAACTTCATATGTTTCAAAATATTATCTGCTTCTTCTCCAACTTGCCTATTGTTGCACACAAATTGTCCTATCTCAAACTTTATTCTAAAATGTGACTTCTTTTTTGTGGAGAAAAAATCCACCTCATCTGCATTCAGCATCTGTCTTATGTATTCTAGGGAAAAAATCCTCGTTGGGAGGAATTTTGGCAGCTCATAGGGAGGTAACTCACACCCATAGACTCTCAATTCTGTATAATTTTGGTATAAATACCAATTTATTGTTCTTTCTTGGTCTTAGAGCTGCATAATCCTTTTAATCTCTTCACTAATCATGGGCTCAACTGTTCTCTTTAGAATACTTATTCCATGGTGTACAAACATCTCAACAAATTGTTTGTAATTGAATTACTCTTGGTCCTTCATCAACAAGGTGGTCCAAAAAATCAAAGGTCGTGGGTGTCCATCTTCATCCAATTTCTTCATTGAAAATTGAAATTTATCTGCCTGAAAATATAGAAAAAAATAGATAATGATAGAAGTATATTTAAATACTCCTTCCGTATGAAACTTTACAAGATGGTCATGAATGTTATCAGCCAAGAACTGGCTAAAATAAAACATGACAGAGGGCTTAGAATCTGAGGACAATATAATAAAAAAGCCTATAATTTCCTCATCAATCCATTAATCAGAGTAATATCCTAGGAGGTATGCAAGGATTGTGGTAATTTGTTTGGTTCTCTAAGGGAATAAAGATGAGGGATATGAAGGATTTTTCTTAGGCAGAGGGGTCTTCTCGGTTAGGAATAGCTCAAGGGTTGAGGCTCTCCTATTAAAATATAACTTTTGATATAGGTCTATGAGGGCGTCTTGGGAAAAAGGAGTAGGATTTTATACTGTAGTTGCTTGCATCATCTAATTAATAGATTGGGCAGTAACAATGAACAAAACCTCACCAGTGGGGGAAATTACATCTCTTTGATTTGGGATGTAACAAGCACAACATCTCCTAGTGAGCTCAGGGGCACTATGGGTCTTGGGGAAAATGTAATAAGGCAAGTTGGTGTCCAACAGAGAAATATCATTGACCCCATATACTAATTTTTCTTCCAACCAACAATAGACATCGAATAAATTGAACTCAAAGATTGTTTCATGGATCTTAAAGTCTTTATCATCCAAGTTGGCATGATCTAAGTCAATTGGAGGATGAATCATGGGATTAAAGGGAGGTTCCTGACCTTTCTTCTTGGGAGGCATGGTGAATTTTAATTGGAGAAAAGGTTGGATCGGGTGATGATACTATCAGTAGAACACCAAGGCAGAATGGCAGTGTAAAAACTTGAAGAAACATTGTGATTCACTGTGGGGGACCTATAATAATCAAAGAATAGGTAAAAATATAGAAATTGTAAAGTTTGAATGAGGCGGGAATGTTGGATTTTATAGGGTTGCATGGTTTCTCGTTATGCATGGCGTGGGTCTGTTGATTAATGGTTAAATCATTAATTAACTTAACGGGTTGATTCTGGAGGCAGAGGAGGATATTGTTTGTGAAACGGACAAGTGAGGTGTCATACTATGAATGGAGGAGGGATAACGGTCGGGGGAGCGGTTTACGGTATGGGGAAACAAATTTTCAGAGGTGGGAACGAACGATGAGTGGGTTTGGTGGGGGGGGGTGAAAAATCTTCTATGCTCACCATGTAAGGGGTAGGGCCTACTCAAAAACCATTAATTTCGAACCCCCCACACCCCCCCCCCCCCCCACAACGATAACATTCATATGGTGCGGGGGGGCGAAGTTTCATATTAGCCATAGGATGTAATAGTGGAAGTGGATATGGAGTGGAAGGCGGAGGGAGTTTAACAATGGTGTGATGGGTGAGAGGATGGAGGGTTGAGTAGATTAAATGGAATTTGGGTGGAGTGTAAAGTTTTCGATCTTGGAATATGACATACAATATGTCAAGTAAATTAAAAATAAATAAATCCCCAAAACTTAGGATCTCCTTTGTTTTTTATTTTTTCTCCATACATGAAAATACATGAAGTCTTTAGGATGAGGCTTTAGAATAAATTTCATGTTTCTCCGTATGTATTTTATTTTTTCATTCTACCTACACTTTGACTAATCTAACATTTTTTTATCATTCTTTTGCAGAATGCATTTAGGCTTGCAGACCCAAAGCTCTTTTTTTATAATCCAATCTATCCCTTATTCCTTCCATTGACTCAGATTAAACTATTTGGTAAGTATTTATTCTCTAACCTATTCAATAGAAATTTAAAATTTTTCAATCATGTTTAAACTATATGAATTGAACAAAATAACTTATCAGTAATGGAATTTTGACTTGCAACACTTTCAGTATTATTCTTTTCTGGGGTTTTCTTTCTTTTCTTTTATTTTTCTTTATATATTTTTTCAATATACCCTCTTTTATTTTTCTTTTTTTCATATTCTTTTAGAAATCATTTGAATATTGAAAATCATGTACAATATGAAATTGCAACTATGAAATACTCAATCACCTTGAGATCCAAAAATTTATAGGACCCTAACAGGCTAAATGAATTAATGTGGAGGGGAGGAAGTTTAATAAGCTAAAAGATGGCCAGTTAACTTCGAGGCCACCTTCGACAGTCAAACTAAAAGATCTTGGTAGATTTTGCATGCAACATGGAGTTGTTACATTAGTTGAAATGAGATCACCAGAAATGGGTGTTTATTATGAGACAGGGGTAAATGATCACTTCGAGTGGGGCAAACGGTCCAAATGAGGAAATCTTGTGTGAGGAACACCTCAACACAACATTCTAGGCCCACTCGAATAGGCATATAATGTACCTCAGCTCACTTCCCCTCACATTTATGCTCATTTAAAAAGAAGATAAGTGAAGGAATAATTTAGTAAGCCAGAGAGGAGGTTTGATCATCTACTAGTTGTGCATGCATGAGGTGCTACATGAAACCCTGCAATTGCTACAAGAAGATTGAAAGAGTGCTACAGAGTGCTGAGAAGGGGCATGCAAGCAACCAAAAGGGTCAATTAGCTCAAAAAATACCACCCTCAATGATCTAGGTGGATATTAGTGGCCACCCTCCTATTCCACTTGGACCCCCACCATTGTTTCTTTCAGTTTTTCAATTTTCTTAATTGTAGCATAATTTACTACTTTTGGTAGTTTTTCGAGTCCTGAAGCTCCAGATCCATTTTTAGGCCCTAAACGATGTTTTTTGGGCATGAAACCTTTTGATGAATATGATTCTTCCAAAATATATATTTACTATAAGCATTTTTAGTCCTCGGATAGATATTTATAATGATGTATCATATGCTTCAAATAGAGATAATGTGCCAAAGTCACAACCCTGAGAAATTTATGTACCAATTTACCCCAACGAGGCCCATAGTCTGGTGTTTCATCTCCTATGGTTTGGTTATTGGATGTTTAAGTTTTTCCATTGTTTCTAAATAATATATATGCCTTTGAGCCTCATGTAAAATATATTTTATAGGCTTGTAGCTGCCACATATCCTCTTAGAGATAAGCTACCAGCACCAAGCTAGTTTATTTCCATTATGTCTGTAAACAAATATTAGTTCTTTGATATTAATGAAATGAAGTTTTATTTCCATTGCATATTTTAATTAATGGTTATATGTGTATTATGTTGTGTTCCTGCATAAATTCAGATCAATGGTATTAGAGCAGTCTGCTCTTTCTCGATCCTTCTGTGCATGTACCCAATGAGGTCGAGGTATAAGGAGTTAGGGCTCGATCTGGTTGAACCTTTGAAAGCTCATCCTCGCAAAACCTAATGGTCACCCATGGGGAACGAAAGGAAAGACAAGGGAGAAGGATATCTTATAAAAATATTTCTCTAGGAGGCCCTCAAGAAACAAAGGAACATGATGATGGATAACTTTTCCTATATCCTTCAACGACTTCCCATTGGCGGCGCATCTACATCTAGTAGCAACTTTGGAGGCACAACCCCTTTTAAGGTACAACTTTGAAATTTCCATATTTGATGGCCAAATAGATGCAGATGCCATAGATAGGTGGTTGAATCTATTAGAAGGATATTTATTGGTTCATGACTTTCCAACCGGGAGAATATTACTTTTTCACTCCTCAATGTCACCCCCGATGTCAAGGACTGGTTGGAAACATACTATGAGAAAAAGGATGAGGGGGAACCCTCTCTGTTCTCGGTCATACCCACTTGGAATTATTTCAGAGACGCCATCAAGGAACAATATTATCCTATGGGGAGCTATGAGGAAAAGTACATACAATGGTCTATGCTGCGACAACAAAGGGATCAAGATTTTCATGAGCTGACGAATATGTTCCATACCCTGTGCACAAAGTTGGGTATCAAATATTCAGTGAAACATTTGGTGTTGAATTACCATAGTTGTTTGCACAGATACATTTAGGAGTAAATTTACTTCCTCGACATCTCCTCGGTTGGTACGACATACCCGTATGCTGCCAAGATTGAGCAGAAATTCAAGCAGAAGAAGTGAGACTAGCTCTGTGAATCAAAATCAAGGGAAAGGTGCCCCCAAAACATATAAAAAAGGAAAAATCCAAGGCATGGCATCCCAAGACGACCTGCCAAAGCCGCAAGAAAATAACAACACCGTGAAACCAAAGAAGGACATGAGAAAGTGGTGTTTGTTCTATGAGAACTCCACTCACAACACAAGTGAGTGTCAGGCCAAGCAATCACTAGTGGCCGAGATGAAGGATTTTGAATCAGATGCATGCTCCGACTCTAAATCAGAACCTAAGAAGGGGAATGACAAAGGGAAGAAGATTATTGATGTGAAGCCCAATGCCATTTTTTCCACCATGAAGATCCAAAAGGAAGGACCAGAAGATCCAGAGGAGGAGGAGCGTATCTTCCACTCCCATATGTGGGTAAAGGGTTCCTCACTACAGTTCATTGTCGAAATTGGGAGCCAAAAGAACCTCATTTCAGCAAAGGTTGTGAAGTGGTTGGGCTTTTCGACTACAGCACACCCACAACTGTACACCATTGGGTGGCATCACCAAGGATGGGATCTCTGCGTCAGCCAACAGTGTCTCCTTCCCTATAACATCAAGCCCTTCACCGATGAGGTATTATGTGACATTTCTCCTCTTGATTTTTTTGATGTATTATTAGCCCAAACAGACTTATGGAAGTGACATGCTGTGTATAAGTCCCAGCCTCGCACTGTTATTGTTACTTTGGGCAATAAGTTGTACTGGATACCAGAGGTACCACTGCCTATCGCTATCTCTTTGGTTACTGCAAAAAAATACAGCAAGCTCATTTCAGAAACCAAGAATTTTTTTTTCCTGATTATCTACTCTTGGGGCAAGAAGAAGACTGTGGCCATGATCTTTAGACAGGGCTACTATGAACGACAACAACAAATGGACAAGGTCCTTGAGGAGTACAGGGACATCTTCACCTCGCCCGCATGGGTTCCTATGCACTACCAGGTCAAGCACCCCAATATCTAACCCTAGGTGTGTCACTGCCTAATGGACTGATCTATCAAGGCTCTACTTTAGAGAACAATGAAATCAAGAGGTAGATTCAAGAGCTGCTATAGAAAGTTCACATCCGGAAAATTTTATCGCCCTGTGGGAGCCCGATCGTGTTCGTGCAAAAGAAGGATGGGACTCGGATACTCTATATTCACTATCAGGCACTAAAAAGGATAATTTTCTGGAATATGTACCCGATCCCATAGATTTATGACCTTCTGGACCAACTCAAAGGGGAAAAATATTTTAGAAAGATTGAATTGAAGTCAGGGTATCACTAGGTACCAATCAAACTGTCTAATGTGTGGAAGACTGCCTTCAAATCCAAGGAGGGCCATTTCAAATGGTTGGTCATGCCTTTCGGGTTGATGAATGCTCTCGCAACCTTCATGAGGTTGACATACGACATCTTGCGGCCATTCAAAAACTCATTTGTAGTAGTGTACTTATATGACATCCTGATCTTCAGCCAGACTTGGGAAGAGCACATCCACCACATCCGACAGGTCCTCCAAACACTACGGAAACACAAGTTCTGTGCTAATTTGGAGAATTTCACTTTTGGCATGACCCAGGTTCAATATGTGGGATATATTATTGATGAGCAGGAAGTGCATGTGGATCCAACCAAGATCCAAGTCATTCGATATTGGCCAACCCCTACCACTCTAAAAGAGCTTCACAGATTTCTTGGTCTTGCTAATTTCTACCACATATTCATGTTGGTATTCTCTAGTATCACTTGTACATTGAGTCAAATCACCAAGGGAGGAGCGAAAGAAAATTTTTTTTGGTCAGAATCTCAACAGAAGACATTCATAGAATTGAAGCATCACCTCTGCTCTGCCCCAGTGGTCACATTAACATACTTGCAACAACCATTTGAAATTGAGACAGATGCCTCTGACTATGTTATCAGGGCAGTTCTTACTCAACATGGGCATCCAATGGCATATGACAGTGAGACACTATCTGACACAGTCTAGAAGTATCCCATTTATGAAAAAGATATGTATTCCATTGTTTGGGCTTGGTGACAATGGAAAAATTACATTTTGGGAAGGAAACGATCATCCACATATACCATCGACCCCTATAGTTCATACAGACACAAGGGAAGTTGCAAAATGATCGCCATCAAAAGTGGTCCACATATCTGCAATAGTTTCAGTTGAACATCAAGTACAAGAAGGGTATCACCAATAATGTTGCAGACTGCCTCAGTCGACCACTGATCATGGCGATAACCACTATGATCAACTCTTTTGGGCATGAGACTCCTGATTGGCCGCTTCTCTATAAGAGAAATCTAGAATTCGGCCACACATACAAGACACTATGCATCCATTCATGTTATCATAACTATAAATGGAGAAGTACATAAAACTATATATCCAGTCCATACCCAAAAGCATACTATATGATCCCCCATTCATATAGTTCTACTTTTGCATGGATTCTTTGAGTTGTACATGCATAGAATGTGTACGATCATCCTGTTGATGACTTATGTCTAGCCATCAGTTTGGGGATGGAAATTTGTGGACTTGTTGAGCTTGTTTTCCAGCATTGACCAGAGGTTAGACCAAAATTTACTGAGGAACCTACTATCCTGATCTAATATGATAGACTGTGGAATCCAAAAGGGTACCCACACTCGTTCAAAGAAGAGTTTAGCAGTGGCTTCTGTTGTGAAATTCTTCTTGCAGGCCACCATAATTATCATCTTCAAGAATCTATCGACAACAATGAAAACACAGACATTTCCATGCTTATTAGAAGGAAGGCTTGACATGTAATCCATGAAGATGGATTCCCAAGGTCGACTAGGGGTAGACAGCGGAGTATATAGGCGTTGTTTCTTAATGGTTGGTTTGGAAATGACATAGGTAGTGCAGAATATGATGTACTTCCCGACATCCTGTTGAATTTTTTTCCAATAAAAATACTTCTGTAGTACTGCCACTGTTTTCCCGACCCCAAAATTCCCAGTGACCCAACTGTAGTGCCCTTCCCAAATCATCTTGGCACACTCACTTGAAGGAACAAAAATGTGTCTCAGGTGACATAGCATTGCATCCTGGAGGTGAAAATTTGGAACTCGGTTACCCTCCAAGAGCATCTTGTACGTGTGGCCAAATTCTGGATCGCTCTTGTAGAGAAGCAGCCAATCAGAATTCTCATGCCCATAAGAGTTGAGCACGGTGGTTATCGCTATGATCAGTGGTCGACTGAGGCAGTATGCAACATTATTGGTGATTCCCTTCTTGTACTTGATGTTCAAATGAAACTGTTGCAGATATATGGACCAATTCTGATGGTGATCGTTCTGCAACATCCCTTGTGTTTGTATGAACTAAAGGGGTCAGTGGTCTATGTGGATGATTGTTTCCTTCCCCAAAATGCAATTCTTATATTATCAGCATGCTTGCACAATGGAATACATATCTTTGTCATAAGTGGGATAATTTCAGACTGTGTCGGATAGTGTATCACTATGATATGCCACTAGATGTGCCTGTTGAGTAAGAACTACCCCAATAGCATAGTCAAAAGCATCTGTCTCGATCTCAAATGGTTGTTGCAAGTCTAGTACTGTTACCACTTGGGTAGATCAGAGGTGATGTTTCAATTCTACGAACGCCTTCTATTGAGATTTTGACCAAAATAATTTTTCTTTCAGTCCTCCCTTGGTGATTTGAATCAAGGGACAAGTGACATGAGAGAATCCCAACACAAACCTGTGGTAGAAATTAGTAAGATCCAGAAATTTATGAAGCTATATTAGATTGGTTTGGGTTGGCTAATCCTAAATGAATTGGATATTTGTTGGACTCACATGCACCCCCCGCTCATCAATAATGTATCCCAAATACTAAACCTGGGTCATGCCAAAAGTGAACTTATCCAAATTGGCACACAACTCGTGTTGCTGTAGTGTTTGGAGGACCTGTCGGATGTGGTGGATATGCTCTTCGTAAGTATGGCTAAACATCAGGATGTCATCCAAGTACACTACTACAAACGATTTGGTGAATGGCTGCAAGATGTCATCTATCAGCCTCATGAAGGTTGTGGGAGCATTCGTCAACCTGAAAGGCAACACTAGCCATTCGAAAAGGCCCTCCTTGGCTTTGAAGGCAGTCTTCCACACATCAGATGGTCTGATTGGTACTTGATGATACCTAGACTTCAAGTCGACCTTGATGAAATATTTTTCCCCTTTGAGTTAGTCCAGATGGTCATCAATCTATGGGATCGGGTACCTATTCCAGACAACGATCTTTTTCAGGGCCCGATAGTCAATGCATAGTCTCCAAGTCCCATCCTTCTTCTGCATCAACACGATCAGGCTCCCATAGGGTGATGAACTTGGCCAGATGTGACCTTTTTGTAGCAAATCTTGAATCTACCTCTTGATTTCATCATTTTTCATAACATAGAATTGATAGATCGGTCCATTAGGCAGCATTGCGCCTGGGGTCAGAACGATGGGGTGCTTGACATGACTGTGCAGAGGCACCCTTGCGGGTGAGGTGAAGATGTTTCCATACTCCTCCACGACCTTGTCCATTTGTTTTTTTTGTATAGAGGAGCCCTATATATAGGTTGTGGCCATAGTCTTATTCTTGCCCTGAGGGTGGATCACCAAGGAAAAAAAAATCCTGGTTTTGGAAATGAGCTTATTGCATTTTTTTGCAGTAACCAAAGAGATAGTAGCATGCGGTGGTACCTTTGGTATCTTGTACAAATTATTGCCCAAAGTAACAATAACAACACGAGGTCGGTACTCATACAAAACATTTCGCTTCCACAGGTATGGTTGGCCTAATAATACATCAAAAACATCAAGAGGAGAAATGTCACGTAATACCTGATCAATGAAGGAATTGCTACTGTAGGGAAGCTATCACTACAGGTTGACGTAGAGATCTCATCCTTGGTGAAGCCACTTGATGGTGTATGGATGTGGGTGTGTTGTGGTCGGAAAGACCAACCGCTTCACGACCTATGCTGAAATGAGGTTCTTTTGGCTCCCAATGTCGACAATGAATTGTAGCAGGGAACCCTTTACCCGCATCTGAGAGTGGAACAGATGCTCCTCCTCCTCTGGATCTTCTAGTTCTTCCCTTTGGATATTCATGGTGGAAATGGTGGCATTGGGCTCTGCATCAATAATATGATTCCCTTTGTCATTCCAAATGTGTGCGATCATCCTGTTGATAACCTCTGTCTAACCATCAGTTTGGGGATGGAAAGTTGTGGACTTGGTGTGCTTGGTGTCCAACATTGACTAGAGATTAGACCAAAATGTACTATGCAAATTTTTGTCTCGATCTGAGATGATAGAATGTGGGATCCCCAGGTTTACCCACACTCATTTAAAGAAGATTTTAGTAGTGTCTTCTACTGTGATATTCTTCTTGCAAGCCGTTATAATGGCCATCTTTGAGAATCTGTCGATGACCATGAAAACAAAGTCGTTTCAATGCTTAGTAGAAGGAAGGCTCGACATGTAATACATGGAGATGCATTCCCAAGGTCGAATAGGGGTAGGCAGAGGATTATATAGGCCTTGCTTCTTGATGGTCGGTTTGGAAATGATGTAGGCAGTGCAACATCTGATGTACTTCCTGAAATCCTGTCGAAGGTTTGGCCAATAAAAATACTTCTACAATACTTCCATTTTTTTCTCGACCTTGAAATTCCCAACGAATTGATTGTAGTGCACTTCCCAAATCATCTTGGCATGCTCGATTGAAGGAACACAAAGGCTTCCGGGGTGACATAACAGTGCATCCTAGAGGTGAAAATTTGGAACTCGGTTACCCTCCAAGAGCGTCTTGTATGTGTGGCCAAATTTTAAATTGCTCTTGTAGAGAAGTGGCTAATCAGAAGTCTCGTGCCCATAAGCATTAATTGGGTCCTGATATATGCCTTCGATAAAATGTTTAGCATGAGAGAATAATGCATAGGTACTTTTGAACTATCAAGTGAGTACGCCTTGTGGAATTTTTAGCTGCATAATGTATCAAGGTCCTTATACCGAAAGGGGAGAGAAAAGTGAGCCTTTAATCGAAGAGTAATTATACTGATCTAGTAAAGGAACACGAGCATATACATATGAATGAACCATTGGAAAACTAGCAAAATAGTTCACATAGAAGAAACAATTGTTAAAACAGATACAACCACCTTCAACAAGATAAGTTCCAAAGCCACCAAAAATAGGTCAATTTCCTTAGTATAGATGAAAAAAAAAAGATCATTGTAGCATTTAATTATGAAAGGATCTAATTCTCCATGATCTCATGCCCGATTGAGATCACGAGACAAAAAAAAAAATGGCTAATATATTCTAATAACAATCCCCATCCAGATGGTCATGCATGCAGTTTAGATGCAATCTCTAATGCTACAAAGTTTGATAAAGTACCTTTCCTCCTCGCAGGTTGATGAATGTAGAATGTTAAATAATTCATGAGAATGTGCTCATATCTGAATTTTTTATTTGTAAGAAAAGAAATTGATTTATGAGAGGATTACCTCAAAATAAATCTTTAAATTCATGATGAAGTTGAGAGTCTTAATGGATTTTCTCTCACCCCTTGAGTTTTGGATAAGGTCCTTAATAGGTTGATTTGAGATATTTACTCCTCATAAATCTCATGGAGCATATTTTAAGGGATTTAGAGAGTTATTTTCTCGTTGGAGTGGGGATCTAAGGAGATATTCTCTCCTTTGTTTTGGGATCTTAAAAGTTATATAAAAACCTCCTATATACTTTATGTGGTATGAGAGTTTTGTAGAAAATAAATTGAGAGAGTTTTTTAGAAGTCTTTGAGAGCTTCATTTTGAGGAAGTCTTGGAGAGATTTGAGAGCTCAAGAGGTCTTCCAAAGGATTTGTTGATATGTACAAGTTTTGAACTCATTTATGTAGAAGAAAGATCTAGGTTTTTCCACCCTTTTGTAATAGAGAATTGTACATCTTCCTGATTACATAAATACAATAAAATTGATTCAACCTATTGGAGGAAAATCTAGAGACATCGCTCTATGGAGGGGGTGAAATCCATTATCAACCTTGGTCTTTTCATGTTTTGTTTATTCATGGTCTAATCAAGTTATTTTACATGCATTTTAAGTTACAAGTTTATGATGAAATCAACATGTTTATGGATTAATTGTAACTTAATATTACAAGCCCATCTAGTTATTTAAAATATATTCTTTGTAAGTGTTTAAGTCTTATCTATTTTTCATATCACTTGGTATTAGATAATTTCATTGTCTATCTTAGTGGGTACATTTTTCAAGTTTAATTCAAGAAAGAATAAGGAAACTTCTTAAGAAGGTAATTTATTAAGTCTCAAAATATCAACTTCAAAAAATGAGTCTTTTTTAGATCCTTTCTTTACAAATCTTTATCAAGAATCAAAGATGTTTAAATAATTATTAACCATGAAGAAAATGGTAGAGGAGTTGTATGATGATGAAAGATAAAGAAATAAGTTGTAGAAATAGTTGAAAGCATTGGAAGATGAGAAGCAAAAGCTTCAAGATAGAATTCAAGCGATGGATTTGAAACTACAAGCTTTAGAAGAGGCCCTAGAAAAGTGTCATAATTCTAAGGTAAACGATTTAAACAACAATTGTACACATTCAGTTTAATCTCAAGAATATGTTTGTTTTGGTTCTTCTGAGAAGCACACTCGAGGAATTGGGTGGAAACTGTTATTGAAATGTGTTATGAAGGGAATGGCTTGGGAAGTCATTCTCAAGTCATAATAGAGCCCATTATGGTTGAATATCAAGCTTGATATGCTGGAATCAGATATGGAAAAGAAGAGGTTGGAGAGAGTTCCAAGACTATGGAAGAAAATGATGTTTCGAAAGGAACTTCCATCTCATTGGGTCCACCTCGTCAGAATTATGACCATGGTGATCATCAAAGGTATAGGCCTTGTTATTTTCCAATATTCAGTGATCAAAAATACCCTTTTCGAGTTTACTTAGTAATGGTCCTAGGTCAAAAATTTTATATTTTCAAGCCAGTTTTCAAATAATTTTTTTTTTCTAGATATTGCCTAGGTCTCAAATTCTACTCCCTCCACTCTATTCATGGTAATTATAATTTCAGAGGTCATGTCCTCCATTATCATCTAGATTCTTAGGTCAGTCACCATGCTTTCACCTAGGTTAGTGTCTAGGTGTCTTTTCTTTCAGCACCATAAATGTCCAAAATTTGTAATGAAGAAGGCGAAAAAATAATCATTTTCATCATAGAAGTTATCTTCAAAGGGAGTTAGCACAGGTAGGAAAATAAAGCAAGACAATTTTTCTTCTCTCAAATCTTGTTACATTTTCAAATTGTTCAAAAAATAATTTTTTTCTCAAAAGATAATGATTTCACTAAAAGACAAAAAAGCTTCTTTATGATGTTATAAAGAGTAAAAATGACTTCCTCAACTCATTTTATCCTCTCTTGTTCAATAGAGCTCCTATCTCACCTTCAGAATACTCTACAACTGCCAAAGGTGGAAAAAAACCAAAGAAATTATCAAGAAAACTCATTCCGCTACGCTTCTGGAAGGCAGCGAGATGTTTCTGAGTACTGGTGCAACATTTCTAGGTGTTAGTGCTACGTTTCTTCCAATGCGTTGCGACTCTGCCAAAGGCACTACACTTTTGGGATTTATTCTCCAAGTCAATCATTCAAGCTTCAAAACAAGTGCACAAAGCTTTTATGGCATCCTTATCAGTAAGTGGACACTCTCAATACCTTTTTCAAGTCAATTCATCAGCATGTGAGTGATTTCTCTCCTTAAGGTTTTACTCCACTACGTTTTTAGGGCCTTTCATTCTTGATTGGTTTAAATTATTTAAAACACTCATCCAAACATCTAATACCTTCACTTATCTTCCACAGACCCTACCCTAAAATTCCCTATCAATCACAACCCTCTTTACCATTATTACCATCAAAACCATAATTTCCCAATACATTTCCACAGGAAAACTAGAAAATCCATGTGTTTTCACATTTTGGTCAATATCCTCATACATATTTAAACAAAAAAATCACTTATATCCTAAAGCTAACACATCACCCTACCTCCTCAAATTTTTGGGAAATTTTCCTTAGCTTCCTTACACCTCATCTCAGACCCTAAATTCACCCTATCCCTATCCCTAGTTTTCCCAAATTTCAATTTCCCTACCCACTCCATCTATCTAGGGTTTTTTCATGTTCAAAAAAACTATGGAGGGTGAAAAGAAGGTTCACAAGGGAGGCCACTATTCCAGATTTGAGACATCCACTTTGTAAGAATTCAATTATTCCCCTTATGCCGAAATATGTTTTGAAAATAGTGGTTGTTTAAGGTTTTGTAAGAGAATCATGGAGGTAGGTTGTCATGCTCAATTGACTAGCCTTTTTTCCACTGACTTTAGCAAAGAGAAGGCCATCATAGTAGGCATTGAATTCAATTTATCAACAGATGCCATCACTTCAGCAACAGGTATTCCAAATGAAGGAGAAGTCTAGTTCAAAGGCATGGAATTGGACCTGGAGAACTACCCAATGTTCCGAAAACCTCATTGCAGAGATGAACCTGAGATTTTTTTTCCTTTCTGACATTTACTTGATAATTATGTCCCATTAATGAAACTAATCATGAAATATTTTACATGCGAAGGGAGAATTTCAAGACTGTACGAATACCGTGTCATGTTACTAATGCACTTCACAAACACCAAATCACACAATTTTTCTAACTATTTATTCAAGATTTTAGTCAAAATGGCATAAAAGCTACAGAGAAAAGGTAAAAATATTCATCCTAATTTGTTCCACCATGGTTTGGTCAAGCTAGTTGTTTAGCACCAACTCTCATCAAACAATATGACCTACAAAACTTTCATGGAGAAAGTAGCATCAACTCATGCTACTAGTCCAGCTATTGTTCGTAGCACATCATCAGCATCATCACAACCAAAGGAGGTTGACTCTTCAAGAAGACAAGTAGAGGTTTCAAAAGCACCTAGGGTTGATATGAATCAAACCTATGAGAAGAGTAAGAGGATGGTTTTTTCTCCTAAGACCATCAAAGGTGTACTTGCACCTAAAGTTTCACTTGAGCAAAGACAAACAATAGAGCAACCACCTAGTCATGATGGAAAGTCACCATTGCAATAACATGATGAAAAATAAAGCATAGAGGTTGACATGGTAGAGCATGTGAAGGAAAAGTCAGCTAAGGAAATCATAAAGGAAAAAGATGAAGAGAAAGTAGAGTTGAGGGATATTTTCTCAATGGAAAATTTCAGACAACCTTCTTACAGCAAGATAATCTGCAGCTAAAAGTGAAAAAACTCCTCCAAGACAAGCCAAAGGCACATATTGAGGCATATAAAGGTAAAGGAAAATAACTGGTAGATGATGATCATTTGGAGGATACATAAGTTGAAATAAAAGAAAGGAGACCAAGGACAAGAGGTATTAAGAGGGCACTTCAGAAATAAAAATAATTAGCTCCTACATCAAGTTGGAAAACTTTTGATGAATTAATTGTTGTTGAAATCCATCAATATAGAGAGTGTTGGCTTAACAAGGTGAATGGACATTGTTGTATCTTAAGAGAAAATTCCTTGGTTGTGGAAAGGAATCAGTGCTTTGTTCAAGTGGTCTTTGTTCAATTCCTTTGGAAACTAATTATTTAAAAACCTTAACAATATGGTATAATGCAAAACTCTACAATTCCATTAACTGTTGATATCTGAATGGAAAAGAAGAACTGTAGGCGAAACTCAAAATGGTATGTTGTAACACAAAATCTATCACTTTAAATTTCAAAATGAATTTATGGAGAGTGAGGAAACTCAAAATAATATGATCTAAACACATAATATATTACTTTTAAGTTCCAGAGAGAATTTGTGAAGGGAGAGGAGTTAGAGTGAAGGAGTGAAAATTAAGGTTATTTAACTCTTACTCACAGATGTAATTAAGAGACCGACAACTACTTCACTTCACTCTAGGAAGAAAGAACACAACATGGCACAGGAAAAAAGAATCACCATCAACAGTTGCAGGAAACTTGATGCTTCTTTCATCAATTCCTCATAAAAGTAAGTACCAAAGTTTTAGTCTTCCAGAGGTCGAAAACTCGGAGCCCCCTTCTTTCTTTCTATCTTTCTTAAATACATAAAAGACAGTTCGTAACATCTAGAACTTCTTGAAACTACTTCGACTACCTAAATTGTTAAAAATACTTATTACATTGCAATTGAGTACATCACTATAGCTTTGATCTTAACAAACACAAAAAACAAATTAAAACTTGAAATATAATTCTTTTTGTTGAATCTGATTTGTTTCTGATGCGTCTCCGTGAAGTGCTGGCGTGTCTCCCTGAAAAATCAGAAACCCTTGCCCTACATTTATTCCAGAGTTCAATATTTTGTCTTTTATGCTTTCTTTCATGTCTTTTCTATTTCTGATGTGGTATTCGAAAAATTTTGCAATAACGCCTCTTTGCCCGACTTGACCCAGTTGTTGCATTCCCAACAGTGCCACTATATGCTCCTTTTTCCTGACTCTACCTATGCCTCTGTGCTTCAAACAATGTTATCATGTTCACTTCTGCCCAACTCTGCATCTTCTACTTGTGCCCATAGTTTTCAATCTTCCATTTATTCACAAGGCACCAACGCATACAACATTGTTCTGCACGGGGTCGGGTGTTACCTGAGTCTACTGCTTGTGTTCACATTTTTGCATAAAATAACACAACTATAAATAATACTAAGCTTTAAATAAATTTAAATTAACCTTTGAATGGTATCGCATCTGCCTTTCCATCGCATTTCGGCTTTCCATGTTGCTCCGTTATAAGCCTCCTCATACCCTCGATGTGATTTCTCAAAGGAAAGGCCCTTACTTCCAGATTTGAAATCCTTTGCAATTTAACTCTGAAACTACATCGCATCTGCCCCTTATCACATTTCGGCCTTCAGCATTTATAACATATTCCTTAGCATCATTCCTCCTGAGCTTGAAATGTGCGATGTGCGATATAGGTAGGGATGACGTGGCAAGTGGAGGTGGGGTTGATCGCGAATCGCAATCGGTGATTTGAAACCTTGTCGCATTTCACATTTTGAAATTTATAAATTATACCTTAGCGCCACTCCTCCTAAGCTTTGCGATTTCGATTTGAAATATACAGGAGGGATTTCCATATGCGATTGCGCTTAAGCCTCGGAACATTATTCTGCACGTATATTTGCACGACTTGACCCTGACTTGTGTGCAATGTTCTGAATGCATCAATTGGACCAAATCTTGAAATTATCTGCACAGGAATAAGCCTGACTCGACCCACCTTCACATCTCCACACATAATGTTAATACATCAACATATAAATCAAAAATTCTTTTTCACTATACAAAAAGTTTACATTTTCTAACATATATTGTTTTTTGGTGTTTTGAAAAATATTTCAAAAGTAAATGCAAATGAGCCACAACATCTGGCTCCACCTAGGGATAGTGATTTTTCCATGAAAGCGCTAAGAACCACGTATTAGTGCCTTATCCATTGGGCATGGAGTCAAATATTGCTTGGTGACATATGAACAATGAGAAATATGGTATTTAAAATGGTGGAATGATGACTTTCAATGCTTCAAATACTACCCATTCACAGGAAGCTGTAGAGATTCTCCATATAAATATTCTAGGATGAAAGTATTGTTTGATCTGGCTTCAGAAATTATGTACAGACCATACCAGAGAGGGTCAAACTTACCATGCTTTCCTTTATCCTCCCTTTTGGTGTCCCATCTTAATACTAAATATCCTGCTTGGAAGAGGATTTCTTTTCCTTTTCTGTCAAATATGGACATCATCTTTTCCTGGTAAGAAATCGAGTTATCTATAACTTTGTTTCTATTTTCACTTGATTCAATCACATTGTTCAATCTTCTCACTAGAGCGTTAGGTTCTTCCTGAGCTTCTTGAAGGAAAGAAATCACTAGTTTGGCCAATTGAGTAGGAAATAGTGCTTGAGTTCCATAAACCAATTCATAGGGTGACTTTCCAATAGACCTCCTGGTGGTTACTTGGACTGCCCAAAGAGAAAAATTCAACTTTGAATCCCATTATTTCTAATTTTCAGTGATTTTCTTCTTCAAAATCCTAACCAGGGTCTTGCTTGAAGATTTTTCCAACCCATTCCCTTGTGGATGATATGTTGTGGAATGTGACAATATTACATTATAATTTTGGAAAAAATTAATGAATCAGGAAGAATTAAATACCTGAGCATTATCAGATACAATCTTGTCTAGACATCCAAAACTACTGAATATGTTCTCCTCCAGAAATATCATCACCACTTGGTCTTTTTCTTTCTTTATGGGGATTGTTTTAACCCACTTTGTGAAGTAATCAGTGGCAGTTAGAATCCATTTGAACTGCCCACTTGATTTTGGATTGATCTCTCCAATAAAATCTAGTCCCCACTGCCTGAAGGGCTCTTCTATGAATACATGGATAAGAGGTAATGGAGGAAGTGTTTTCTTCGCCGCAAACAACTAACATTTCTGACAACTTCTGACCAATCTATGTACATATGAAAACAGGGTGGGCCAATATAAACCTGACTTGAGGATTTTATGGGTTGTGCCCTTCCAACTATAATTTCCTCCACATAGACTTTCATGATATTCCTTGATAACCTCAATGGATTCACCTTCAGTTAAACACAACAACAAAATACCAATAGGATATTTCCAGTACAACTTTTCTTCTACTATGACATATGGCTGAGATTTAAGCTTGAGAGCTCTCTATCTAGTTCTATTCAGTTAATATGGGAAATAAAAGAAATAAGGGTAATGAAAAACATCTTTATACCAATATAAATACAAAAAAATTTATTGAATACCGGTTTTGGGCTTATTTTGACCTTATTCATTGTCAGCTCCATGTACTAGTGCCAAGAGGTTAATTCCCAATGCTTGAAAATTTGTTTCTATTAGAAAATTTTCTAAACCCTATCCTTTGATTAACTTGGTGAGCTTAATGTCGAAATCATACTCCTGGATTTTAGCTATCCATTTTCCTCATTTTCCTTCAACATCACTTTGAACAATCACATCCTTGACAGCAGAATTAGGTACATAAGCGGTTATTTGGGATTGTAATACATAATTCTTGAATGATTTGAGTGCTTTTACCAATGCATACACTTGTTTCTCCAAAATTTTATATTTGAGCTCAACATCTCTGACACCTTTTCTGAATAATGCCACTGGATGTTCCCTACTATCCTCATTTTTCTACAATAACACAGCAGCAATATTAGTGGGGGAAGTGAATGAAAATATTTGAAATACCTTTTGATAATCGGGACTTATTAAAACATGATCTTCTTGGAGTGCTTATTTTATTCTGTAAAATGCTTCTCTTTCTTCTTTATCCCACCTCACTTCTTCATTTTTCTTCAACATGTTAGTTATATTTCACACAATCTCAACATAATTTGGTGCAAATCTTCTTAGAAAGTTTATTTTTCCCCAAGATATCTAAATATCTTTCTTGCTTCTGGGTAAAGGAATGGTATGAATTTTCTCCACCCTTGTTGGATCAATCTTTACCCCTTGCTTTGAAAATATGTGACCCAATAATTTACCTTCTTCCAAGGCAAACAAATATTTTTTGGGATTTAGAAACAAACCATACTTCTTGCACTTTTTGAATTTTTTTGTAGATGTTCTAGGTGTTCATCATCTGATCCTGAAAAAACAGTTACATCATCCATATGTATAACCACATACTTGTCTCCAACAAACCCTATGTCCATGACCCTCTAAAAAGTTGCACCTACATTCGTAAGACCAAAAGGCATCCTTTCATACATGAAGGTGTCCCAAGGGATTGTGAAAGTTGTCTTTTTCTGATCTTCCTGATCCACTAACACTTGATTATATCGAGAGAATCCATCAACCATAAACATATTGTAAGCTCATGTCACCTTATGTAATACATAATCCATTTTAGGTAAAGGATAATTATCCTTTAGAGATGCTCTGTTCAAATTCCTAAAGTCCACACACAATCTTATCTCTCCATTTTTCTTCCTCACAAGGACCAGATTAGAAACCCAGTCCGAATATCTGAGAGGGACTATGATTTTTGCTTACAACAATTTCTTCACTTCCTTTTTAATTGGAGCTAATAGTAATGGATTAATCTATCTGAGCTTTTTTCTGTGTGGTCTGGTTCCTTCTTTCAATGGAATATTATGTTGTATTATGATTTTATCATATGTTTTCAAGTCTTCATACGACCAAGAAAACACATCCATATACCTTTTAAAGAGATCAATATATCTTTATTTATAATTTTTGGGAACACCTTTGAATAATTTCACCATTTTTGGCTCTTGCTGAGTTCCCAAATTACAATCTTCCATCTCTTCCTCTTGATTTATTTTCTTTGAATTAACAACAACATCATTTGAATCAAATAGTCTCTCAAGAGGAACCAAACCTTTAGGGAGTACATTATCTTTCAACTGAATAATATTCTGATCACCTATGGAGTTTTTGAAATGTCTTACCTTTGTTTTTTGCTATGTTTTTTCTTCTTCTTGATCTATCTTAGCATCTTCAAAGTTTCCAGTCATTTTCAAGAAATGATTTATCTACTCATCATCTTCAAACACCTGCCAATGTTTCACATTATCAGGAATAGAGGGTTTATGTCTAATTTCAATCTCATACCTTAACCTTGGATTCATAGGTGGCTTGAAGGTGTTAGTTGCAACTACTAAAGAATATTCCAATGTATTCCCCTCCCTCTAAATAAACTGAAGATTGAAGGCTTCAAAATATTTCTCTATCAGATCCCAAACTTCATTCCTATATGATCTTAATATCGGATGCTTAGTTTGATATTGATTTTTAATCTGTCTTATTATCAATTCAGAGTCACTAAAAATTGAAATACACTAAACTCCCATGTGTTTAGAAAATTGAAGGCTAATGATAAAGGCCTTATACTCAGCTACATTTTTTGTTGAATCAAACTCTAACTTGAAAGAAAAAGGCATGAGGTTACCTTCTGGCGATATTAACAAGATTCCAGCTCCTGAGCCTTCCTTGCAGTAGGCACCATCAAAGTAGCATTTCCAAATATTTTTTGAGTGCAACTCATTATTTACAACTGCTGAAGAAAGGTGCTTCCCTGTGTCTTCAACAAATTCTGCATCTTCATGCATCATGAAACATGGAAGATCTTCTGTTTATTGACCATAAATAGGGGAATTTCCTGCATCTTTCTTGGTAGCGGTCTTCACGAACCTTGTTTTCCTATACAATCTCCTTTCTACCCCATTTAAAACAAGAATGATAGCTTAAGTGAAATCTAATTTTAGAACACCTCCCAACTTTGCTCCCCAAGGTCTTGACAAGAGCATTCCAAACCTGGCTAGAATGTCAGCAACAACTACATCCGTGGGTATACTCTTTGCTGGAATTTGTGCCAAAGAAACTACTACATCTTTAATTAACCCAACACATTTCACCATTGTGGAGGAAAATGAATACAGATCCCTGTAAGGTTTGGTAATCTGCAAGTTTAGTTCCTTCATAACAAAAAATGGCATGAGATTATAGGATGCTCCTGAGTCCAGCATACAATTATGGAGAGTAAAATCATGAAGCAACATAGAAATATAGAATGGTGGAATATAAGGATCTACTTCTTATACATGAGGACCAAAGGTGACCACTAGAATTTCTTCTTGTAAGTTCACAGTGTCACTTATATCTTCAATATGTGTGAGATTAATAAATTCTGAAATTTTGTTTCTTGTAGACTGGTATTTTAGCTAATTCTAGAAGAGGTATCTAAATTTTTACCTTCTCCAACTCTTTTTTCAAACTGAAAGCATGAGTTTGTTTAACATTATTTTTAGGTTCTTCTTCACTCTTTCTAGAATTTTCATCTTTTTCAGGTACAAAAACAACTATCTCCAAAATATTAGTATCAACTAATTTTATCTGGGAAGGTTCACCCTGCTGCACATCTGTTCTATTAATTGAATTTACTGGTTGCTTCCCATTACTGACTTGTTTTACAGGGTCCTCTTGCTGTGGAGTCACCATTGGAGGAGGAATAGGATTTTCTTGTTCACATTCATTATCATGCACTCTAGATCTATTTCTAGACCTTAAATCATACTTTTATCTAACTCAGCTTGCATGAAATCTGTGAATTGCCTACAATATTCATTTATTTCATCTTGATCAAAAGGTGCTTCAGCTTCAGCATATTCTCCCTCATAATCTTCCTCTTTGTCCTCTTCTATTTTGTACATAGCAGATATTTTATCTTCAACTTCCTTTTGTTCATATTCTACTGACTCTTCAGGTGCTTCTTCTATATACAATGGTGCTTGAACCTGGTCTTGATCTTTTCTTTCCCTCTGCAAAATTTTCAGGGGTTGTCTTCTAAATTCAGGGTTAAATCCTCCTCAGTTTTGTTGTACTTGTCTTTGGGAGCTTTTACTTTCCAGCGAATTCTTAACCAGCTTATTTGACAATTTCTTTATCACCTTTGTCATATATTCAATTCTCTGATCTTGTGATGATTCTTATTTTTCTTTCCCCTTCTCTTGGACTGGTTGTTTCCCTTTTATCTTCCCAGCTGCAATCATATTAGCTTCAATTTCTAAATAATTTTTCTATATCTACTATAGAGTAGGGGATCTCCTTTCTCTAATTGTGAAACTAAAATCGGCTTCAAAAGCCCAACAAAAACCACATTTTCTCCAAAATGAGGGGGCTTCATTTCTACAGGAAAATTGTTATACAATTTATTGAATCTTTTGATAAAATCTGATATGTTCTCATCTAGATTTATTTTGATTTCATTGAATTATGTTAGTGAATATCCATGATCCCTTTTTTCACCTCATCTCTGAGTGAATTGATTTTCCAGTTATTCCCATGTATTAATAGAATCATTTGGAAATCCCTTAAACCACTTTCAAGCCTCTCCATATAGAGACTGAACAAAAATCCTCATTACAAAATCAAGATGTTCTACATTTAGATTTTCAGAAAAAAATTACAAAACACAGGCAAGTGTTTTTTTGCAGTTATTTCATCTTATACAGTAAAACATGGGAGTAATTTAAGATACTCTTGAGGCATTGCATTCATTAGTTGTTTAATATTAAGTGGAACATATATGTTCAACAAAAAGGCTAGTGTTGCCATGTTTGCACCTTGATTGATTGTTACTTGGTTAGATGCAATCGATGAACCTATTGTGAAAATGAATGGAGGTGGAGGTAAAACTGATATGGGAGTGGGTTGATGGACAATGGCAAAGGGACTAGCAACTGGAGTTTTTTGAGCTTGAGCAAAAGTAAAAGAAACAAACTCAAAGGAGTGTTCTTCCAAGTTAGGTTCTTGACAATAAATTGGTGTGAAAGGTGAATCTTGTTCTAAGAAAGGAATTGTTTTCGAGATATCTTCAAACAAATGATTACTAGAACTACTACTAGGAGCATACACGGTAGGACTAGGTGTTGAGGGGGTTTTGGGTTTCTGAACCCTTTTAGAAACCAATATTTCATGGTATGATAAATCAGGGATCTTCTAGTGTGAGGCATTTTGTGAGCCAAAATTCTGAGAATAACAAACAAAGCTAAATATTTCCTCCTCACTGAACAACGAGAGGAAATAATGTGAAAAACCTGGGGAAAATAAACTTCATCTCTTCGTCACTGGAAACGGTGCCAGAAAATGTTGTATCTTAAGATACAATTCCTTGGCTGTGGAAAGGAATCAATGCTTAAGACATTTTTTCAAAAATGTGTCACAAAATTAATTATATCAAGTGGTCTTCGTTCAATCCCTTTGGAAACTAATTATTTAAAAACCTTAACAATCTGGTATAATAAAAGACTCTACAATGCCATTAACTGTTGATATCTGAACAGAAAATAACTGTAGGCGAAACTCAAAATGATATGTTATAACACAAAATCTATCACTTTAAATTTCAGAATGAATTTATGGAGAGTGAGGAAACCCAAAATAATATGTTGTAAAGAAATAATATATTACTTTTAAGTTCTAGAGAGAATTTGTGAAGGGAGAGGAGTTGGAGTGAAGGAGCACAAATTATGGTTATTTAAATCTTACTCACAGATGTAATTAAGAGATGGGCAACTACTTTACTTCACTTCATTCCAGGAAGAAAGAACACAACATGGCATAGGAAAAATGAATCACCATCAACAGTTGCAGGAAACTTGATGCTTCTTTCATTAATTCCTCAGAAAATTAAGTACCAAATTTTTATTCTTCCAGATGTCCAAAACTCAGAGCCCCCTTCTTTCTTTCTATCTTGCTTAAATATATCAAAGACAGTTCATAGCAACTAGAACTTCTTGAAACTACTTCGACTACCTAAATTTTTAAACCTAATTATTACATTTCAATTTAGGACATCACTATAGATTTGATCTTAACAAACACAAAAAAAAAATTAAAACTTAAAATCTAATTCTTTTTGATGAATCTAATTTTTTGTTGATGCGTCTCCCTGAAGTGTTGATGTGTCTCCTTGACAGATCAGACATCCTTGCCCTGTGTTTCTTCTAGAGTTCAATATTTTGTCTTTTCTACTTGCTGTCATGTATTTTCTATTTCTGATATAGTATTCGAACAGTTTTGCAATAACGCCTCTATGTATGACTTGACCCAGCTGTTGCGTTCCCAACAGTGCCATCTTATGCTCCTTTTGCCTGAATCTGCCTATGCCTCTACACTTCAAACAATGTTATCATGTCCCCTTCTGCCCGAATCTACATCTTCTGATCAATCCTACAACATTTAGTCTTCCATTTATTTACAAGGCGCCACCATATACAACACTTTTCTACACGGGGTCGGGTGTTACCTGAGTCTACTGCTCGAGTTCATGTTTTTGCATTAAATAACACAAATACAAATAATCCTGGACTTTAAATAAATTTAAATTAACCTTTTAATGGTATTGCTTCCACCTTTCCACCGCATATTGGCTTTCCATGTTGTTCCATTATAAGCCTCCCCTTACCCCCGATGTGATTTCTCAAAGGAAAGGCCCTTACTTATGGATTTTAAATCCTTTGCAAATTAACTCTAAAACTACATCGCATCCGCCCCTTATTGCATTTCGGACTTTAGAGTTTATAACATATTCCTTAGCACCATTCCTCCTGAGCTTTGTGATTGTGATTTGTGATATGCAGGAGGGCTTTCCACATGCGATTGCGCTTAAGCCTCGGAACACTGTTCTCCACGTTAATTTGCATGACTCGACCCTGACGTGTGTGCAATGTTCTGAATGCATCAATCGGCCCAAATCTTGAACTTATCTACACGCGAATAAGCCCGACTTGACCCGCCTTCACATCTCCACACATAATGTTAATAGATCAACATATAAATCAAAAATTCTTTTTCGGTATACAAAATTTTACATTTTCTAACATATATGATTTTTTGGTGTTCTGAAAAATATTTCAAAAGTAAATGAAAATGAGAAAAAATAGATATCTTGAGAATCTTTTGAAGAAATCAAAAATTAAGAATTACCTCTAGAGGCATATGGAAAACCATTATTGCGCCAGAAATAAAATCTCCCAAATCAGGCTGAAGCAATTGAAGAAAAAGCTCAAGGAAGCCCAAATGAAGCTCAAGGAGAAGGATAACTTGGACCTACTTATTTATGCATCCTTGGATATTTAACCTATCATCCACAGGTGTCGTAAAACAAATTTTGAGATATTTTGAGCATTTTAAGCATTTTTGGTGATTTTTTGGAAATTCTGGAATGTTTCCACAGAAGCGTCGTGCAACAGCGCAATGGTTTCTCTCGGATCACTCAAATGAGGAATGGCTTATGTTTTTGGATTCCTTTTCACTTTTAAATTCCATATTAGGTCCTGTTTTTTCATGACACACCTTAATTGTGGAGAACAATCCAAAAAATTTCCTCTTTTTCATGTTTCTGCCAGTGATTTTGACTAGGTGCAGTGCTTCTGGAGTGAGGTTGGGAGAATCAATTTTTGAAGGTCTTCCCATGGGTTTTTTCTAAATTTTAAAGGTGAATTGGAAAGTAGACACGTAGGGTTACCTAGAATAACCTTCATACTTTCAAATGGATTCTTTAAAGTGGGTCAAATTCACCTCTGAACAAGCATGACACTTTTGCTGGAGAGGTGCGACATTTTTGAAAATGGCGCTACGTTTTTGCATTGGATTCCCTTTGGACAGTTGTCAAGCTAGGAAAAATTTAGAATTCGAAGCTAATATTTCCCATGAGGTTCCATTTGAGTAACTGAGTTTATTTTTTCCTCTTATGATGAGGAAACATGTAATTAAATGAAGGAGTCACACACTCCTAGTCTTTAGCTGAATTTTAGGGAGTAGTTTCTAACTTCCCTACATCTTGGGAAGTGACTCATCTGATGTAATTATGATGCTTTTTGGATACAATTTCGACCCTATGAGCTAGCATGACTCTTATTTCCTATATTTTTTCTACCTCAAGCCATTTTTAGGGTTGGATAGTTGTTATTTGCAGTGGAGCTATTGTACAAGATTTTTTTTTTAATGAAATCAAGGACACTATTGCATACATAGTGTTGATACTCCAGTGGTATGCCTTTGACAAAAAAAATTTCTCTGTAATATTATCAATTTGAATGTTATGTTATCCTTATTTCGCGTATATTTTTCTGTATGTTAATCTTATCAGTATATAGAGAGAAATCATGTTTTCCATGCTCTATTTTAATAATATTTACATGAACATGTCTATGCTCTTATGATGAATGAATATAGTTTAATTCTAATTATAGTTATCTCTCTCTATTCACCCTATACACAAATGAAAAATTAAATATGCTTCTAAGATTACCTACCTGGCCTCATCCTTGCCTATGCATTCTAACCTTTCAAATCTGACCTAAACCCTAGACCTATGTCCCTAACTGTTATTCCTATCCAGCAAAACTTCAAACAAACAAAAACCATAATCTACTGAACATCATTACCAACCTAAAATCATTATATATCCAATCATCAGTTTGGTTGCAAAGTGGCATTGAGAGATCCTTCTCTGGTTTTGGTAGGTCTAGCTACTTGACCTAAAGGTTGGTTTGTGGTTACCTTCCTTTAGTCCTATTCTTAACCTTGGGAAGCAAGGAGAAACAATAATAGGCCTAATTATACAAAAGTTTATTTTGATTATAAGAATCATGGTAATTTCATTTGTAATTTTTGGCATTATATTCCATGTTCATTCGGTGCCTTATATAATCATAAAGTATCAAATTGTTGGAGGAGAATGTCTTCATATAGGAAAGTTTTGAAGGAAAAATAACAAAAGGGCCAATATCTAAACCATAAGGAAGTTACATTAGAGAATTTTGATGTCTAAAATGGGCCTCCTAAGGAAATTATAAAATAATTGTGGAAATAATAAAGTAAATTTTGATGACATCATCAAGTTTTAGAGGGAAAAAACAAAAAACTACTTTTCAACTCATATTTTCAACTTATCTCCCAAAGTTTTTACTCAAATTTTGAGCAGGAGAACTCATTGGATGAAAAAATTAATTCCTCATCCAAGGAGTACTTATGTTGCATACTTTCGATGGACCTTGCTACACGAAAAATGAGAAATACATGAAAAACGTGATTGCAATCACGTTTTTTCATGTGTTTCTCATTTTTCGCATAGCAAGGTCAATTGAAAGTATGCAACATGGGTAATCCTTGGATAAGGAATTAAAATTTTCATCCAACGAGTACTCCCGCTCGAAATTTGAGTACAAACTTTGGGAGGTAAGCTTAAAATACGAGTTGAAAAAATAGTTTTATTATTTTATTATTTTTTAATCTTTTTACCCTTTTACTTAAAAAATGGTGAATCATCCCCCATGGTTGACATCATCATCTTAAATCCTATTGGTTCTAATAAAGGTTATACTGGTTGTACATTTTTCTTAGGAGGCCCATTTTAGACCTCAAAATTCCCCTAATGATGGTGAAACTAAGTCGCAATGTTGTTGCACACATTTTCAACAAAGTGGTCATTTGGTTAACAAATGCTAGAAGTTGTATCTAAAATTTCATCAGCAATATTGGAGGAAAGTTTGGGAAGACCCTCTCAAAAACAAAAAAGTTTGTATAGAAAATATCATTCAGGAAACATAGTATGATGGAATGAAGTTAACGAGGGATCCATTCAAATAACTTGTTAAGAGTTGGTTAACATTTCCACATAATTGAGTTTTATCTATCGCGCATGATTTAAAATCTCCTAAAATAAGTTTTTATTTCATTTTGTTGATGAAAAAAAATAAAAATAAAAGATGAATTGCATGTATTTGTGAATTCTGTAATCTAGCCAAGAACGAACTTGGCTCAAATTCTCTCTTTTGTTGACATGTTTATTTGTTAAAATATTTTTTCTCACCGGTAGAGACACCATCATATTGCCATGTTAAAGAAACAATACAAGAATGATCCATATTTGTCAATGCTACCGAAACAGCCAAACACCTCTATTTTAAAATAATATGATCTTTTGCATGCGATAGAGGATTTCCAAATTATAGAGAAAAAATTCCTTCTTCCTTTAGGTGGCACTTACATTTGATGGTTGGATTATTTCACATGTATTAGAAGTCAAGGTCATGAGGGATCTCACAAGTCCAGCGTTGTTTCTCCTGTACCAAATATAACGTTCAGATTCAACGACATTTGATCGAAATTGATCCATAGCCATTCTACAATACCAATGTCAATGCAATAGTAGATATAATGGTCCACAAAAACAGATCAAACTTCTAGGTGGAGTATGAGATATAGTGGCAAAATGGTAGCCCATTCTTCGACGGGGAGTTTCAAGCCATGCTACAGTCACACTATTATTAAACGATGGAGTCGTCACAACTCAAGTTAATAATTTGATTCAAATGGAATTTCAGATTTGGTGGCATATGGCCACATTATTACGTGGCCTATGCCAAGTCAACAATTAATTTTTGGGTCAAATCTATGTTGTATCTGCATTTCAAGCGAATCAAATGGGTGGTGGAAAACATGTTGGTGGAGTATGAAACCAAACTCTTAGTTAACATTGGAGGTTATAGTTACGTGTCATGATTGGTCCATGATAAATAGGTGGTGGTTTTACATCATGTCAAGTCAACTTTCAACGCAAATCATGGTTGGTCTTACGTTGAATTGAGTCAACGATTGGTTGGGCAGCCATGTTTCATGGTGGTAGTTCCACAAATTATTCAACGGTTTAACTATTATCCATGGAGGCCGTTAGGTTACATCATACATGTATTAACCATCAATACTCATGATGTCCAACTGGAAAATTCTATGGAGGGGATTATGATGTCCAACTGGAAATTATGTTGAATGGAGGCTACGTTGTATATGAAGTTCCAGAAAATGGAGCAACTCCAGCAACTGTGGAAATCCAGAAAATGGATTAGTCTTCAACAAATTGATTTCACATAAAAGATAGTTGATATTTCGTCTTGATTTACATCCAGAAGACTAGTTGCAGGGATCTACGCTCCGCGGGTCTCCACACAAATATCAACAATGTTTCATAATTATTGGATCGGTGAACATTTGGTACATGAATATCTACAGTGGAATTCTCATCCTAAAGGTAAAACGTTGGTGGATGTTCATTTGAAGGGATTTCATAGAATTTGTATTTTGTTTCCATTTACTTCGAATTCTCTTTTCGTGCCCTCAAAAAAAAGGAATTTGATGCTTTTCATTATGGTAATGTGATGAAATTTATTTTTTGACCTAAAGCTCTAGTTATAAATAGAGTGGTAAACTATTTTATGTCGAAGGGATATAATATCATAAGTGTGGTTCATAAAACATTGAGGGAAACTAACCACATAATTAAGTGTGGTTCATAAAACATTGAGGGAAATTAACCACATAATTTTTATATGGTGATTTTACTTTTTAAGCCACATTTTGATGCCATGACAATTGTGAACATGCCACATGGTTGAGGAGGTTCAACATTTTGAATGGGGCCAATAATTTTGTAACAATGGAAAAGAAAGTTATGTTCACTTTTGTTGATGCAGAATGATTACAGGTCGTGGAACATAGAATTTGGTGATGGGATTTAAATAAATTCAGAATTCAAAATTTGCATTGTTTTCATTTTTATTCCAGTTCTAATAACATAATTTTAATTAGGGAATTTACAAGTTTACTTTTCTCTGATGGTTGCAATCAATATTTATATTTGTCTCTGGGATTCCCACTATTAACATGTTTACAAAAGTTCTTATATTGGGTGTGGTAATAGCAGAGATAGTGCTATATTGCATTGAATATTCACCTTGTTCTCCCAGTCATGCAGGTGGCGATGCTTTAGAATTTTATAATGTGTTTTAGACCTGATTGCATAGCATCTTAAAAGGTGTAAGGAATCAGTTTTCCCACATGGGTTAAAGGGAGGTTTCCATTCACCATGGTATTTATTGGGAGCATGGAATAATGGTATTACGTTAAATGAAATGGTATTGAGTCATTAGAACACATATATTTTCTCTACCTTAAGCTGAGAAATGAAAGAATACAATGTTCCTTTACAACAGTTGATTCCACAATATACGAAGGAAACTCAATGGTGTAGGTTGTTTTGATGCATTGATTTCATCTTTGGAGATATTACAATATTCACTTGAATGTGAAAAATACTATGGGAAATGTCATCTTTGTGGGAGTATTGATTCGTGACTTCAATTCATAATTTTTAAGTGATGATATTTTCTCTAGAAACAATGATAAGGGTTAATGCTCCCCTGATTGTAGCATCAACACCATCGCATCTGATAAGCATCGACATTTGATAAGCTTGGCTCAGGGTTCATTTTCAAAATTTTATCACAACGTAGGAACTTTATCAAAGGAAAATGCATTCCCGAATAATTTTTCAAATTTCCCGAGAAATCGATAATCTCAATCAAATACAATAGATGTGGAATTATTCACAAATCATCGTGACATATGTGGGAAATTGCAGAAAAAAGTGAAATTTTCCAAGTCATTATTTGAAGAAACAAGCAAGAAGAAAGAATTACAGGTCCTTAGTTACGATTTTTTTTTTTTAAATGAACCATGATGCTTGTAAGTGGAAAATTGCAAATCTTTGTTGCAGTTTTAAAAATAACATGTTTATTTCATAATGTTACAAACAAAATGCAAGTTGTAGGAGCATATTTTCAAATTCCTTCTGCTTTTGGTGCACCAAAATCCTTCCTCTGTGGGGAGGTACGATCCAGGAGGATCTTGACACCAGGTCGGCAAAATAAAACCATACCTAAGGAAAGTCTAGTGAGGTCTAGGATATGAGCATATATAATGAAAACTGTTAAATAATTCATGAGAATGTGCTCATATTTGAAATTTTTATTTATAAAAAAAAAGAAATTGATTCATGAGAGTATTTCCTCAAAGTCAATTTCTAAATTCATGATGAATTTTAGATTCTTAAGGGATTTTCTCTCATCCTTGAGTTTTGGGTAAGGTCCTTAATAGGTGGATTTTAGATATTTACTCCTCAAAAATCTCATGGAGCATATTTTAAGGGATTTAGAGAGTTATTTTCTCCTTGGAGTGGGGATCTAAGGAGATATTATCTCCTTTTTTGGGGGGGGATTTTTAAAACTATATAAAAACCTCCTATGTACTTTGTGTGGTATGAGAGTTTTGGAGAAGAGAGCTTGAGATAGTTTTTGAGAAGTCCTTGAGAGCTTAATTGTGAGGAAGCCTTGGAAATATTGAAGAGCTCAAGAGGTATTTCATAGGCTTTGTTGATATGTGCAAGTCTTGAACTCCTTTTTGTAGAATACAACTCTAGGTTTGGTACTTTGTGTGGTATAAGAGTTTTGGAGAAGAGAGCTTGAGATAGTTTTTGAGAAGTCTTTGAGAGCTTAATTGTGAGGAAGCCTTGGAAATATTGAAGAGCTCAAGAGGTATTTCATAGGCTTTGTTGATATGTGCAAGTCTTGAACTCCTTTTTGTAGAATACAACTCTAGGTTTGACCACCATTTTGTAATAGAGCATTATACATATTCCTCACTACAAAAAGACAATGAAAGTGATTTTACTCATTGGAGGTGAATCCAGAGACGTAGCCTAGTGAAGGGGATCAAATCCATTATCAACCTTGGTGTTTTCATGTTTTTTTTTATTCATGGTTTGATCAAGTTATTTTACATGCATTTTAAGTTACAAGTTTATGATGAAATTAACATGTTCATGGATTAATTGTAACTTAATCTTACAAGCCCATCTTGTTATTTAAAAGATCTTCTTTATAAGAGTTTAAGTCTTCTCAAGTTTTCATATCATGAAGAGTTTTGGGCCTGATTCAGAATACTTGTGCTCCAATCAAGAAATATCTTTCATCCTCTCGTGATCCAAAACTTGCACACAAACACAAGAAAAATGAGATGACAAGTGATCTTCCATAGAAGATCATCAGCTCAAAACATCTAGAAATCACAGATATAAATTACTAAAAATCTTATATAAGGGGAAGGATTTGTATTAACCATATAGGTGAAAGAACATCAATATATTTTCCATAAAAGGAGATCCTCTCCTCAAGCTTTTATTACGGTCTCCTCACCCAATACAACAAAGCTCTCACGCTATAGTTTGGATACTTTATCTAACCCCCCTCCTTGTGAGATTATAAAGGCTCGTTCTATCCTTCGGGAGAATGTATCTAGACACCTAGGGGCTTGAGAAGTTAGGAAACCTCTACAATAATGGATCACTATCCAACTCATACACAAGTGGGTCAAGTTGATCTCCTTAGCAGTGGAAAATTTAGAAACATTTATCACAATTATGAGTTTTTACCAAATTATCTCAATTATGAAATAATTATTATATCATAATTATAATATTTTGGAAAAATAATTATGAGAAAATTCTCAATTATGTAATTTCACCCTTTTAACATGGTATAAATGTCACATAAGTAAAATAAAAGGTGAAAGGGGATGCAATTTAGCCAAACAAATTAGGCAAGTTCATATTGGGTCTCTCTCACTATAATGGAGTGGAAAATGGGGTTATAAGAGATGCCCCCTAATGCATGAGGTCAAAAGAGAAATTGATGGCCTAAATTCATTAAAATAATACTCAAAGCTAAAAATGGGATGAAGGAGCCAAGATTACGAAGCTATATCGGAGGAACTCAAGTGCTGAAGTCCCAATTCTGTTGATAACATCACTAAGGAAAGAATTTCCATGCTCGGTCATAAATAAATACTAAATATGGACACCATAAAATACACAGCGGATCCATGACATGAAATTATAGAACATGGAAATGAAGACACACGTAGTGGATCTATGTGACTCAACATATAGGGCATTACCACCAACAAATACAATGTGGATATATGTCACAATATACATCAGTAGGACTATGGACACATGATAGAGAGAGAAGTGTCTCAGATATCCCTCTGAGTACATATATGATAAATAAATCCAATGCATCCTAGGAAGGATTCCATATAAGAGTGAGTTGTCCCTAATCCAAGGTCTTCAACATAACCACAGTGGTATGAAGCTACATCATGCGAATATATGAGCTAATGTCGAGCATGGTAGAAGCCTCCTAATTACTGGCCATTAAGGTAAACCAATAACAGACACGAGCGAATCCACGAATGAGGAAAATGGACCCCATGGTACCTAGTACAATCTACTAAGTGTGAATAGATGAGATGACGTTGCACACTAGTGAACTCGACAAATAAGGAGCCAAAGATATAAACCCATTTTCAATCACGAGGAAGCCTTCCATTAAGGTATGCAAGCTCTAAGGTACTATTGGTTCTTATATCAATCTTCTAGATAATGAGCTGGATTCGATAGGAAAATATCCATAGAAGTAGGGCCTTGATGTATCCCCCGATCAATCGACAAAGAACAAAATAGGATGATGTGATATATGGATGAAGCCCTGAAGAAATGAAGTACAATTGATGTAGAGATAGTCGTCTCAAAAAGGTCAACATGATATTTTAGATGGTTGACACAGGCTGAGGTTTCCCTTTAACAAATAGTGGCATGACACAAAATTGACTTGGTAGCATGACTAATGAGCACCAAATTATTTCACATGATGACACACGAGGAATTATGGCATGCTCCATATGACTAGAAGAGTAACGATCCAAAGAAGTAGACACACTCATATGGATGGTATGGCTCCTAGGAAAGCTAAAGCCCAACTGTGAGATAATGAAGCAGACAGGTGCCATGTTCAAGGGAGACACAAAGGACGCATCCATTTGATTGCTAATGGAAATAAATATTCCCTCCCTTCTCTTTTTATAAGTTCATTTTTCATAAATTTGTACCCTTAGCCCGAAAAAGAGATAAAATTATACAAGGAAGAACCTCCTAGCCAGAGTATAATTTTCATATCTAGGAACCCATACTAGGAAGAACAGATAAATGTTACAATAAAATTCACTAGTATCTCTTTACATTAAAAAAAACTAAGGAACATTTACAAAATTATGGAAGTTTTCCTGTAAGAAACCTTTTCCTCGGCTTTTTTTTCATCCTATTTCTTTGAATTGCATTCAACCACTCTTTCTACAGGTAGTAGACACTCTTCCCATTCAATTATAAGGGCCTCCAACACAATCTTTGCAATCTTTTCATATTTTAGTGGTAGGGGATTCTCCTATCCTGGACCTTTATGTCTAGATCAAAAAATTTCATATTTCCACGTTTCATATCCACAATCACAACAACCACCACCTATGTGAATCATGAGTAATCGTGATTGACATGGTTTCCCTATCTAAAACAAGGAATGAATATAACAAAGGTATGATATTTCTCACATGTCTGAACCTATATGAAATGTCAGTGTTTCCCTAAACTTCCCCAAAATACCTTGAGGACCAATTTCCTGCTTCTTGAGTTCATGAAAAGCTACTTGAGGATCGTCAAACATTAACAATTGTACCCATTTAATTCTTTCATATTTTATTTTTTAAATTCTAGATGAAGATGTTACTTTGTTTACTTCACAAATTCTAGGTAAAAGGGAAGATACAACTGAAAGTAGCTTTGAACTATTATGTTTAATACATGTAACCAATCCTGGCTGCAACTGCTTTGATTTCTCCTTAGGTACACCAAACTTTATTAGCCTATGCTAAAAAACATTAATGCATATAGTTAAGAGAAAGGAAATATATGGTAAAATATATTATCAAATAAATGAACAATAGGAAACCCACAACATTATCATCCTTTATAACATCATTAGACTTAAAATTTGTTCAAAGTATAACATACTTGTAGAGTATAACTAAGTTTTGCAAGTGTTAGTGATTAATTCAAGAGAGTTGATTAATTTGCAATAATTAGTGGCACTTGATTGTGTTTAGCAAGACAAGAGTGATATAAATGGTGTCTTTTAGGTGGTCTAGTGGTAACTCCGAGTGTTTTCCATAAGTTGGATGAGCATTTCCAAGGTGTGAGAAAATTTTATTACAATTACAAATTTTCCATTAATGATGGTCCCCAAGCTAATGCAATGTCCATTGATGAGGCTAAGGTTTTTAGGGTTCAGTTACTTTGACCAAAAACATATCCCTTATCATAGCCTTGTAGCTAGATTTCATCATGTTGTAAAGATGATATAAGGAATTTTGTCCCCTCTTTTTTCAAAAAAAAGTTTAACAACAAAATTAGAAATATGTCATATAAATGACCAATGATATGGTTATGAAATTGCTTATCAGTATTAGTAAAGACTTGATTGTGATGTCCAATTGTTGTGTCAGTCTGCATCGATGGATTTACTAGGGATTCCATCCAAAAATGCGGAGAATCATCCATTGGGTTCTCCATAAGGTTATCCTTGGAAATAAAAATAGTGCTAGATGTTATTCGTAAGGACACCAAGATTCAAGGAGAACATAGTGATGTTAAGGGTTGGATGATATTGTGGGTAAAATGCACTTTGGGAGGATATTTTGTAGGTAATTTTTTAGATATATCACATCCTAAATACTCCTATTGGTCATCTAGATTATCCATTTATCCCTAATGCTAGATCAAATATTGGACAGAGCCAATGCTAAGTACAAGTAGCGGCATGATGAGCATCAGGTACCACACAACTTCCAGGTGGGCAACAAAGTGTGGCTACATTTGCAAAAGGAGTGCCTCGTTGGACCCGACCGCAAGCTTTTCCTGCTCCGATATGGGTCATACACCATCACCAAGGCTATAGGGGACAATTCCTTCGAGCTCAGTATTCAACCATTCCATGGTTTGCACCTAGTTTTCAATGTGGACCTCCTTCTTCCTTACTTTCCACCTCTAGTGGACACATCCGACATGGCAGAACAACTCACACCAACATAGTTAAACCCATACTACATGGAACAAGCCACAAATGATCGGATTATGGACACACAAATTAAGAACACCCACCAGTAGAGGATCCAGCTATATCAAGTTGTCAAAGCAAGCCAACTCCATCACCAGGGCAAGTGGCTCATAAGGGACCAAGTTCAGTAGAAATTTCCTTATCTCATGGAGGAACTCAACACAATGAGGACCATTGCTTCCTAAGGGGGGAGGAATGATCCTAGTGGATATTGGTGGCCACCCACCTATTCCACTTAGACCCCCACCATTTTTTCTTTCAATTTTTTAATTTCCTTACATGTAGCATAATTTACTATTTTTGGCCATTTTTTGGGTCCTGAACTTCAGGAGTCGTTTTTAGGACCTAAATGACGTTTTTTGGGCATGAAACCTTTTGGTGAATATGGGTCTTCCATACTTGATATTGGCTCTTAGAACTTGTATTCCTCGAATAGATATTTCAAACGATGTATCATGTGCGTCAAACGAAGATAGTATGCCAAAGTTACGACCCTAGGAAATTGATGTACCAATTTACCCCGACGGGGCCCATAGTCTAGTGTTTCATATCCTAGGGTTATGTTTTTGGATGTTTATGGTTTTCCATTATTTCTTAATAATATATATTCCTTCAAGCCTCATTGTAACATAGAGTTCAGAGGCTCTTAGCCGCCACATCTCCTCTCATAAATAAGCTACCAACGCCCTAGCTAGTTTATTTCCATTATGTCTGTAAACAAATTTCACTTCTTTGATATTAATGAAATGAAGTGTTATTTCCATTGCATATTTGTATTTATGGTTATATGTGTATTATGTTGTGTCCCTGCATAAATTCATATGAGTGGTATAAGAGTGGTCTTCTCTTTCTCGATCCTTCTTTGCATCTCCCCAACGAGGTCGGGGTATAAGCAGTTAGGGCTCGATCTTGTTAAACCTTTGCAAAATTAGCCTCACAAACCTCGATAGCTACCCATTGGGGACGAAAATAAAGATGAGGGAGCAGGAGATCCTATCAAAATATTTCTCTAGGAGGCCCTCAAAAGCCAAAGGAATGCTATGATGGATAACTTTTCCCAAATTCTTCAAGGAGTGCCCACAAGCGACGCATCTGCATCGAGAAACCACTCTGGAGGCGCAACCCCTTTTAAGGTACAAGTAAACTTTAACATTCACATATTTTATGGAAAAATATATCCAGTCTCCATAGATAGATGTTTGAATCTATTAGAAGTATATTTCTCAGTTCATGATTTTTTCTACAGGGAGAAGATTGTTTTTTCACTCCTCAAAGCTGCCCCCCCCCCACCTCCCCATGTCAAGGATTGGAGGGAATCCTACTATGAGAAAAAGGATGAGGGGAAACCCTCTCTATTCTTGGTTGTATCCACTTGGAATTATTTTCGAGATGCCATCAAGGAAAAATATTATCCCTTGGGGAGCTATGAGGATAATAACATACAATGAAATACATTTCAGAAGAAAAGGGATCAAGATGTGCATGAGCTGATGAATCTGTTCCATACCCTACACACAAAGTTGAGTATCAAATATTCGGAGAAAAAATTGGTTTAGAAGTACCGAATTTGTCTACACATATACATTCAAGAGGAAATGGATTTCCTCCACATCTCCTTGCTTGGTATAGAATACTGGTATGTTTCCAATATTGAGCAGAAATTCAAATAGAAGAAGCGAGATTTTTTATCTGTGAATCAAAATAAAGAGAAAGATGCCCCCAAACTGCAGAAAAATGACAAATCCAAGGCATGGCAGACAAAGACAACCTGCCAAATCCATAAGCAAAGAACAACATCGCAAAGCTGAAGAAGGACATGGGAAAGTTGTGTGAGTTCCATAAGAGCTCCACTCACAACACAAGTGAGTATCAGGCCAAGCAATCACTGGTGGCTGAGATGAAGGATTTTGAATGAGATGCATGCTGTGATTCTGAATCAAAAGCCGAGAAGGAGAATGACAAAGGTAAGCATAATATAGATGTGAAGCCCAATGCAATTTTTTCCACCATGAATATCCAAGAGGAAGAACTGGAAGATCCAGAGGAGGAGGAGCATCTCTTCCACTCTCAAATGTGGGTAAAGGGTTTCCTTCTATAGTTCATTTTCGATAGTGTGAGCCAAAAGAACCTCATTTCAGCACAGGTCATGAAGTTCTTGGTCTTGCTGACCATAGCGCACCCACAACCATACACCATTAAGTGGCTTCACTAAGGAAAAGATCTTTGTGTCAGCCTGCGATGCTACCTTCCCTACAGTAGCAAGCCCTTCACCGATGAGGTATTACATGACATTGCTCCTCTTGATGTTTGTGATATATTATTAGGCGAACCATACTTGTGGAAGTGACATATTATGTATGAGTCCCATCCTCGCGTTGTTATTGTTACTTTGGGAAATAAGTTGTACAAGATACTAGAGGTACCACCACATGCTGCTATCTCTTTGATTACTTCAAAAAAATGCATTAAGCTCATTTCCAAAACCAGAAAATTTGTTTACTTAGTGATCCGCCCTTAGGGAAAGAAGAAGAAAGTGGCGATGACCTCTATAGAAGACTCCTTTGCATAAAAATGAAAAATGGACAAGGTCATGGAGGAGTACAAGAACATATTCACCTCACCTCTAGGGGTGCCTCTGCACTATTATAGTATCCCAAATTAGGGAAAATCTACAACAATAAGAATATCTTAAGATATTATTAAGTTGGAGCTTCAGCAACCCAAGAACATAATAGTTTAAATCAGCTCATAAGATGTACAGGAACATATACTCAGCAAAAATGATCAGCAACAAGAAGATGGCTTATACACTCCTTCCAAAGTGGGGAAATGCAGCAATATAGGGCATAAAACGGTTGTCTTCAGAAAATAACACTATATTTGTGAGAAATGGGACTTGGCTCCCTTATAATATATAATATATAGCTCACATCCAGAATTGGAGCAAAAACAAATGCTTCTAGCCAAGTTAAACAGGTCTCCCCAAACCAATGCAGCTCAAATAAGCCAAAACCCCATGACTTTGCTTAACAGAAATTACTAAAGCATAAAACATCATTATTTTAATGAGTTTTTATGAATAAAATAATGATAAACATCATATTATGAGTATACAATCATCCAATGACTAAGAAAAGTGGAGATCCCTTCCTTTTTATACAAAATATGGATAACCCGGTAAGGGTTTCATGAAAATACAATGCATAAAGAGAAGATCTGTAGATATAGAAGTGGAAAATGCAGTATACTACAGCTTTGTAAATATGTAGCTGAAAATATACAAGAAGTAGAAGGAATATGATGTACAAATCTTTTCGGGAGAAGGGTTGGCCCTTCCTCCAAGGAATAAGCTCTCAAGCAAGGGTTCAAACCCTGCTATTGCAACACTTTGAAAAATAACACAGATCCTACCAAGGACTGCAGAATCAATGATGGATAATTTTTTTGCCACATGCCAAGGTGTACAAAATTCTCAAAAACCTTCTTAATAGATCTTGCAAAGAAAGGGAAGCTCCCTCCTTATAAAGATAAGCTGAGAAAGTGGTGATGGGGACTTTCCACTGCAACACCTTGCAACACAGAACTATAATCTGTAGAAATAATGTTGTGGCTGAAGGAGGATGCTTGGCCTCAAGCCTGAGTGTGGAAAAATGAAGTACAATGCTCCTTTAAGAGGCTTCGCAAGGAAGGAGAAGGATTCCTAAACAGGAGATCCTTGTGCTAAACAACACTGCAGCTCTGCTAAACAGTAAGAGGATGCCAAATAGTCTAAGAAAACCAAACTAAATAATATCCAAACTAACCCCAAATGGCTGCCATCCTCTTCATTATAAACTTTGTGAGCCTCCTCACCTTGGGTCCCACCCATTAGGGTTTCCAACTCCACATGAACAATCTCCCTCCAAAATTATGTTGTACCTTCATCAAGGCCACCCCTCCATACTTCGTTGTTTGATTAGGTCAAGGTTGACCTCTTCAATCTGCTTTATCCCTTTTCACACTCAAGTGCCTTAAATCTAGCTCTCAAATGTTTGTCTATGTTGATCCTTGTTCACACTGGAACTGGTTCCTCTTCTTCATGCATGCATGTTGACTTATTCAAACTTGACTTTGTCCTCGTCCATTTTTCCCTGTTCACACACACAAGTGTGAAATCCAGCTACTGTGATGATCTCATTTCACATTATAATGGGTTTTATTCATTTTTTCATTATGCATGGGCCTCCTTACCCATTTATCCAACTACTAAGTGAAAAAATCAAAATTTAATATTCCCCTTAGTTGCTTGCTAAAGTAGGAATATTACAGTCCTCCTCTCCCAAATGTTGCTTGTCCTCAAGCAACTGCAAGGATAGAACTAAAAAACTTCCTTCCAAGGCATGGAGTCTCAAATTTATTTGGGAACTAACATTCCCAAGTAAAACCTCCACCCCAAGGCTATCATCCATACAATATGAGTCACCCTCCAACATGGCAACTCATGAAATATCTCCTCCACCTTAGGCTCCTGCAAAGGAGGTGGGCTGAATAGATGAACATGATAGGCAAGATGGCCTACCCCATGCTATCTCCCTCTCCACTCATGGAAATTGTAGAGTACATACTGATCTTGGGCTGCAAATAGGTTGCCCTCAAGTGGCAAGAAGAAGAATAGATCTGCAAAGATCCTATCTCCCATGTCATGAATCATGCTAGCCCAATCCATCCCATCCAAATTTAATAGCACCTCATCACCATTTAGCATCCAAATCAGAAAAATGTTGATGGTTTCATGATACCAATGGTCTCTCCAGGGGATACAACGTAGATTTCCCAACTGCTGCTTGAGAATATTATGTGGCAAGTTGTCCTCCAACAAAGTACTAGTTATGCATGAGTGCTCATCTACTATGTGGTAGTAAACAACAAAATATATTAGTTGTACATGATCATAATAACAAGACAATGTGACATACATCCCTTCTGAAACATCATGATTAGTATGGAGAAATCTCAACCCATAATCTCTCAATAATAGCCATAGCAACGAGGACTCTTGCTGCCTCCTTGCATTATCAAAATGCAGATCATGAAGCAATAATACATTGATGGACATGTGAGTTGTCTCATCAACAAAGTATAAACCAGCTCCCTCATACATCATAGAGAAGTTATCCTTCCACCCAAAACAATGTACATATATGAAATACATCTCAAACATAAATACATGTGCACACATGAGACATATCTCAGATAAAGGTAAATACATGGACATAAGATTTGACATATGATGTCCAAACTCTCTTCTTAACAGCCACAAAAACCATGCCTTCTTCTTATGCATCCTATCATTGAGACTCAAGGCATGAGATAAAGAAATATAAATTTTTGGGTAGTGACCAAACTCACCCAAAAACAACCAGCGTAGCCATGCCTCTTGCTGGCCTGTATCATAGATCTCCAAGGGATTTGGAACCCTTTTTCTCCATACTAACATCCACTCATCCCAATGTGGGTGATGGATCTCATTCTGCAAATGTTTGGTATCCTCCCAAGGTAGGACACCATGCTTCTCCAACCTTTGAAGAACTTTTCACTTCATGAAATGTTGAAGTGCACCTCCAATGGGACCTCCTGATGAGACCTCCTCCTCATGCATGGCCTTCCAAAACCAAAGAGGCCTTGGATCTGTTGCAAGTAGAAGTCTCTCTCTGAGTTGTGGCATGCTCATTGAGAGAGTGTCATCTAGAGAGGATAAAGATTTTCTCATCTCAAGGTGTCTACCCTTTGACATCTCTTCCTCCATGGCTTCCTGAATGAAGCTGACATCTGAATGTTCCCATGAGGAATGGGTCCTTATTTCTTCACTGCTGCTTTTGGACAGCACAGTGCAACCTTGCTGCTCTATATTAGCAGTAAGTGATGATCCTGGGCCATACAACAGCATATTTCCACAATATTCTGAAATATTTTCTGCAATAATAGAAAGTGGAAATGAAATCATACCTTGCTGGACTTTTGGAATACCTTGCATGGTTGCAAGAGTTCTTCCTTTCACTGTATTGGCTCCCTCAACTACTAATGTTGAAGGATGCTCCTCCATGGTTGTGACAGCACTGATATAAGTCTCCTCAAGAGATGGTGAGGGCTCCTTCCTCTCTAATTTTTCTTCATAAAATCTCTTAATCACCCTCTGAGTGAAATCTACAAGAGTAGATACTCTTGCATGACTTATGTGGCTAAACCACCAAGTGCTTGCTTTGCCCTCCATGTGCAGTGCTACAATATCTACTGCTTCTCTTTCTACCACTGGATGTAGTAGGAAGAATGCTGCAAGTATTCTTGTCCAAGTCCTTGCTAAAGATGTTCCATCAAAATTAGACAATATAAATCTATTGCTCTTCATCCTTCTTGTGCTGCAAGGTCTCCTTTCTTCCTCCAGTTGAATGAACTATGGGAAGGCTAGAGTCTCCTTGAAGGCTTTAGGTTGAGTCTTGTACTCAATAAGGTATTCACTTAGAATTTGATGTTCCAAGTGTCTTCCATGCCCTTTGTCTTCTCTTCCTAAGAATAGGAAGTGCATGGTTCTTTCTCTTCTTGAAACCCTCTAGGAGTTTCTTGGCATCTCTTCTCTTTCATCAGCTTAACCTCATGGGAGAGGTTATTTCTGGATTTGAAAAGTGAGGAGAGTAAACTCATCCTCTCCATCATTCTGATATTTCTCCCTCTGATGGCTGGAACTCACAGGCTGAGCCAAGACTATGCTTTGATACCACTGTAGTATCCCAAATTAGGGAAAATATACAATAATAAGAATATCTTAACATATTCTTAAGTTGGAGATTTAGAAACCCAAGCACATAGTAGTTTAAATCAGCTCATAAGATGTACAGGAACATCTACTCAGCAAAATAATTATCAGCAGCAAGAAGATGACCTATACACTCCTTCCAAAGTGGGGAAATGCAACAATATAGGGCATAAAACGGTTGTCTTCAGAAAATAACGCTATATCTCTGAGAAATGGGACTTGGATCCCTTATAATATACAATATATAGCTCACATCCATAATTGGAGCAAAAACAAATGCTTCTAGCCAAGTTAAACAGGTCTCCCCAAACCAATTCAGCTCAAATAAGCCCAAACCCCATGACTTTGCTTAATAGAAATTACTTAAGCATACAAAAACGTTATTTTAATGAGTTTTTATGTAGAAAATAATGATAAACAATATATTATGAGTATAAAATCATCCAATGGCTGAGAAAAGTGGAGATCCCTTCCTTTTTATACAAAATATGGATAACCCGGCAAGGGTTTCATGAAAATACAATGTATAAAGAGAAAATATGAAGATCTAGATTTGGAAAACATAGTATACTTCAGCTCTGTATATATGTAGCTGAAAATATACAAGAAAGAGAAGGAATATGATGTAAAAATCTTTCTGGGAGAAGGGTTGGCCCTTCCTCCAAGGAAAAAGCTCACAAGCAAGGGTTCAAACCGTGCTACTGCAACACTATGAAAAATAATGCAGATCCTACCAAGGACTGCGCAGTAAATTATGGAGAATTATTTGGTCACATTCCAAGGTGTACAAAATTCTCACAAACCTTCTTAACAGATCTTGCAAAGAAAGGGAAGCTCCCTCCTCAGAAAGATAAGCTTAGAAAGTGGTGTTGGTGACTTTCCATTGCAACACCCTTCAACACAGCACTATAGTCTTCAGAAATAACGTTTTGGCTGAAGGAGGATGCTTGGCCTCAAGAATGAGTGTGGAAAACTGAAGTAAAATGCTCCTCCAAGAGGCTTCTCAAGGAAGGAGAAGGATTCCTAAACAGGAGATCCTTGTGCTAAACAACATTGTAGCTCTGCTAAACAACAAGAGGATGCCAAATAGTCTAATCAGAACAAACTGAATAATATCCAAAATAACCCCAAATGGTTTCCATCCTCTTCCTTATAAAATTTGTGAGCCTCCTCACCTTGGGCCCCACCCATTAGGGTTTCCAACTCCACAAGATAAATCTCCCTCCAAAATTATGATGTACCTTCATCAAGGCCACTCCTCCATACTGCATTGTTTGATTAGGTCAAGGTTGACCTCTTCAATCTGCTTTATCCCTTTTCACACTCAAGTGCCTTCAATCCAGCTCTCAAATATTTATCTATGCTGATCCTTGTTCACACTAGAACTGGTTCCTCTTCTTCATGCATGAATGTTGACTTATTCAAACTTGACTTTTTCCTCATCCATTTGCCCCTGTTCACACACACACAAGTGTAAAATATAGCTACTGTGATGATCTCATTTCATATTATAATGGGTTTTATTCATGTTTTCATTATGCATGGGACTCCTTACCCATTTATCCAACTACTAAGTGCAAAAATCAAAATTTAATATTCCCCTTCGTTGCTTGCTAAAGTAGGAATATTACAACTATCAAGTGCAGCACCCCATCGACCTGACCCCAGGTATGATGTTTCCCAATGCATAAATATATCGGCACTTTGCTCTGCAGAATGATGAAATCAAGAGGCAGATTTAGGAGTTGCTGAAAAAAGGTCACATCCAGCCAATTTCATCACCCTGTGGGAGCCCGATCATTTTGGTGCAGAAGAAGGATGGGACTTGGAGATTCTGCATTGACTATTGGGAGCTGAAAAGGATCACTGTCTAGAATAGGAACCTGATCCCATAGATTGATGACCTTCTGGACTAACTAAAAGGGGAAAAATATTTCAGAAAGATCCACTTGAAATCCAGGTATCACCAGGTACCAATCGAACTATCTTATGTGTGGAAGATTGCCTTCAAAGCTAAGGAGGGCCACTTTGAATGGTTGGTGTTGCCCTTCGGGTTGACGAATGCTCCCACAACCTTCATGAGGCTGATGAACGACATCTTTTTGCCATTAATCAACTCATTTGCAGTAGTGTACTTGGATGACATCCTAATTTTTATCCATACTTGGGAAGAGCACCTCCACCACATCCGACATGTCCTTCAAACACTACCGCAACATAAGTTGTGTGCCAATTTGGAGAAGTGAAATTTTGGCATGACCTAGGTTCAATATCTAGGATGCATTATTGATGAGCGGGGGGTGCATGTGGATCCAAACAATATCCAAGTCATTCAGGATTGGCCAACCCCAACCACTTTAACATATCTTCGCATCCTTATGGGTCTTGCTAATTTCTACCGCACGTTCATGTTGGGATTCTCTCATATCACTTGGCCCTTGAGTCAAGTCACCAAGAGAGGACTGAAAGAAAAATTATTTTGGTCAGAATCTCAACAAAAGGTGTTCATAGAATTGAAACATCAGCTTTGATCTACCCCAATGCTCACATTACAAGACTTGCAACAACCATTTGAGATCGAGAGAGGTGCCTCTGACTATGCTATTGGGGCAATTCTTACTTAACAGGGGCATCCAGTGTCATATCATAGTGATACACCGTCTAACACAGTCTGGAAGTATCCCATGTATGAAAAAGAGAATTATTCCATTGTGCAGGCTTGCCAATAATGGAAGCATTACATTTTTGGGAAGGAAACAATCATCCACACATACCACTGACCCCTCTAGTTCATACAGACACAAGGGAAATTGCATAACGATAGCCATTAGAATTGGTCCACATATCTGCAATAGTTTCATTTGAACATCAAGTACAAGAAGGGCAGCACCAATAATGTTATATACTGCCTCATCTGACCACCGATCGTGGTGATAACCACCGTGCTACACTCTTGTGGGCATGAGAATTCTGAATGGCTACTTCTCTACAAGAGTGATCCATAATTCAGCCACACATACAAGATTCTCTTGGAGGGTAACCGAGTTCCAAATTTTCACCACCAAGATGCACTACTATGTCACCTGGGACACCTTTGTATTCCTTCAAGCGAGCATGCCAAGATGATTTGGGAAGTGCACTATATTTGGGTCGTTGGGAATTTCAGGGTTGAGAAAACAATGACAGTACTACAGAAGTATTTCTATTGGCCAAACCTTTGATAGGATTTCGAGAAGTACATCATATCCTGCACTGTCTGTGTCATTTCCAATCTTACCATCAAGAATCAAGGCATATATACTCCATTTCCTACCCATAGTCGACCTTGGGAATCCATCTCCATGGATTACATGTCAAGCCTTCCTTCTACAAAGCATGGCAATGACTGTGTTTTCGTGGTCGTCAACAAATTATTGAAGATGGCCATTATGGCAGCCTGAAAGAATAATATCACAACAAAAGCCATTGTTAAACTCTTCTTTGAATGAGTGTGGATACACTTTGGGATCCCACAGTCTATCATCTCAGATCAGGATAGCAGGTTCCTCAATACATTTTGGTCTAGTCTCTGGTCAATGCTAGACACGAAGCTCACCAAGTCCAAAAATTTTCATCCCCAAACTAATGGCCATACAGAGGTCGTCAACAGGATGATCGTACACTTTTTGCGCATGTACAACTCAAAGCATCCAAGCACAAGTACAACAATATGAATGGGGGATCATATAGTATGATTTTCGATATGGACTAGATATATAGTTGTATTTACTTCTCCATTTTTAGTTATGCTACAATGAATGGATGCATAATGTCTTGTATGTGTGTCCAAATTATGGATCGCTCTTGTAGAGAAACGACCAATCAGAAGTCTCATGCTAACAAGAGTTGAGCATGGTGGCTATCACCACGATCAGTGGTCGGCTGAGGAAGTCTAAAACAATATTGGTGCTACCATTATTGTACTTAATGTTCAAATAAAATTGTTTCAAATATGTGGACCACTTTTTATGGCGATTTCCCTGCAACTTCCCTTGTGTTGTATGAACTGTAGGGGTCAATGGTCTGTGTGGGTGATCATTTCCTTCTCCAAAATGTAATTCTTCCATTGTCGGCAAGCCCACACAATGGAATACATCTCTTTGTCACAAGTGGAAAGCTGATGAATATGTTCCATACCCTGCTGTTATAGGACAAATGACCTCCTCATCAGCTCAGAGGAGAAGGGAACATGGAAGGAAGAAAATGACCCAGACAAAGGCCCACTTTTCCAAGGTAACACACTCCCAAAAGCAGCCAGGAAGATTTATAATGCACCCCAGCCATGCAAAGGGAGCATTAGTGCCTAGGGTAACGCTTTTTCTCTCCTAAGGGGCAACTTTATTCGTGTTTGAATGTGAAAAGGGAAATATATTGGAGAAACTAATTGGCATTTCCAACGTTTCCTCAGAAAGAGTCAGTTCAAAAATAGAAATTTATGGAAAAAACATTTTATTATACATTTTCAAACAAAACTGAACTCCTATGTAAGGTAAAAGAAAAATAAAATCTAGGACACATCTATATCTTTCCCGATTTGAACTAGTTGAAAGATTTGGCAAGGTTTGTCCTATCCATTTCCTATAAATTGGAGGTTTGGGCTCTTGGTCTAAGGTCGAAGGTTTGATCATATGTAGAGAAGAATTTCATTGTTGAAGTGTGAGGCTTGAATATAAACAAGGTTAATTTAGGAATCTTGGCTCAGCATCATCACACTCAAAGATAGAGAAAGAGAGAGAGGAATTGGGAGATAAAGTAGGGCTCGGTACAACCAACAGTTGTAATCCTCCTTTTTTATAAATCAATCGAACTGTATCTATTTTTTCCATTCGATGCTTCAGTGTCACATTTATTGTTCATTTTTCTATGTACCATGATATGAATGGCTTATATATTCATAGTTAAATGTAGATTATATACTAGTTTAATTGTTAGAAAGTGTAATGTTCCAAATTGGGAATAACTACACTATTGGAAATAATTTGAGTTATTACCAATGTGGAGCTTCAGAAAACCATGAGCATGGAAATTTAGAGAAGTTAATTAGATTTTAAATAAAATCATACCATCATATGAAAGAAACTCAGCAAAAATATGATCTATATTCTCCTTCCCAGGTGGGGAAATGCAGCAATATAGAGCATAAAACAATTGTCTTCAGAAAATAACGCTATACAAGTGAGGAATGGGACTTGGATCCCTTAGAATACATGATATAAAACTCACATGCAGAATTTTAGGTGAAAAAAATCACTCTATGTCATATAAACAGATCTCCCAAGTCTATGCAGCTAAAATAAGCCAAAACCCCATGGCCTAGCTCATGCATCAACTACTGAAGCAAGGAATGTGTTATTATAATGAGGGTTTATATAGAAAATGATGAAATGAGTCTGATATATAGTTTACATTAACCACACAACAAATAAATGGAGGTTCAATCACTTATACAGTAGAGACAAGACTCCCGGCAAGGGTTTCCGGCAAAATGCATGTATAAAGCAGCACTGGAGAAAATAACGCAGTTTATTGCAAAAATGTATAAAAAATTACTGAGTATGACATATAAATGCTGAATAACACATAAAATGGCCCTAGGAATTCTTATTTGAGCTCTCGGAGGGAAATAAACACCTCCTCCTCAAATACTAGCATACAATCAAAGGGTGCAAGTCTACTGCTACTGCCTTTGCATAAAGGACGCAGTTTTTTGAAGTGAAATGAGTTGTGGCCGAGTGTAGATGAATGTCCCTAAGAAAAATGCTGAAATGAAGCCCAATTCCTTCTCTCATGATCCCTTAAGCAAGCTAATCCAAAGAGAGGATGGAATTCCTACACAAGAATTCCTTGCACTAAGCAGTGCAGCAACTCCGGCTAAACAACTAAAGCATGCAAGTGGTCTCAAGACCAAAATAGCTGAATACATGAATATATTCCCTTTGATTCTATGCCTTCATTTTATATTTGGTGAGCCTCCTCACCCTACACCCCACATAATGTTGACATGACTTATTCATGAAGCTTCCTCTTTCAAAACTGCGCTGCCGTCCTCCTCTTTGTGACAGCACTGTCGACCTGGTTAACTAGAACCAATCCACCTGCAATGCCTCTATTCACACCAAGTGATCTTCAATCCATTTCTCATATGTGTGTCTATGCTGATCCTTGTTCACATTGAGCTAGTTTACTTGAGTGTTTTCTTCCTCCTCAAGAATGGGTGTTGACTTAGTCAAACTTAACTATGTCTCCATCTAATTTGCTCTTGTTCACACTTGGAAGGGTAAAACCAGATCCTAAGGTGATATCCTCCCTTACTAAGGTGGAATTTATTCATATTTTTATTTTTCATGGGCTTCCTTACCCATTTATTCCTCTTCTAGGTGAAAGTAGCAAAATCTAATATTCTGAATTGTTGTGTGCAAATTTTGGAATATTACAGTCCTCCCCTCCCAAATGTTGCTTGTCCCCAAGCAACTGTAAGGATAAGACTGAAGAGCATCCTCTTCTCCCCTGTAGCAACCTCATAATATGGAAACCTTCAAAGATCAAGGTGCTACATCATCATCATATCTCCAAGTTTCCCCTCCCAAGTGTGTAAGCTATCTAAATATCTGACATTATGTGACCGTAGAACATCCATGGAAGAAACAATGGGCTGTTTGAAGATCCTCTTGGAGCATGAGGGCTGATATAGTTTGGGACTCATCATCCCCATTTCAATCTCTCCTCCCCAAGCTATCAACCAAACAAAATGAGTCCCCTCCCAAATTGGAAACTCATGCAAATCATCCTCCACCTGAAGCTCCGGCAAAGTAGGTGGGCTGAGAGTCTGGTCATGGTAGACATAGTAGCCTACCCCACGCTGCTTTCCTCTCCACTTAAGACAAGTGTAAGGGATTTTCTAATCTTGGGTTGCCATAATGTTTCCTTCAAATGGCAAGAAGGAAGGAACACCTCCAAAGGTCCCTCTCCCAGCGCTGTGCATCAAGATGGCCCAAACCATCTCATACATGATGGACAAGAAATTACCATCATATGGTATCCCATCCATCTCATGGCCCTCAACATTAAGGAACAAATATGTTGTTGTAGATTCCATGCCTCCTCCCATGCTCCCCTTATAGCATTCAATGCAGAAAGTGCGGGGATGCTCCTCCCCAAAGAACACATCCACTTTATGTGTCCCTCCTCGAATCATGCTCCTCATATAGGTAAGAATAATATCAGCAAGTAGGATCATGATCAACATAATAATGAGAGAAATACTGAAGGTTTTATGTGATGCTGGAAAATACCAAAAATATTCCAAGTGGTCACAGCGCAGTCTTCCCCACTGCAACTTTAGATAATAAAATAGCAAGTTGTTTCTTAATAGATGGCTAGTTGTGCAAGTCACCAGATCTACTAGCAAGTAGTAAAGGGTTGAGTGTATCAACTGAGCATACAAGAAGTAACCAAACAATTACCCCAAATAATACAATATATGGTTGTATCCATCATAATAGCTGGCCAAAAATGGTCCATGGAGGCCAAAGAGAATCTTGCCCCTTTGAATAGAAATGCACTACAAAGAAATGGTAAGAGCATGCAAATATTGTGTGGTACAATCAATAAATGCAAAAATAGAATTCTTACCATGTAATGGGAACAATATGGTGAAAATATCCATAGATAAATCCTCCATAGTGGCATGACAATCCCATATGAAGAGGAATGAACCACATGCTGCATGAAAATCCTCCTTCCCATGCTTGTAAACCCAAGTCAAGGAGAACATACCACAATAGTCAATGAGTCCATCCACCACTCTACTAATCTCTCCTCCACCAAGTGCATCAAATATGAAGTGATCCTGGGAACACTCCATCAACAAGTTCATGCTCCAAAGTGACAGCGCTTTTGGCCTATGAAAATAGGCTCTTGCCAACTCATAAATCCATCCTCTAGCATGTTCAATGTAAAAGACTCCTCTCATAATGTTTCCATCTCCTCCCTTGGCATCATCTTGAAAAATGTGCGAGAAACTCTGCCCTTTCTCTCCCTCAATCCTCCAAAGCAAAAAATGTCTTTTTTGCCCCATCATACCTCCATCATTCAACTCATGTGGTGGAAACACAATGATCACATCATCATAATGCATCCACACTCCTTGCTTCCCCATGATGCAAGTACTCTCTTGGGTATCCTCCTCCCTCATACCCTTAGAAAAAGGATATGCCACATGATGGTAAAACTCTCTCAAAAGTAGCCAATGCAGTCTTGCCTCTTGTTGCCTGGTATCATAGAGTTGCAAGTAACTTTCCAGCTTCTTGCTCTCTATCCACATCCACCTATCCATTGATTAATGCCTCTAATCATTCTCCATCTTGGCACTTTTCCAAAAGAGGCTACCATCCTCCCATATCATATTTTTCTCCTTGCAATTCATGAGATGTTGAAATGAAACTCCTTGGAGACCTCCAAGAAAATATCTCTCATAAATTATTATCTTGAACCCATAAGGATCCAAGTGGCTTGAAGGCAAAGCCTCCTTGCTGCTACTTCTTGCCAGCGCTGTAAACCTCCTCCAGGGTGTTCTGGCTATCTCATTTTTCTCTTGCATGAATTTGTTTGGAGAAAAGCTCACTCCATCAACCAATAATTTACACTCCAACCACAAGGGTTGTGTGTAACTCATTAGTGATACATGAGGTTGATGGTTCAAATCTCCCTTGAACCCTTCAAGCTTTCACAGCGCAGTGAAATCCTGCTGCTCTATCTCAGCAATACTATTTGATCCTAGGCCATATGAAGACATCTTTCCACAATCTTTAGAAATATTTGCTGCAACAAGTAAAAGTGGAAATCCTACCATACCTTGATGAGATGTGGGAACCTCTTGTAGTGTTGCAAGGGCTCCTTCTTCCCATGTCATGGCTGCTCCAACTGCTGGTGTAGAAGGTTGCTCTCTCAAGGATATGACAACGCTGGTACTTGCCTCCTCCCATGGTGGTGTGGTCCTACTCTACTCTGAAATTTCTTCACCAAAGGTTATGATCAGCTCCTGGGTGAACTCAGAAAAAGAAGTCACTCTTGTGTGGCTTAAGTGACTGCACCACCAAGCATTGGCTTCACCATACAGGTGCAGTGCTGCAACTTCTACTGCCTCCCTCTCTACCACTGGATGAAGTAGGAAGAATGCCTCAAGCTTCCTTGCACAAGATCTTGCTATAGTTTACCCATAAAATTTATACAATAGAAATATATTTCCTTTATTCTCTCTTTTGCTGCAGGGTCTTCTTCCTTCTCTCAGTTGAATAAACTGAGGAAAATCTAGGGTCTCTTTGAAAGCCCTAGGTTTGAACTTGTACTCTTCCAAATACCCACTCAATATTTCATGCTCTAAGTGGCCTCCTTTCTCTTCACTTCCTCTATAAGAACAGGAAGTGCATGCATCTTCTTCTGCTTCTTGAAACCTTTTAGAGGTCTCACTGCAACTCTCTCCTCCTTGAAACCCTCTTGGAGTTCCAATGCATTTCTATTCTTCTTTCTTCTTTGATCTGAAAATGGATGAGATTAAGCTCATCCTCTCCATAATTTTGTTCTCCTCTTCTTATTATCTTCTAATTGGATCTAAAATCCACAAGCTGAGCCAAGATGGCAACTTCTATACCACTGTAATGTTCGAAATTGGGAATAGCTACACTATTGGGAATAATTTGAGTTATTACCAATGTGGAGCTTCAGGAAACCATGAGCATGGAAATGTATAGCAGCTCATTAGATGTTAAATAAAATCATACCAGAAGATGAAAGAACCTCAACAACAATATGATCTATATTCTCCTTCCCAGGTGGGGAAATGCAGCAATATAGAGAATAAAAAAACTATCTTCAAAAACTAATGCTATATAAGTGAGGAATGGGACTTGGATCCCTTAGAAGACATGATATAAAAATCACATCTCCCAAGTCTATGTAGCTAAAATAAGCCAAAACCCCATAGCCTATCTCATGCAGCAACTACTGAAGCAAGGAATGTGTTATTCTAATGAGGGTTTCTGTAGAAAATGATGAAAGAAGTATGATATAGAGTTTACATTAACCACACAATAAATAAATGGAGGTTTAATCACTTATACAGTAGAGACAAGACTTCCGACAAGGGGTTCCGACAAAATGCATGTACAAAGTAGCACTGCAGAAAATAACGCAGTTTACTACAACACTGTATTAAAAATGACTAAATATGACATATAAATGCTGAATAATACAAAAAATGGCCCTAGGCCTTCTTATTAGAGCACTCGGAGGGAAATAAACACCTCCTCCTCAAAGACTAGCATACAATCATAGGGTGCAGCTCTGTTGCTACTGCCCCTGCATAAAGGACGCAGTTTTCTGAAGCGAACTGCACTGTGGCTGAGTGTATATGAATGGCCTTAAGCCAAATGCTGAAATGAATCTCAATTCCTTCTCTCTTGATCCCTTAAGCAAGCTGATCCAAAGAGAGGATGGAATTCCTGCACAAGAATTCCTTGCACTAAGTAGTGCAGCAACTCCGGCTAAACAACTGAAGCATGCAAGTGGTCTCAAGACAAAAATAGCTGAATACATGAATGAATTCCCTTGATGCTATGCCTTCCTTTTATCTTTTGTGAGCCTCCTCACCCCGGACCCCACACAATGTTAAGGTGACTTGTTCATGAAGCTTCCCCTTTCAAAACTATGCTGCCCTAGCTAGCTTCCCTCCTCTTTGTGACAGCACTATTGACTTGGTCAACTAGAACCAAGCCACCTGCAATGCCTCTGATCACACCAAGGGATCTTCAATCCAGTTCTCATATGTGTGTCTAGGTTGATCCTTGTTCACATTGAGCTAGTTTACTTGAGTGTTTTCTTCCTCCTCAAGAATGGATGTTGACTTAGTCAAACTTAACTATGTCTCCATCTGATTTTCCCTTGTTCACACTTGGAAGTGTAAAACTAGCTCCTAAGGTGATCTCCTCCCTTACTAAGGTGGAATTTATTCATATTTTTATTTTTCATGGGCTTCCTTACCCATTTATTCCTCTTCTAGGTGAAAGTAGCAAAATCTAATATTCCAAATTGTTGTGTGCAAATTTTGGAATATTACAGAAAGCTATACTATTGTGAGGATTACATGGGTGCTTTGCTTGGTTGCAGGATGTGGATTTGGAGCCGGTGAGGAATGAATTATACCCCACCACTTAGCACTCTCCATGGATCTGTTATCCACAAAGAGGTAATCATTTCAAATCTTACTTTGTCAATTATATATATTAGTATGAACATGTATGCAGTACCTTTGGAACTTTATAGCTAATCTTACAGTCTGCCTCGGGCACCGGAAAACCCTGAGAGGGATATTCATTAACCACCACCCAAGAATATTACCCTATAAAAGAAATGACGACTCCACTGGGGAGTTAACCCCAAGTTTCCGGATTGTTCCTAATACTTTAACTCTTTCTCTCTGTTCACATACCCTTTTGATCAGTTTACATGCTCAGTAACCATCTCAATAGCTCACATAGTCCAGAATAGACCCCACCTAGCAATTTGTACAACTTTACCCTGAGTAACGCTCCCCCTGAGAGTATTTTAGTGCATTATAATGCTGCTTATGCTCAGATACAATGTGTTAGTACCATCATTAATGCTCTGTAGCCTCTGCTTGCTAGCGTTACCCAGCCAGAATTTGTTTTTTACACCCCTGTTGTGTTTCCCTTTGGTTGTGGAGTTATTGGCTACCAGATTAGCTTCTTTTGTTGTATCCATGTGCTTGGTTACTAGCTATCATTTTTAGTTCTTGTTTAAAAGGTTAATGTTAGTAGCATCTAATTTTTGAAGAAGAAAAAAAAAATTAATTTTTCTGAACATAGCTAAATTCATTCTGAAATTTTTGGTTAAAATTTTTATAGAGAAGATAGATAGATGTATGAATATTTTAAGGTTGAACTATGTTATTTGAATGTTTGATGCATGTATTTTTGAAATATCTCTCCCTGTAGAATAAACTCTTCAGTGAATTGAATATTTAGAGCATGTTTTTGCATGGTTTTTGAGTCAGAGTCTCATTACATTTCATACATCCCCTCTCCCTTTGCAAGACTAATAGTCAAGTACACTAACAATCAAGCGATAATAAAATTAATCATATAAATTTTTTCTGAGCTCACACCAACAGTAGTTTAGGCTAGGATCTCAAGGTAGGAGAAGTGAAAAAATCACCCAAGATCTCAAAACTTTAAACTAGAGTCCTTACAAAGTGAAATCCTACTGCACACATACTATCAGGACCACTCCACTACCACCAGAGTTAAGCGCAAGACAACACCAAGGTGCATAAGAAGGTAGCCCACCTTCAAGTGCATTCAGTGGGCATGCTATATATTGGGGTTCCCTTCGGGAATGTCTAAACTAGATCGGAGATCTAGGTGTTTTCCCCATATAGTGTGCTGTCTACGACTGTTACCCCCTTGACAGTGTCTATGATTTGAGGTATCTTTAGTTGCCAGAAGTTTTAGGAACTTACAAAAGGTGACTAGGTGGGCTGCCCTAGTACCTAAAACAGACGAACCTACTCTGTCTTCATTCTTTGGGAGGGTACTCTTCTTCACGAGAGTGCTTACACCTATTGCCTAAGGCACCAGCGAAGCTCTAGATTAATCATAATTTTATATTTGACCAACTCTCTCTATATGCTATTGTGATACTAGGTTTCATCTCGAACAAACGATAGTACTCAGACGGGGTCATACCTGTTCTGGCTGCTTGATTGATTGATTTTAGAAGTCATTTTTTACTATCACTAAGACTTTATAATACATCACAATAATAAAAATTTGATAAAAGTAAACAGGTCACTGTGGTGTCCTTCAACCCTCGCCATCTTTCTGGACAGCAGCAAGGTCTCCCTCCATTAATACTGGGGGAGGAGTCGAGTCTCGGTGAGCCAGTGCCTTCTCCAAAAGAGCAGTCTCAAGTCACAACCCCTCACTTCCATATAGCTCCATATCATATGGAGTTTCCAGAGGATCCTTTTATAGAAGGAGACATACCTCGTTACAATCCTCCTCTTACTGACCCATTCGGGCCATTATCAGTTCAGGCTACACCAGGCCAAGTTATGTCTGCAGCTGAACCTGCATCCATTCCACAACAACGTCCATGTGGTCAATGTTGTTGGCAACCAACTCTATTGCACCACCATCTTCCTCGCCAGTTGTCAGTTTTACACCAATGATTGGTAACCCCAATAGCTAGGCTATACCTGGTCCTAGCAATCCGGTCACCACAATGGTTAGCGGACCTCCAAACCCTTCGAGACTTGCTCCTATTGTGACTGCACCAGGACCCATAGTTTCCGCTCCTACTAGCGGGGCTACTTTGGTTCCTTTTAAAAACCCTTTTGGTTCACCATTTTCTAAGTTCAAACCCCTTGGCTATTATTCCATGGGGTAGTGTCACCAATACATATATTCCAGGGGGCACTTTGGTACCCCTACATTCACTAGGACAAACAAGACAAAAAATTGTTAATGTTGTTCCTTTGAGTGGTCAAACTTCTGGTGCAGGGTCTATGTTGATGCTTAACTATGCGAATAACAGTATGCCATTGGCTAACTCTATCGCGTCCATATGGGCAAACCAACCCCAAAGTCAATTTGGGCAAGGGGGAAAATATTACACTCAAGGCAACCAATATTTTTCCCCCAGTACAACATACCCTACAAACAACAACCATACACCCCTACACCCCCACTCACTGGGAAATTTTATCAACAAAGTCCTACTTATCCCATTTTTGACACATTGATGGGCGTACCCTATGGTCCAAATCGTCAGCCAATACTTCCTTGGCTAGATCTGGTGGAAAACACACAATTTCCATTTTTGGCAGCTCTAGACATCCCCAACCTCTACAAATTGACCAACGATCCCATCAATCACAACCCACTCTGGCCTCCAATACTACACAAGGTTTCATCTTACATCCCTAAATTTGAAGGGAAAAAAGGGGATGATCTGGCTATGCACATCACCACATTTCATCTATGGTTTGTTTCTAACTCCATGGGGGATGATAGTATCTAGCGTAGACTTTTCCTCAGCACTCTCACCAGTAACGCTGCCTAATGGTGGATTGAGTTACCACGAGGGGCCGTCAATAATATTGGCACCTTAGCTATATAATTATTTAAGAACTTCTAATTACCTATTTGATACGAAACCAAAACGGAAGTCTTAACCTTGTTATGCCAAGACACCACCACCCACATCTCTGATCATATTCATGAATGAAGACGTAGGCGAAGGCTCGTAAAAGCGCCAATCCTGGATCATCCCTTATCAAAATGGTTTTGTAAGTCACTCTTACCACCCCTAGTTAAGGATGTTTGCTTATTGGGTGCAGTCATAAAATACCAATACATCCGTCATGTGCAACATTTACATCTCATATATTCGTAATATGGCACACTGTATGAATTACTCCCCCTCGCCCTTGGCAACCCGAATCCTCCCGCTACTCAATTATCTGGAGCGCATGCCGATGGCCTCGTTGGTGCCACCTCCAACGTAGCCATAAAACATCTTAGTGGGAAAACTTCCCAGCCATCTTCGGCTACCACTACCCCTAACCAATCGACTACTCTTCCTACTGCTGAGGTAAACTCTGTGCAGTCTACACAAAAACCTAGCAGCAAGAACAAGAAGAAAAATAAAAGACCTCTCCTTCTGAAGAGTAGTCCAGTACTCAAAATAATCCCAATTATAAAAACGCTTCTAAGAATTAAAAAGGAAAGGAGAAACCATTGATATTCCCTTGGATAATTTGTGCAGAGGACCACTTGATATAAAAATGTCCTCAGCTGCAGGAACGCATAGATTTTATCACAAACAAGGACTCTGGAAGGATGCCTTTCGTCCTTCACAATCCCTTCCCTAATCCACAACAACAATAGAAACACATGGTTGCAAACCCACCACAACCCCCCCAAAGAGGCAATGGTGGTACTCATCCTTCCGGTGAAGGATCATCCACCATTTGTGACGTAGAAAGTGTTGAACTGCAAACCCGAGCTAAACTCTATGGAAATCCAATCATTAATGCTTAAGAACCTGGTACAATTTCGAATCCACCGGTGCCCAACAAATTTCACATCAAAAGGCCTACTACTGACCCCGCGATTCGTCCCCCGAAAGGGACACTTCGACGTACGACTCATAACACCTCTACACGTGCTGCCCAAAACTACAACATTGTAGAGGATTTGGCGCAAAAACTGTTAGCAATGTCTACACTCAAAGTATTGCAAACCTGCCCAATGCAAAGGAAAGCTCTGCTTTCGACCATTGGTGCAATCGACCCCCAAGACTCTATGCTAGCCATATTTGACATGGATAAATCCAAACCTCGCCTTTCACACCAGCTTTCTTTCCAGGTACAAGTTGGGTCGAAAGGGATACCAATCCATTGCAAAATCATATTTGAAGGTGCTTCAACCTGCGTTATGTCAACAGTGTGTTGGCTCCCTTTGGGTTCTCCCACTTTGTCTCCACCGTCGAATTCCCTTAAAGCTTTCGATGGCCACACTTTCCTCCAAAAAGGCTACCTTGCTAGCTTTCCCATTTCACTTAGTGGGAAAATGATAACGGTGGACATAGAAGTCGTAGATATTAATATTGACTATAATCTCTTATTGGGTCGCAGTTGTTCTTACACTATGACTCAAATTGTCTCTTTGGTTTTCTGACTCATCATTTTTCCATTGGATGGGAAGATAGTTACCATGGATCAGTTATCATTTTGCAACCTCGATTATTCCATGTTACCAAGTAGCACTGTACCCCTAGTAGGAGGCATTCCTAACTCATACGTCAACGTCGGTACCAGTCTTCTGAAGTCATATTCCCTAATGGGTTGCTTTCCTCTCCTACCACCAAAGTTTCCACACACAATTACAATGATATCCACCATTTCCGATGGCTCTATCGATCCATGAATCATACCGGTGAATTTAGAAATTGATTCCTATGGAGATCAGATGTCGCTATTGCCAACTAAGTTGGCTTATCAAGCCATCCAATTAGCATATGAACCCTTTAATTCTTTGGTTTCTACCAATGGTACCACCCTCTTGCCCATCACAATTCCTTCTAAATATCTCCTCGATGAAGTCCTTCCTATAGACAAAGCTATTCGAGAGATCATGTCTCTAGAAAAATGACCTTGGGGAGAGTTCCATCATCGTGCTTCGATGTTTGGTTCGGATTTGACCACTACTCAAATCCCATATTTTGACCCACCTGAGATCGTTCCCTCCGCTTACACGACTGTTAAAATATTGACACAGAAGGGAACATGGGAAATATTTCCAAGAGTATGCTCATTGATACCTCGATCAAAACGGGTATCGTGGAAAATATTCAGATTGGAGCCTATTGCAATCTCGAGGAAATTGCACACTTCACATCCCTTTTTAAGGAATTCCGTGATGTTTTTTCTTGGTCTTACGATGAAATTCCCGGCATAGATCCTTTTATTTTCGAGCATGAAATCAATTTTTATGATAATTCCAAGCTTATCTAGCAAAGGTTCCGACCCGTCCACCCTCGCAAAGCTGCTGCCATCAAGACTAAAGTCAAAAAAATCTTACACGGTGGTTTCATCTATCTCGTTCCTCTAATGAAATGGGTTTCCAATCCAGTTCCCATAGATAAAAAACAAGTCACCATCTAGGTCTGTGTTGATTATCATGATCTAAATATGCTTGGGTGGTGGTTAATGAATATGCCTCTCAGGGATTTCCGGTACCCGAGGCAGACTGTAAGATTAGCTATAAAGTTCCAAAGGTACTGCATACATGTTCATACTAATATATATAATTGACAAAGAAATATTTGAAATGATTACCTCTTTATGGATAGCAGATCCTATGGAGAGCGCTAAGCGGCAAGGTAGAAATCCTTCCTCACTGGCTCCAAATCCAGATCCTGCAACCAAGAAAAGCACTTGTGTAATCCTCACAACAATATAGCTTTCTAAAAATTAAACTAGTATATAATCAAAATTTAACTATGCATATATAAGCCATTCATATCATGCAACATAGACAAATGAACAAAAAATGTGACATTGAAGCATCAAATGGACAAAACGGATACAATTCTACTTATTTATAAAATGGAGGATTACAATCATTGGTTGTACCGAGCCCTCCTTTGTCTCCCAATTCCTCTCTCTCTTTCTCTATCTCCGAGTGTGATGATTCTTGAGCCAAGAGTCCTCAATGAATCTCGTTGATCTTCAAGCCTCGCACTTCAACAATGAAATTCTGCTCTACATATGATCAAACCTTCGACCTTAGACCAGGAGCCAAAACCTCCAATTTTTAGGAAATGGAGAGGATAAACCTTGCCAACTCTTTGAACCAGTTCAAATCGAGAAATATATAGATGTGTCCTAGCTTTCCTTTGCTTTTTCCTTCCATAGGAGTTCAGTTGTGTTCGGAAATGTCTAATAAAAGGTTTGTGGCATAAGTTTCTATTTTTGAACTGACTCTTTCTAAGGACAAGCTGGAAATTCTAATCAGTTTATGTGAGATATTTCCCTTTTCACATTTAAACAAGGATAACACTACCCCTTAGGCAAGACAGAGTGTTACCCTTGGTACTAACACTCCTTTTTCATGGTTGGGGTGCATTATAACTCCACCTAGCTACTTCTAGGGGTGTGTAACCTTGGAAAAATGGCTTTTTTCTGGGTCATTTTCTTCCTTCCATGTTTCCTTCTCTTCTAAGTTGATGAGGAGGTCATTTTTCATGTAACAGATGCCCCCTAAAGTGTGAGGTGAGAGGCAAAGAAGATGTCTGAAATACTACAAGGAGGACTGAGGAAAACCTAAACAACAAGATATGTCATAAATATAGTATCTGTCTTGAGTCAGGCATTCCCATGCTCAGTATCTATATTAAAATGATTTCTCTAAAGAGATATATGATGAGTGTGTCCACTGATAAGCACAATGTGGAGGCTTTTGCCATGACAAGGTAAATCTGATAAGCTGTCTCTGAAAAAAATATCGCAACTTAGGAGAGGAAACACAGTTCAAATGATTTAAGCCTCAACCCAAGGTCTTGGTCGCCGCTTCACTAAACTACATATTTCCCACATGCGAATGAAGGAGTTGTAGTGGAACATACGGGAAATCATCTGATTACTAGTCAATAATGAAAATTGTTAACAGATGCGAGGGTGGCCACTGATAATGATGATGGTACCCAAGATGCACAATACAATATAGGGAGTGTGAATAATGGTAGTTGATGTCGAACACTTGTAGAATCATTTGATCAGTAGCCAATAATGAGAACCCCCAATCAAACACATGGTAACCTACCACTGATGTTTGCAAGTACTCAGGCATTGATGTGTTTCTGGATGAATTTCCTAGATAAGATGTTGAAGTTGACAGGAAGAGATCTGTTGAAAGGTAGGCACTGAGGCATCCTACATCAGTCGACATGAAATGGGAAACGATGATTATGCTTTGAAGATAGTCAAGAGAAAATGGGATTAATTGACGACAAATAATTTCTGGTATATGATGGCTCGGCTAATACAGTAAGCAATAGATATATGGATCCTCTTGAAAAATAGAAGGCACAATAACAAGGTTCAAAGCAGCTTAGGCTTAATGAACACCAAAGACTGTTAGGATTCACCAATGCAGGGGCATTGGTATATGAAGGCTAAACTCATAGAACATAGGGTTCAACTAATTTGCGAGTGAATTTTCTAGGAAGTGCCATGTTCAAGATTTTGTGCTACCAAATCGACCTTCAGTGTATCACAGAATAAGTATCCACTTTGTCCAAATTTTTCCCCGTCTGATTAAGTTTAACGAGTCCAGATGGGTAAAATCGGTGATCCTTATATATTTAGAGATTCTAAAAAAACATCGTAAAAGCCAACTCCTTAGGGTACCTTTTTCATCCTTGATAATTCGGCACAACGAAGGGAGAATAGTAAGCTCGAAACAGTTCATTTTCCATAAGTTAGTCCATTGAATCTGGATAAACTGAGAAACATATGTGCAATAGACATCTGCCTCATTTTTTTATGAGTACGAGGAGACGGAGTAAACTCAATATTCTTTGTGAAATTCTAACGAGTCCAACGAAGAAAAACCTGATTCTCTCTGTGAATTTTTAACGAGTTCAACGGAGAAAAACTCGGTTAATTTTTTGGGTTTTTAACGAGCTAGAAAAAGATGGAAAAGAATCGCTCATATTTCTTCGTCATAGTAATTTAACAAGCCCGACGAAGGAAACTCAGGGTTTTTTTAGTTTTACGAGCTAGAAAAAGTCCCTAAAAATAAAGCTCTTCACCAGGTCGAACGTGATCAAATCTGCACATGAACACTAACAAATCGTCAGAGCATTGGTGACGTTTAAAAAACCAATAGTTACAATAAAATATAGTAGGAATTTACTAATTTTAATAGACTATCTGAGTGAGTCGTACCTTCAGAATGTCTATAAGAAGGCAACATACCTTCATTATCAATGTTTTGAGTGTTGTGATAGAGATCTAGAGCGAAAAAGAGTTTAAACTTCTACTATCAATTCTGGATTATCTCGCAATGGTTTTTTATTCCATGAGATCCAGGTAAGAGCTTGAGCCTTCATCTAGCTTTCCATTGTCATTTTAGTTATTTTTACCGGCTGAAAATTGGGTTTTTATTAGGCCCTAAAAATTTTAAGTGGCTAACATGGGTGCCCAATGTGAGGGCCGCGTTAAACGCGCTGCCCGTTAAGGGAAAATGTGTTAGCTCTACTTTGCACTATATCCCATGTTATCCAGCATAATAATTTTTAAAAAATTTTGTGCTCAATCCCAAAGTGTTTCTACCTTGAACTAATCCATTGGAAACTTGTCTTGTGTAGGTGTGAATCTATTTACCATGAGTATTTGGCGCGAAATAAAGCATGAACGAGAACAACATGAAATGGTCACTGATGCTGCTACTTTGTCGGTTCTCTGCATATGTGGTTTACTGAAGTATGCTAATTTAAAGCAGATGAGGGGGGCAGGAAGACCATCTGAGATGGATCATCCAACAATGGGATGATCAACAACATGTCTTTCACATCGGGGGTAATGAACTCTCGATCGAGGAAGATGACATATACTACTTGAATGGCCTGTCATGCAGAGGACTGAGGCCTAAACTGATAGGTTCCAGGGCTGATCCTCTCACTACTGTGGATCTAATCCGAGCTCACTACATAAACAATATTGCTTTGGTAAGAAACTGGGTTCCTATAACGCAAGTGGTCTTGAGACCGATGAGGTCTCTCTTTTTAATGATAGTTCACTTGGCAGGAGCCAAGATTCAACACATGGCCACCAAGGCCTAGGTATTTTTGGCACTGGATTGCATGTAGCCACAAGTTTTTGACTGGTGTGAAGGTGTTGTCTGCAGGATTCGAGAAGAACTGACGGCATGTAAGACCCGGACCGAATGAGAGTTTTGGTTTGGCACACTGATTTGTGTCCTTCATATTATTGAGGGTGCCTGTAATGAGTCCCTGGATGATCAAAGATGGAATGGGATTGCGGGAACCAAGATAGGCTCGTTGGTCAGCTTTGATGGCACAGATTGGAGAGGGTCAAATCCGTCATTGTTTTGATGATGCATTCTTCGATTGGCTAGATGGACAGATCCTGATGATCGAAGACTATCCCTATGCAGGGATGAAATATATGGAGATACGGAATTGATACTGCCACCACACACTCAGTGGGGTCTAGATGGTAAGAAGGAACATGATTAGTGTTCAAGTATTTTTTATCTTTTGAATGTTTATGCAACTTTTTTTTTTAATGGGTGATTTTTTTTTGACATGAAGCTTATTGCTTGACAAAAATGTGGCACCCATCCATCCAGCTGAAGTTCGTCGCGATGCAAGGCGAGGAATGCAGCTACCTAGGGTTGGGGCCAGGACAAAGTTGGGTATCAAAAGTTCGGGGAAACATTTGGCGTTTAAGTACCGTAGTTTTTTGCACAGATACATTCAGGAGAAAATGGAGTTCCTCGACATATCCTCACTTGGTATGTCATACCCGTATGCTTCCAAGATTGATTAGAAATTCAAATAGAAGAAGAAAGACTTTGGATCTATGAATCAAAAGTAATGGAAAGGTGCCCCCAAACCGCAGAACAAAGGATAAAGCCAAGGAATGGAGGCTCAAGAGAACCTTCCAAAGCCACAAGAAAAGAACAACATCGTGAAGCCGATGAAGGAAACTGGAAAGTGGTGTGAGTTCCATAATCTCTCCACTCACAACACAAGTGAGTGTCAGGCCAAGCAGTCACTTGTGGCTAAGATGAAGGATTATGAATAAGATGCATGCTTTGACTCTGAATCAGAACCCGAGAAGGGGAATTAAAAATGGAAGCATATTATCGATGTGGATCCCAATGCCATTGTTTCCACCATGAAGATCCAAAAGGAAGAACTAGAAGATCCAGAGGAGGAGGAGATTTTTTTCCACTCCCAAATGTAGGTAAAGGGTTCCCCACTATAGTTCATTGTTGACAGAGGGATCCAAAAAACCTCATTTCAACAGAGGTTGTGAAGCGATTGGGCTTGCCAACCATAGCACACCCACATCCATACACCATCAGGTGGCTTCACCAAGGATGGGGTCTCCGCATCAACCAACAGTGTCGCCTTCCCTACAACATCAAGCCCTTCACTAGTGAGGTATTATGTGACATTTCTCCTCTTTATGTTTTGATGTATTATTAGGAAAACCATGCTTGTGGAAGCGACATGATGTGTATGAGTCCCGGCCTCAAGCTGTTATTATTAATTTGGGAAAAAATTTGTTCAGGATACCAGAGCTACCATCGCCTTCAACTATCTCTTTGGTTACTGCAAAACAATGTAGTAAACTTATTTTTAAAATGAGGAAATTTGTTTTCCTAATTATTTTCCCTCGGGGAAAGAAAAAGGTTGTGTCCATGACCTCCAGATAGGGCTCCTCCACACAACAAAAACAAATGGACAAGGTCATTTAGGAGTACAGGGACATCTTCACCTCACCCACAGGGCTGCCTCTACACTGTTAGGTCAAACACCCCATCGATCTGACTTGAGGTGTGCCACTACCCAATGGAATAATCTATAAGCACTCTATTATGGAGGATGCTGAAATCAAGAGGAAAATTTAGGAGCTTCTACAGAAAGGTCACATTTGGCCAAGTTCATCACCCTCTAGGAGCCCGATCGTGCTGGTGCAGAAGAAGGATGGGACTTGGAGACTTTGTATTGACTATTGGGCGTTGAACAAGATCATTGTTCAGAATAGGTACCCAATCCCACGGATTAATGACCTTCTAGACCAACTCAAAGGGGAAAAATATTTTAGAAAGATCGACTTGAAGTTTAGGTATCACTAGGTACCAATCGAATCGTCTAATGTGTGGAAGACTGCCTTCAAATTCAAAGAGGGCCTTTTCGAATGGTTGGTCATGCCTTTTGGGTTGACGAATTCTCCCCCAACCTTCATGATGTTGAAGGACAACATATTGCGGCCATTCACTAACTCATTTGTAGTAGTGTACTTGGAATACATGTCGATATTCAGCCAGACTTGGGAAGAGCACCTCCACCACATCCGATAGGTCCTCCAAACATAGCGGCAACACAAGTTGTGTGCCAATTTGGAGAACTACACTTTTGGCATGATCCAGGTTTAGTATATAGGATACATTATTGATGAGTGGGGGATGCATGTGGATCCAACCAAGATCCAAGTCATTCGGGATTGGCTAGCCTTAACCACTCTAACAAAGCTTCACATCTTTCTAGGTCTTGCTAATTTCTACTGCAGATTCGTGTTGGGATTCTCTCATATCACTTGGTCCTTGAGTCAAGTCACCAAGGGAGGAATGAAAGAAAATTTCTTTTGATCGAAATCGCAACAAAATGCATTCGTATAATTGAAACATCACCTCTCCTCTAACCTAGTTCTCACATTACCAAATTTTCAACAACCATTTGAGATCAAGACATATGCCTCTGAATATGCTATTGGGGTAGTTCTTACTCAATAGGGGCATCCAGTGGTCAATCACAGTGAGACATTTTCCGACATAGTCCAGAAGTATCCCATTTATGACAAAGATATGTATTCCATTATTCCATCATCCACATAGACCACCGATCCCTGTAGTTGATACAAACACAAGGGAAGTTGTAGAATGATTACCACCAGAAGTGGTCCATATATCTGCAATAGTTTCATTTGAACATCAAGTATAAGAAGGGAAATACCAATAATGTTGCAGGCTTTCTCAGCCGACCACCGATCATGGTGATAACCACCATGCTCAACTCTTGCAGGCACGAGATTTCTGATTGGTCACTTCTCTACAAGAGTGATCCAGAATTTGGCCACACATACAAGACACCCTTACATGGTAACCAAGTTCCAAATTTTCACCTCCACGATGCACTGTTATGTCACCTGGGACACCTTTGTGTTCCTTCAAGAGAGCGTGCCAAGATGATTTGGGAAGCACACTACAGTCGGGTCTTTGGCCATTTTCGGGTCAAGAAAATAGTGGTAGTACTATAGAAGTATTTCTATTGGCCAAACCTTCAAAAGGATGTCAGGAAGTACATCAAATATTGCACTGCCTTCGCCATTGCCAAACCAATGAAGCAAGGCCTCTATACTCTGCTTCCTACTGCTAGTCAACCTTGGGAATCCATCTCCATGGATTACATGTCAGGCCTTCCTTCTAATAAGCATGTAAATGAGTGTGGTTTCATGGTCGTCGACATATTCTCGAAGATGGACACTATGGCAGCCTGCAAGAAGAATATCAGTACAGAAGCCACTACTAAACTCTTCTTTGAACGAGTGTGGGTACAATTTGGGATCCCACGGTCTATCATCTCAGATAGGGATAGTAGGTTCCTCAGTACATTTTGGTTCAGCCTTTGGTCAATTCTAGACACCAAGCTCACCAATTCCATAGCTTTCCATCCCCTAACTGATGGCCAGACAAATATTGTCAACATAATGATCGTACACATTATGTGCATGTATAAATCAAAGCATCCATGCACATGGGATGAGAGCCTACCCTATATACAACATAGCTTTAATCGGGCCCTCCACAACTCAACCAACCATAGCCCCTTTCAGGACGTGGGATTGGGATTCCAACCAATATGTCCCATTGACGTAGCCATGTCATTTGCAGCTACTTAGGCCAAGTCGGCTCATGTTTAGTCTGAAGCTACTAAGGCGAACAAATTCATTGAGCGCATTCAACACATCCAACAATAGGTTCATGACATATTAGATAGAGCCAATGCTAAGTACAAGTAGCAACATGATTAGCATCGAGTGCCAAACAACTTCCAAGTGGGCGACAGAGTGTGGCTACATTTATAGAAGGAGAGCCTTGTTGGACCCTACTGTAAGATTTTCTCACTCTGATATGGGTCGTACACCGTCACTAAGGTTGTAGGGGACAATTCCTTCGAGCACATTATTCCTCCATTCCTTAGTCTACACCCAATGTTCAATGTGGACCACCTTCAGCCCTACTTTCCACCTCTATTGGACACATCTGACATGGCAAAGCAACTCACACCAATAGAGTTAAACCCATACTACATGGAATAAGCCACAACTGATCAGATTATGGACACATAGATAAATAACACCCACCAGCAGAGGATCCATCTATATCGAGTTGTCAAAGTAGGCCAACTCCTTAACCGAGGCAAGTGGCTCACCAAGGACCAAGTTTAGCAGAAGTTTACTCATCTCATGGACAAACTCAACACAATGGGGACCATTGATTCCTAAGGGGGGAGGAATAATCGAGGTGGATATTGGTGTCCACCTGCCTATTCAACTTGGAACCCCACCATTATTTCTTTCAGTTTTTTTAGTTTCCTTAATTATAGCATAATTTACTATTTTTGGCAGTTTTTCAGGTCCTAAACTTTCAGAGCCTTTTTTAGGCCCTAAACGATGTTTTTTGGGCATGAAACCTTTTGGAGTATATATGTATTCTAGACTCGATATTAACTATTAGTAGTTGTAGTCCTTGGATAAGTATTTATAATTATGTATCATGTGCGTCAAACATAGATAATATGCCAAAGTTACGACCCCAGTAAATTGATATACCAATTTACCCCGACGGAGCCCATAGTATGGTGTTTCATCTCCTAGAGTTAGGTTTTCCTATTTTTAGGGTTTTCCAATATTTCTCAATAATATATATGCCTTTGATCCTGATTGTAACATATATTTCAAAGGCCTGTAGTCGCCACATATCATCTCAGAGATAAGCTATCAGCAACCTGGCTATTTTATTTCCATTCTATCTGTAAACAAATTTCAGTTCTTTGATATTAATGAAATGAATTTTTATTTTAGCTGCATATTTTTATTTATGGTTATATTTGTATTTTGTTGCGTTCCTGCATAAATTCAGATCACCCAATTCCAGAACATCAATTTAAAGAGGTAAGTGGCCATCACCTCCATATCTCCATCAATTTGATAAAAACATTCCCCTAAAACAGTTTGCATGCAGTAGTGCCACAATTGAGGTAATTTAGAAAGTTGTGTGAAGAAGTAGGGATTAAGACATCAATTTTGAAGTTTTAAGAGTCTTATGACCCCCTATCACTAGTGAATTTGACACCAAGGCCATATAAGAAATACCTATTTAACCCAAGTTAGAGACAACAAGAGAAATGGGGGAAGTTTTTAATAGAAGGGAACCTAGAGACACCAAAATAATTCAATTACACCCTCTTGTAGTGAAAAATTTTGTTTGATATCCTAAGGTGATATGATGATGAGATAGCTCAAGAATTTGCAATGTATTTACACAATCAAGCAAATTTTAGTTCCACTACTATGATAAGGGGACTAGCCATAAGCATCACTCCTGAAATGATCAGTAGAATAACAACATTATCCTTAGCAATCAAGTGGAATAGAGAAGACATGGTCACTAGTGCCACTGCCAAGAAAAGATTATTTTTGTCCAAGGAGAAGCACATAGGGGTGAGAAGGGAAAGTTTACCTTATCCTTTGGATGAGGTAACCTACCACATCCTGAAATACATTTCTTATGAAGGTCGATTAAGTGTAGTCTATGAATACCATTTCATATTGTTACATGAACTTATATTTAAGGAGGAATTTCCTTTGGAATGGAGATTTAACATACCCTACTTCCTCCTCCACTCCATCAGAGATATGAGCCAAAGGGTTAAAGAAGGAAAACATTAGCACCTGGCTCATTATTTCTTTTGTTACAGGTAAATTTTGGCATCTCTCACAAAACCTAGATTAGTATCATGAATTAGGGTCTATCATACTCTAAATTAGTTTGTACATGCCATAAAAAAGTCATCTTATTGATGGTTTTCCTTCATGAAATTTTCACTGCTTAGATGTTAGTTGAAGTGATCCATTGAGCCATCAATGCACCCCTAGACTGTAGTAAGTTCTTTGCAGATCATCTACTCCCATGAAAATCTGCATTGCACAACATCTAGGCCCACTTTAGAGTGCGTTGGTCGACTGGGAGAGAATTTTTCATTGGATTCCAAGAATCTTCCCAACCTCTAGTGGCTTCTAGAAGTTGTTACAGCTATCACACCATCTGATAAATTCGAATATGGACACCATGGAGCCATTGAACCTCTTATCCTCCTATTCCCATGAAGAAGGAAACCTCTTCATCCATTTTTGGAAAATCCATTCAATGATTCATTAATGTCAAACTACCTTCATCTACTTATAAATTGAGCATAGATCATAATGCACATGAGTGCAAGAATTTGTATTAGTAGAGTTATTCTAGTGAGATCATGGCTCTTGGAGGTGTATTCTGCATGTAATGTTATTCTTCTAGAGTGATGATTGCTGGTGTGATGAGGATGGGACTGGAGCTGGAGTGAGTTGACATTGAATCAATCCAAATGGTTGTAACTTCTCCTTCTACTTCATAATAAATACATTTCGTCCTTTCCTAATACATGTGTCAATGATATTTTATGTGTATTTACAAATGAAATTGATTCAATTTGTTTAACATGAATCGATCATATGCTTTATGTCGTTTTTTGTCTTCTTTTTTCCATTACAGGTGTTATCACTCTCCCCAAATTCCTAGGCTAAAATAAGGAGTGAAGAAAGGGAACCACATACCAACTTTTAGCTAGACACCTAGCCCTACCTAACTAGAGAGGGCTCTCTCTATGTCACTTTTTAATTATTCAATTTTAGGGTTGAGTACCAGATTTTAGGCTAGATATAGATTAATTTTTTTTAGGATTTGTTTAATTTTTTGTTTGCTGGATAAAATTTAAAATCAGTGAAAGCTAAAACTAATTTCAAAGAGTATATTGCAGAAAACTGAGCAAGGCAAGATAGGAAATATATTTAATCATGTTTAATTTGTCATTGGTGTATAGTGGTAGAAAAGAGATAAGTATGAATGAGAATTTTTACATGAATTCATTCATTAGAATAAAGACACATTGTAAAAATCTTAATAAACAGAGAATTTGACCGATTTCTTACTATAAACTGAATAATATTTTACATAGAATATGGAATGGAAATGAATTAACATATAAAGTCACAATGCTTAATAAAATGCCACATGAATCTCACACAATTGCTACAAACTCCTTTGATTTTCATTAATAGCAGGTCCACAAATAATACGCAGAGTCTTCAGAACTCGATTATCCAACATAAATACTTCGTACAATGACGTATATATAGAAAAATAAAATTACAATTGCTACATTAAAGGCATCCAAATGATAGTTCTTTATTAGCTAACTAACTCTAACTGCATCATGGAAATAAATTCAATATGTTGTGTTGTCATTGATTGTAATTGAAAGCTATTTGCTGAAGGAGATAATCACGGGCTGTGTTGGCTGTCTGTTGACTACTAATCTAGAAAAGTTGGCTTTTCCAATTTTATCAATTACTCTTGAAACTCACGTAATTTTTGCCAGTGCTCTTCATTAGGGATAACTAATTTAATTACCCTACGGTAGATTTCATCTGCTACAGTGTATTTGGAAAAATTTGGTTTCACACAAATACATGCTTGATTTCATACTGAATATAAATATCATTGCTTATTTCTCCCAACAGTGATTTTCCTATAAATGTGCCTTTAATATTTGCAAACTTGGTAGTATCCCTGGAAATATCTTAAAGTGTCTTTTCATAATCATCTTTGGTTACAGATTCTATCTTGCTGAAGAATCTCTGAACTGTAACCTCCAGACTGTGACATTTTTCTTCCAATTGAAGAATTAAATTCTTCTTTTTCAATACTATCTTCACTTCCAGGATGGTTTCTATTCTATCCTCAATGCCCAATTCATCCAAATCATACCCATTCTTTGAATTTATAAATTTGATGATATTGTTTGTTTTTGCAAGCTTGTCTCCCATTTGTTCTTTGATTGTTGTAATGGCCTCATTTTCCTTTTGATCAATTAGTTTATCTCAAAGATGATTTGTATGCTTCGCCAATTTTCAGTGATGGACTCTGTGATGTCTGCCCATATAATTTCTTTCACCCAGCCCAAATTATTACCAATGGAGGACTCCTTCTATTCTTTCTGCAGTATTTCAATCAAATTTTTAGCCCTTTGTGCTTCAGTTGCATGGGAACTATCAACATTAGTCTTCTCTAATTGCAATAATTTTACCTAATCCTACAACTATTTGATGTCTTCTTCTTGAATGGACATGTTCTGAACTACTTTAGTAAGTTTCTCAGCTCCATCAGTGCTTGTTGCAGAATTTTGAGCTATAGTGTAACATTCCAATTGAGGGATTTCCTGCTCCATCGGGAATATCTTAAGATATTCCAAATTTCCTTCTATAGAAAGACCACAAGTCCATTCCAAAGATTGAGTATTGGGGAATTTATCTGATATGTCACCTTCACAAGGAAGTGTGAGATCCAGAAGCTATCTGGCCCTTCACAGACTCTGTCTATGGATATGCAATATTTCCACTTTGGGAATTTCTGCTACAGGGTCCCTGAGGACACTGTATAAGGAATTCACTGCATAAATAAGGCAAAAAACTATTGGTATGCACTAGAAAATACCTAATAAAACTCCCTTGTAGAAAATGATCTCAAAGAAATGATTCTAGATGGGTTATACAGACCTCCCCAAACTAGATCTCTAAAACAAGGCTCAATGAGAGAGCTTACAACAATATATGAACATTTACATTAACTCTGCAACTCTGAATACATCATAAGAGGAAAAATTATACATCAATCATTATATTATGATATCAGCAATAAAATACAAGAAATAGTTGAGGGACAAGCCACTCAAACCTTTATAACCAATCTCCCATGGATAATCAATGAAATGCAGGAGTTTCTGCAACTATACAAAATGTCGGAGGACCATGCCTGCGTAGTATATATGAAGTAGCAACTGTTGAATATGTATAAAAATATAATGATGTTGAAGGATACAAAGAGAAAGCCCAATAATAAGGACATGGGCTGAAATACAGGATTTCTAGCCAATCTAGGAGAGATTGCTAGAAATTCCAGAGAATACAAAATGTGACAACTGAGTTTTCACTGCAACTGGTAAAAAATAAGAATGAGGTTTTGGCTGATATAAAATATGATTTCCCTCTGATAATTTCTCCAAGCAAAGGGCTGATCCCTTTACCTCAAAAACATTCCTCCTTATGAGCCCAAGAACCCCTCTCTCACTGCCTCCTCTAAAATAACACAGTTTCTACTGTGGACTACATAATGGGAGATGATGGAATGTTGGAAAAGTGCCAAATATGTGTGATTAAGGTCGGTAATCCTCATTGAAGCTCCTCCAATGAGTATATCACTCCCCACTGAAGAAAACAAGTCATGAATGACTCCATGAGCTCCTCCTTTGCTGCCCCAACAACACAACGTCCTCTCTGTTGCCGAGATAATGCTGTAGATGATGGTAGTAGTTGTGGCCAATGCCAGATTGAGAAAAATGCAACTCAATCCCCATCCTTCCTTGAGGAATAGGTAGGGATTCCCGACTGGGAACACCCTAGTGCCCGAGGGCACCACCACCCTACTAAACAGCCCAAGGATGCAAGCCTCTACATACCCAATTCAAAATTATAAACTCAAAACATGATACAAATGGGCTTCCATATCCTCTTTATAAATAAAGCAAACTCTTCTCAACCATTCTCCCACCAATTAGGGTTTCCAGCCTTATGTGGATGTCTTCCCTCTAAAAATACGCAACTTCTCTAGCAAGCTTCTCCTCTATAGGCAGCGTTGTTGAATTTAGTCAAAGAGGACTAAATCAAGTGATCTGGGTTCCATTCACACCCTTAGGTGCTTTAATTCAGCTGCCTATTCATCTCCTTTTCACATAAGGAGTGTTATTTCTCCATTAAAAAGGGGTTAAGGTGTCTCCTTCCCCATTTTATTTAACAAAATAAAATTATGTAAACTATAATGTTCCATTTAGCTTTAAGCTAAAAATTGGGAACATTACAGTCCTCCCCTCCCACATGTTTCTTTTCCTCAAGCAACTTCATAGAGAGAATAAAATTTCCTCCCTCTTCTTCTCTTGTGACCTCCTCATCAATGATCTCCACCACTGCTCAAACATGCTGCAATAAATCTTCCCTCCAATGCTTCTTCCCAAGTATGCTGACTGGAATGGAAAGATATAAGGTGTAGGTGGAATCCTTCTTGCTGGACTGTGACCTCCTCAAGGTAGGAGTGATGATATTCATGGGATAATTTGTCCCCCAATGATGATCCTCTCATCCATGCAATCATCCAAATAAAAATCTCAAACCCTGGTTTCAACAATGTGTTGGGGCTGAAATGGAGAGTTGTGCTTGTGCTTCTCAAGATGGTCCTCTCTCCATTTGAAGTGTCCATGGGGCTTCCTCTGTCCTTGGGCTAAAATGTTATGGCCTCCAATAATGGCCCAAGCTACCCCATCAAGAAAATAAGCCATGAAATTCCTCCTCAAATTCTCCAAGTGGTTCCTCCCACAAGAAGAGACAAGTAGCAATGTGGAAATCATAGTTTTCCCATGGTGTCTCCTGCAAGATAAGACATGTATAATGGGGAGAATCATGCTCCCAATGGGCTGTACATCCAACACTCTCCAAATAATTCTTCTCATGAGTGTACAAACATTAGAAATACAAGGAGCAATACACAAAAAGCAAGTTGTCAAATGACAACCAGAGAGTGGTTCAAATTTCCACTCATGGAACCTGCGCAGTGCCTCTTGGCCTGCCTCAAATTCACAAATAACAAGTGCTTTAATAGCCACTTTTTTGCTTCCACAAACTCCTCACAAGATGGAATCATAAAAATACAAATTTGTGCCAATGGTGCACACTAAGAAGCATGTGGCTTCCTCCACAAACCACTATAAGAATGGCCAATTCCACTGCTGCAAATGGCTGCAAGTGAATCCTCATGTAAAATGAAAGAAGTAACAAGTCTCCTTGATACATCATGCTTCTCAATCAATGAAAAGAAGTACAATACAAAATATGAAATTATACCTCCTCCATCATGCACTAGAGCACTTGAGCTGAAATGGCTCAACTGAAAATTTCCCCTCACCTCCAATGAGTAGGGAAGTGGCTGTGATGTTCTCTCCACCATCAATTGGGCTATGCATCTCTCCATATGCTGATATGTGTCATGTTGAATGCCCTCCCAAGTGAACTCATATAGCAACACAAGGTATTCATCCAAGTGTATAGCTAGGAAGTCCTGATCTATCCTCCTCATAGACAACACTGGTGATCTGCAATATGGTGCTCCCCTCACTCTGCTACCTGCTAATTTGACATCCCCCATGCCAAATTCATCCTCCAAGTTGCTTCCATGCCCCTCATGCAGCTACTCATGCTCAAATAGAAATTATGATCTCCGAAAATGAGCCTCTCATGAGAGACTATCACCTCCAAACAATTTCCCGATCCTGGCCAATGTAAGCATGAGTGGCCTCCATCTACCCCAATGCATGAAAGAGTCCTTCCTCAAAGGAATTATCCTCTCTCTCACCAAATCTATGGATAATTCATCCTACATCATGAAGATTCTATCCTCCATCTCTGCAGCAAACTCTATCAGCGCAGTATGACTGATGAGAGTGGGTGATGCTGAAAATGAGAGAGTGTACCCCTCCTCTTTGAGTTCATCCCAAACTCTCTGCGCTGTGATGGATTCCTCCAGTGTCTCCACCTCTCTGGAATCCAAGAGTGGTAAACCAAAAGACATGATGCCTCTCATCATCTCTAGTATGGAATTCCTCCATATAGTGAGGAATTCTTCCATACACTGTATGGAATTCCTCCATACAGTGAGACATCAAGCTCAGAAGTGGACTGTATGTATGAGTGGACTGATTTGTCCCACTCTTTACTGCATAGTAAAGTCTCTTTCCTTAGTGCAGAAAATTTCTGAAATAGATATGGGTGAATTCCCATCATCCCTTCATGTTGATCCTTCTGCCCTACATGTAATTGGGTTCTTACCTCTAGCAAAACACCCTCTTGATTCTCCCCCTCTAGAAATATGGAATAATCTTTGTTTCATGGTTTCCTCCCATGCATGAAAAGTGTTTGAGTTTTTGACACATGAGGGTTTACATTGGTTTTCATCAAACCCATTTGCCAAACCCTTGGTGACTTCAACATATTCTCTCCCATTTGCATGAAAACATGAAATATAATTCTGAAACCAATCATCATGAATCATACCTTTGAGTTGCAGCACTGCTCCTCCAAAGGCCTCAACTTTTTTTTCCATCCTTCTTGCAGTAGATATGGGAAATGCACTGCGCTGTGGATCTGCATGTGTGGCTAAATGCTCACACCCATCATGATAGTAACTAGGATTTGTCCCATCAACAAAACCTTTCAGAGAATCTTCCCACTTTTCCCTTTCATCAAGATTTTCAATGACTTCTTCAATGGTATGGAAAAGAAGAAGGGAGACCTCCTCTTCCGTCATTCCTCTTTTTCCCTTGCTTCCTCTATAAATCTCCTCTCCTTGGAGAGAAGCTCCTCTTGCTGATCGAATTAAATCTTGAGCACAGGCTGAGCCAATATTGATGCTCCGATACCACTGTAACGTTAAAATTGAGGGATTTCCTGCTCCATCAGGAATATCTTAAGATATTCCAAATTTCCTTCTATAGAAATACCACAAGTCCATTCCAGAGATTGACTGTTCGAGCATTTACCAGATATGTCACCTTCACATGGAAGTGTGAGATCTAGAAGCTATCTCGCCCTTCACAGACTCTGTCTATGGATACGCAATATTTCCACTTCGGGAATTTCTGCTACAGGGTCATTGAGGATGATGTATAATGAATTCACTACATAAATAAGGCAAACCACTACTAGGATGCACTAGAAAATACCTAATAAAACTCCCTTGCAGAAAATGAGCTCAATGAAATGATTCTAGATGGGTTATACAGACCTCCCCAAACTAGATCTCTAAAACAAGGCTTAATGAGAGAGCTTACAGCAATATATGAACATTGACATTAACTCTGCAACTCTAAATACATCATAAGAGGGAAAATTATACATCCATCATTATATTATGATATCAGCAATAAAATACAAGAAATAGTTGAGGAACAAGCCACTCAAACCTTTAGAACAAATCTCCCATGGATAATCAATGAAATGCAAGAGTTGTTGCAACTATACAAAATGCCGGAGGACCATACCTATGCAGTATAGATGAATTAGTAGCTTCTGAATACGTATAAAATGATAATGATGCTGAAGGATACAAAGAGAAATACCAATAACAAGGACATGGGCTGAAATACAAGATTTCTAGCCAATCTAGGAGAGATTGCTAGAAATTCCGGAGAATATAAAATGTGACAACTGAGTTGTCACTGCAACTGGTACAAAATAAGAATGAGGTTGTGGCTGATCTGAAATATTATTACCCTCCTCTGATAATGTATCCAAGCAAAGGGCTGATTGCTTTACCTCAAAAAAACTCCTCCTTATGAGCCCAAGAACCCCTCTCTTACTACCTCCTCTGAAATAACGCAGTTTCTGATATGGACTGCACAGTGGGAGATGATGGAATGTTGGCCAAGTACAAAAGATGTGTGATGAAGCCCGTGAATCCTCCTTGCAGCTCCTCCAATGAGTATATCACTCCCCACTGAAGAAAACAAGTCAATAATGACTCCATGAGTTCGTCCTTTGCTGCCCCAGCAACACAACATCCTCTCTGCTGCAGAGCTAATGCTGTAGATGATGGTAGTAGTTATGGCCAATGCCAGATTAAGGAAAATGTAGCTCAATCCTCATCCTTCCTTGACGAAGAGGTAGGGATTCTCGACTGAGAACACCCTAGTGCCCGAGGGCACCACCACCCTGCTAAACATCCCGGGGATGCAAGCCTCTGCAAACCCAATTTGACATTATAAACTCAAAACATGATGCAAATGGGCTGCCATCTCCTCCTTATAAAGAAAGGGAACTCTTCTTCACCATGGTCCCACCAATTAGGGTTTCCAGCCTTATGTGGATATCTTCCTTCTAAAACTACACAGCTTCTCTAGCAAGCTTCTCCTCTATAGGCAGCACTGTTGACTTTAGTCAAAGAGGACTAAATCAAGTGATTCAGGTTCCATTCACACCCTTAGGTGATTTAATCCAGCTGCTTATTCATCTCCTTTTCACATAAGGAGTGTTATTTCTCCACTAAAAATGGGCTAAGGTCTCTCCTTCCCCTTTTTATTTAACAAAATAAAATTATGTAAACTATAATGTTCCATTTAGCTTGAAGCTAAAAATTGGGAACATTACATATATGAATAGCCTCTAGTGGCATTTCTTCTAAAGGGGCCTTTGATGTCTTCATTGTTGCTTCCTTTTCTTTAATCATATTCTCTAGCTATGATTCAATTTTCTTTAATTGAGCATTCTGCTCCATTATTAACTTCATCATATCTATCTTTTGATTTTCATTTTCTTCAATATCCTTTGCCAATGTATCTTTTGTAGCAGGGATTTTTAATTTCTTTCTCAATGCTGCTATATCTTCATTTTTCTTCTTGATGACCTCTTCAATATAATTCAAATTGGATGGATTATATCCAATATTTACTACTAGATCTTATAAATTCTTTATTCTTATGTATTTTGCAAATGACTACGCCTTCTCCAAATTCAGTTGTGACCGCACATTTGCCAATGAAACTTGCAATTTTGATAAGCTCAAAGAAGTATTAGTGAGAGTTGATGAAATCATCTCAATAGTTTTCTTATGAAGCTCAAATATTATCTATTGGATGAATTTATTTTGTATCAAACTCAAATGTAGCCTTCTTTTAATCTTCCTTTGAATTTGGTTGTGAGATCTGTGCTTGAAGAAATGAAAAATGCATTTTTCCCTCTTCAAAATCAAAGGCTGAAAGGAGCCTACTTTGTGAACGAGGAGTCTTTTCCAAAATTGGTTATAGGTACTTGTCTTCAGCGTTTCATTCTTCAACTTCATTTCTTTGAAATTCTCAAAGACGTTCTTCTCTTTTTCTTTCTCCCCTATAGCAATTGTGTTAATCTAGATGGCTTTTTGTTGATATTGAGAAGATGATGTTTGTTGATCGTTAGGAATTGTTGTTTGATGCTCTTTAGAAACAGTAGAAGTAGTAGGAGTAGCACTAGTACCTTTATCACCTATTTTTGTAGAAGTATATGTCTCTTCAGTGACGATAATTACTTCTTTCTCTGACTCCTTGTTGGGATTGACCTTCAAATTTAGCTTTTTCGTCTTCCTGTAATGGATCTTGAATTATTTGCTCGATGAATCTGTCATTGGATATGACTGGTCTACTCTAACTCTCTTCCCTACTCTTTCTTGTGCAATTGGAGCCTGCAATGATGATGTAGATAATGTATGCTCCTCATCCTCCTGTAGTGTGTGTTCTATCCATTCAATTTGATTCATGTACTTTTCAATCTCTGGTCTAGGTGTATCAAAATATGCTGTAGATTTATTTTTCCACCCTCAGTTTGGAAATGGCACCAACTGGATCATAAGACCATGTAAATCTTGGGCTAAACTACATCTCCTTAAAAATTTTAGCTGCCTCTTCCCATGTTGCTCTTCTATTATAGATAAAAGGACCTATCTGTGTTTTAATTTTAAACTATGATTTCTTCTTAGCAAAGACAAAGTGCACTTCATCTGCATTAATAATTTGCCTAATATATTCCAATGAAAAAATCCTTATGGGGAGGAATTTAGGCAACTTATAAGGGGGAAGTTCACATCCATAAACTCTGAGTTTAGTACAGTTTTGGTAAAGATACCAATCCCCTATTCTAGCTTGATCTGATAACTGTAATACCTTCTTGATTTCTTCACTAATTATTGGCTCTAGAGTGTTGTTCAACAAACTGAATGTTGGTTGAAGAAATAATTCCACAAACTATTTATAATAATACTCTTTATGTTCCTTCATGACTAATGAATTCTAGAAAATAATTAACTATTGGTGACCTTCTTCATCCAATTTATGTAGAGAAAACTTAAATTTGTCTCCCTGAGAGTACACGAATAAATAAACTAACACAGAGGCATAACTGAAAGCTTCTTCAGTTGTGAATTTCACAAAATGATCATGGATAGCATCTACAATAAACTGACTGAAATTGAAAATGATACAGGGTTTGGAATCAGTGGAAAATATGGACAGAAACCGTATGATGGCTTCATCTACCCATTGGTCTAAATAATAACAAAGAAGGTAGGAAATGACTGTGATGATTTGTCTAGTTCTTTCAGGGAATATGGATGCTGGAAATGGAGGGTTTTTCTTTGGTAATGGGTCATTTTTAGTCATGAAAATATCAAGAGTTTGAGATCTCTTTGCAAAATATAACTTCTGATAATTTTCTACCAAGGCTTCTTGGGAAAATGGTGTGGAATATTTTGTGTTTTGGGCTTGCATCATTTTTTCAATTTTTTGGGCATAAATGGTCATTAAAATCTCTCCTGTAGGAGCTATAATAGCTCTCTGGTATGGCATATACCAAGCCTTACATCTCCTGAAAAGCCATGGGAAACTATGGGCATGAGAAAATATGAAATGAGGTATATTAGAGTCCCCCAGTCATATGAAATTTTATTTATCTAAGTACTTATCTTCTAACGAGTAGTGTATGTCAAAGTGATAAATATCAAACAAGGTTTCATGTATTTGATAATCTTTGTCTGCTAAGGGAATATGGTGAAAATCAACTGGAGGATGTAATAGCAGACTTGCTGGTTGCTAAGGTGCTTTGTTTTTTGGAGGCGTGATTAACTCTGTTAGAGTAGTGGAAATAAAAAATTATGTGATTAGAATGACAGAAAGAAGGAATTTAGTGTATGAAAACACAGGCTGAGATAGAGGATGAGATCTACAACTAAAAGAAAACAATAGCTGCAAGGGAAACCTTCAAATACTAATAAGTTCTGATATCTGGAACTTTGTCAATAGCTGTAAATTGAATAACTTGTGTAAAGCATATTGAAAAGTTAAAGAGAAAATTTAAACATGTATGCAATGGCGAATCTATGGGAAATTGATCTTGGTTTCCCATTTGAAAATGGGCATGGGTACGTTTCCTAAAGGTTAGCCATTGAATTAATTGGCTAATGTCTAGGAGAACATGGGAATTAAACCGATTGGAGAGGACAGTCCAAATTGGTAGAAATTTATTGGCGGGAGAAGTGGTGGTTTTATATCAGCGGGAAGGCGAGATTTCTGAGCGGCGTTGGAGCAGGAAGTGGTTTCATGTGGGGTTGGGGGGGGGGGGGGGGGTGGGGGGTGCTAAATTGCATGGGCCTCACATGCAGCAACGAACTCACTATACAATACCACTCTTTTCGGACCCCCCCATGAAGTGAAGTCTCAAACGATGAGGGGGGGCCAAAGTCTGACATGGGTTGTCAGATGAAATGGTGATGCGATGGATGATCGACGAAGTGGTGGAGTTTTAACGTACGACATGGGTGACTGATTGGTGGGGTAGGAGTATGATAGAAGTGATGTGAGATGAAAGATAAGCGAATAAATGAGTGCAATGTGTCACGATTTTAATGGAGAATAATTTGATATTGGAGTATGATGGCAGAAAAATACAACTCATAGGTTTTAAAACCTATGGTTTTAAAGAATTGTTCTTGAAATATTAAAGATAAACCTTTAATATAGCATGATTTCAAAAATATCCTTTTAGCAAAGTTTTTTTTTCTCTTTGAAATATAGAAATGGAGTATAGAAATTCCCATGACACATAATTTATTTCTGGACTATAAAACAGGCTATCTCCTTCCACAAGACCTTTATGAATGAAATGGAATTTTGACTGCCTTTTTAAAATTAAAACTAAAGACTTTTCATGGCAGTTTTGACCCTAACTTTGACCTATATGAGATGAAATGACATGACTTTAGACCTATAAATGGAGATGAAAAAGTGTGATGGAGTTGCATATCTTGATGAGACTTGCTTAGTGATCAAATTTATTATTGAATACTGACTGAAAAAAGAAAAAAAAATACTAATGACCTAATGAAAAAATCTTAAAAGAGTTATCTTTGATCACTGAAAGATTGAATCTAACATTGGCTCCAGCTCAGGATGGCAACTCCTTCAGGAGGTGTCAAAAAGACCGTAGATCAGGTAGTCTTATCCATTGGGCTATGGAGTCAACTAGACTTTGGAAAACTAAAACAAACTGAAAACTTTTGACTAAAAACAACTGACTTGACTTTGTCTTGACAAAAGACTAAAACTTGTGAACTTTCTTTTTAAAACCTGAACTATTTGCAGAAGTCTCATGGCCTTCTCCTCAGCCTTCAAACTTTTGCAACCATTCCCTTAGTTGTTTAACATCAAATGTAAATAGGTATATACAATGATAGTGAATTTATTTCTTAGAATTTCAAGAAACATAGTACTTTGGAAACCTACCATTGATAGGTCCTCCCAACACTTATTTTCCTTCAATATATTCTAGAAAAAATTCTTTGTTTCCTTTGAATGCCACATTATTGTAAGGCCCTTTCCATATATTTTAAAATTTCCCATGCTTTCCCTTTTCTTCATTTCTAGCATCTCATCTTAGAAAAATATCTCCAATCTTGAAGTCATCAACCTTTGTTTTTATGTCAAAAATATTTTTAATTCTGTCATGAAGCTTTGAAGTGTTGCTGAAAACTTCATGTCTTGACTATTGTAAGTGTATCATCTGATTGATTGTTCTCTGAATGTCATTAGGCTCACTGTCAACCTCCTACAAAATATTCATTACTGGAATGACCAAAGAATTAGGGAATATAGTATCAATTCCATAAACAAGCTGAAATGGAGACATATTAATCGATATTTTTGTGCTCACTCTATCAGCCCACAGAGCATTTGTAAGCTTCTTGTGCAAATTCATTTTGTTTTCCTGCAATATATTCTTAATAATATTCACCAAATATTTATTAGATGATTCTGCAAGCCCATTTCCTTGAGGATAATATGCAGTAGAATGACCAAGTCTAATGTGATATTTATCATAGAAACTAGTCATATTCTTGGATTTGAAAGAAATTGCATTATAAATGATAATATTGTATGGACAACTGAATCTTGGCAAAATATTATTTTCAAGAAACTAAATGATAACTGAATCAGTTGCTTGCCTAGTGGGAATACCCTCAATCCATTTAGTAAAATAATCTGTAGCAATGATAATCCATTTGAGTTGAGCTGAAGATGGAGGATGAATTTTACCAATAAGATCAAGTCCCTATTGTTGGAATGGTTCTTGAACTTCAATTGGTTTAAGAGGCAAGGGTAAAAGTTTCCTTTTTCCTTGAAAATATGACATTCATGATAGATATTAACTATTTTAAAAACATCAGAAAATGAGGTGGGCCAGTAGAAACCTTCTCTCAAAATTTTATTTGATGTTGTTTTCCAATAAATATGGCCTCCATGGTCTCCTTTATGAAAATATTTCATAACCTTTTCAATTTCACCTTCAACTAAACAATTCAGCAATATCCCTCCAGGATCTTTCCAATATAAAACACCATTCATAATGGAATATTTCAAAGCTTTTAACTTCATTGGTCTTTCTTTACTATTTGGCATGCCAGGAGGAGGAATCAAATGTTGCAGAATATATACAATATCAGTATGCCAAGGAGATAAAGAAAATATCTTAGTTATCTTAGGTAATGTTTCAGTAATTTTTTCATTAGACATTGCAACAATGAAATTTATGTCTAAGGCATGAAGATTAGAATCTTCCATTACCTTTTCTAGGCCTTGTCCTTTGATCAGTTTTGTGGGATTAATTTTCAAATCATACTCTAGCAAAGCTGCAATCCATTTTCCTATATGATCTTCTGAATCATTCTGTGTAAGTACTTCTTTAACAACACCATTTGGAAAATAAGCAACGACATGAGAATGTAACATATACACAATTAAATATTTTAGTTCTTTGAATAAATCTAAAGCCTGTTTCCCAATGATGTTATACTTTAAAGCAAGGGCTCTTATTGTTCTGCTCAAGAAAGCAATAGGCTGTTATGTATTCTGATTTTTCTTTTGCATTAAAATAACTACGAGTGTATGCTCTGAAGAAAATGAAAAAATAATAAAATCAAGTGTGTAGTCTGGACTAATAAGAATAGGAGCATGAGACATAGCTAACTTGACTTGATTAAATGAATTATTTGCTTCTTCAGGCCATTTTACTTCAATATATTTCTTCAACATATCAGTAATTTTCCTCAAATGTTCAGCAAGATTGGGAACACATCTTCTCAAAAAATTGATTTCACCATTGAAAGATTGAATCTCATTTTCACTTCTTGGGTAATATATTATGAATTTCTTCAATCCTTGGTTCTACTCATATGCCATCTTTAGATATAATATGCCCCAACAATTTACCTTATTCCATAGCAAAGAGACTTTTCTTTGGATTTAATGAAATTCCAAACTTTCTGCATTTTTAAAAGACTGTTTTTAGATGCAGCAAATGTTGTTCATTTGTTTTTGAGAAAAAAATGATATCGTCAAATTAAATAACTAAAAACAAATCCTTTTCATTGGCAAAATCAATGTCCATTTCTCTTTGGAAATTTTCTCTTGCATACTTCAAACCAAAAGGCATCTTGGCATACATGAAAGTACCCCAAGGTGTAGTGAAAATTTTCTTTTCTTGATCATCTGGGTGGACAAGAACCTGATTGTATCCTGAACATCCATCTAACAAATAAAGTATAGATGATCCAACTACCCTTTGCATAATATGATTCATTTTTGGTAGTGGATAATTGTCCTTCAAGGATACTTTGTTCAGATTTCTAAAATAAATGCACAACCTTATTTCTCCTATCTTCTTTCTCACATGCACTAAATTAGACATCCAGTCAGAGAATCGAATAGGAACTATTATTCCAGCAGTGAATAATCTGTTAACTTCCTTCTGAATAGAAGGCAACAATTTTGGATTCATCCTTCTCAACTTCTAGCAGAATGGTTTTTGATATGGCTTCAAAGGTATAGTATGTTGAATAATAATTTTATCATAGACCTTAAAATCTGAATATTTCCATGCAAAAAAATCTTAAAATTGAGACATAAGTACTGCATAGTTCGCTTTTTTTCCCGGACTCATGGATTTATAAATATTCACTATCTTTGGCTTCCCTGAAGTGCCAAGATTTAAATCTTCCACTCCCACCTCTGATGGTGACATAGAAGGCTTCCTTGCAACATCACCCTGGTCAAAAAGTTCTTCCAAAGGTACTAAACCTCTAGCAATAGAATTATCCTTAAGTTGTAGTACTTGCATCTATGTATCATGAATTTTTTGGTCATCTATTTGGGCATTTATGAATTCTTCTTATGTCTGCAAGAAGTTATTGATTTTCTCATAATTTTGAAACACTTGCCAATATTGAACATTTTTAGGGATAGCATCGCAATTTTTGACATTTATTTCATATTTTTTTGTTTCGGTATAGAGGAATTTTGAACATACTAGTAGAAGTGGCGAGAGAATCAGAAATAACATTATTGTTTCTAGGAATTAATGACATAGTATATTCTGGAAATTTTTTAAGGATATCTAGGACTGCATTTCTATAAGCTCTCATTCTTGTATGTTTGGCTTGGTACCCTCCTTTAAATTTCTTGACAACTAACTCAGAGTTTCCATATACAAAAATTTTCTTTGCACCAAGCTTTTTCAAAAAATTTAAACCAGCAATTAAGGCTTCATATTCAGCTTCATTATTTGTGCAATCAAATTCTGGTTTGTAGGAAGAAATTACAACATTTGGAGGGATATCCATGATTGATTAATTAGGCTGTGAATCCAAATTCCAATACCAACACCTTCTTTTCCCATGGCCCCATTAAAATCCATAGTCCAAAGACTATTTTCTTCATTTCGAAGGTGTAAATCAGATGGTTGATTTTTAATTTATGTTTGAGATACCTATGTTGTATTCAAAATATATATTTTTTTCTACTGTTTTCTTATTTTATTATTGAGAAGATGTTTTCATTTCTGAACTATTTGGCATTAATTTACAAAATTATATTTCTGCCAATTCTAAAACAGAATCTGAAATTTTTTTATTTTTTTATTTTTCTTCAATCAAAAAGTATGAAGATGATGAGAATTCTTCATTAAATAAAATAAATGACTCTAAAGTACACCATGAATGGGATGATTTTTAGGCATTTCTTTTGTACTGGTCATATACTTCATCTTACTTTCTCTGAAAAGTTTTCTGAATTGTCCAAAAATAGGAATTGTTGCACATGAAAAGTCAAGTTTTAGAGTTCCTCTAAGCTTTTCTCCCCATGATCTATAAAGTAGCATTCCATACTTAGGTGGAATATCAGCCATAACAACATCCATAAGGACATTCTTGGCTGGAATTTGTTCTAATGAAAACACTAAATCTTTGATAAGACCAAGACATTTCACCCTCTCTGAATCAAATGAGTAGAGATCATGGTAAGGTATTGTGATGTCAAGTCCTAATTTTTCCGTAATGGATTTAAGCATGATGTTATGAGATGCTACAGAATCAAGAATTGCATTGTGAAGAATAAAATCATGGATCTTAAGAATCAAATAAAAGGGAGGAACTTCACTATCTTCTATTTTTCCATCAACAACAGGACCAAAAAGAAGATTAGGATGATCATCACTCAAGTTAACCATATCAGATTTTTGATGAACTCTTAGTAACTTATTAGCTTGAAACTTATATTGATCATTCTTCATTATCTCAGTCAAAGGAATAGAAACCTTCAGTTTATCAATTTCATTTTCAAGAGAAAAATGAGCAAGATATTTGTCTACATATTTTAGTGATGTGTCCTTCTTTTAAGGCATTTCTTTGGATGAACAATCTTACTTCTGCCCTCCTTCTTGAACTTCTTGATCTTTTCTTTGATTTCTGGTGGAATATTCATTAGATTTAGGAGAATTAGAAGCAACATATGCTCTTTCTTTGCTTCTATTTGGTGCATCAACTTCTTTTTGCTGAGTATTAGTTTGAGATCTTTGTTTCTTTTGATTGGAAATTATGGGAACATTCATGCTCCTCAAACCCTACTATATTTGAACTTGTGTGAGGGAATTTTGATAACTTCTCTAATAATCTTCAATACACATTATATCTTCATTTGACATGACATAGTGTTGGTCTTTTGATGCACAAATTTTTGCAAAATATTGATCTTATTCTGTGAGGAAAAAAGGTTGTTTATTTTCCTCAAATAGATGGTTTTCTCGAGAAATTTATTCTTCATCATCTTCATTGGGGTCTTCAGTATAGTTCTCTTGGAAAGGTGTTCTAACTTGTTGTTGACATTCTAGATCTTGACCCCTCTATTCCCTTTGTTTAATTATGTACTGGGGTTGCTGATTTTGACCCCTAAAATTGGGATTTTTGATAGAAGGTTCAGCTTGTTTGTTAGCACTAGACATCTTATCCATAATTTTTACCATGGCTTTAATCAAAGTATCAATTTTTCCTTTTGATGAAGTAGTTTTTTCTTATTTAATTATGACTCTTTTCTCTCTTTTGACCTTGGACTTTTTAATAATCAAATTTTCCTCTACACTCGCTGCATTTCTTTGTATTTCCTCCAAAGTTGATGGGTTTCTCTCCCTCAATTGATAGGCCATATCAGGGTCAAAACCATCAAGGTAATGGAGTAAAGAAAGACCTGGGGGAGGCTTGATATTATCAGGAATTGAATGATATATATTATTAAATCTAGTTGTGAATTCTTGGACAAATTCATTTGTGTTCATTTTTAGTGCATATATTCAGCTAGGATTTGCAATGGATTTTTCTTCTCTTCCCATTTGTCCATGAATAAATCAATTAGTTGTTGTGATGTACCAATTGTACCAGCTCCAAGAGAGCGAAACCACTTTTTTACTTCTCCAGAAAAGCTTTGAGCAATAATACACATTTTAGCATCCTCATTATCTACTTCTTCAAGATCTATAAAATCAGTTACTTTAGCCACATGTTGATAGGCTGTAATTTCTGATGTTCCATCAAATAGAGGTAGCCTATGACCATAATTTTTAGGTAAAGAAGTAAGCTAACCTAGTAGAATCAGTGGAGAAAATCTGGCCATGATTAATGGAGGAGGTGGTGGAGTAGTGAATTGTGGTGTGGATTGAATAAAAGTTTGCAAAGGTAAGGATGGAATGAAAGTACAAACAGATGATGTAGCTGTATGATATGGTGAGGTAAAAGAATTAACAAAAGCTTGTTGTTGATATTTAAAATAGGATTTTTTAGAGGTTTCTTGAAATTTATCAACAAAGGCTTCAAGTTTATGGAAATTAGACCAAACTTCAGTATCATTTTCAGACTCAATGGTTTCAAAAATGGTGAAAATGACTCAAAATAAAAAGGGTCAAAAGTAGCTTCTGAGAGAAAAGTTTCAGATTTGGTTCTAATTAAATATTTTTTAGGTGACGGAGAAAAAGAGAAATCTTCAGAGACAAACCTCATAGGCAGGGTATTTGATTCAATTAGTGGAGGAAAAACTCTTCCCGACTATCGAGACTTAGCCTTCTGTTTTCTCAGAATAATTTCAAGATTATATACTAGGGGTGATGGATTAGGGCCAGGGTTTGACCTAGCATAGATTTTACGACCCAGCTTAAGATTAGAATTATATATTTTGGCTCAGGTTTTCACTTCAGCCTTTTCAGAAAATCTTTCCCAGGGAATATTTAACAATCGTTCCCCGGCAACGGTGCCAGAAATGTTATCACTCTCCCCAACTTCCTAGGCTGAAATTAGGAGTGAATAAAGATAACCACATACCAAATTTTAGCTAGGTAGCTAGCCCTACCTACCCAAAGAGTGTAATGTTCCAAATTTTGCAATAAGTATTTGGAACATTAATTTTTCTTTTATTTTAATAAAAGGAATAAAATGGGTGAGGGAACCCATGTAGCAATTTAATAAACACTCCTAAGGTGCAAAAAGTCACTTAAGTGGCTTAAGATAGTAGCCCAAGTGTGAAAAGGGGCCAAAGGCAAGTGAGCTAGACCCTGGTTGACCAAAGTCAACAACGTACCCTAAGAAGGGAAGCTTGCTCAAGAAGATTGTGTAGTTGGAGTGGAGGGAAATTTTAAAATGAGAGAAACCCTAATGTGAGTGGGGTCCATGCACACATTGCATAAAAGATGTAGGAGAGAATTGTGGAGATCAGTTTTGGAATAGAATTCGAAGTTGAAGCTCTCTTCAACTTGTTGCTGCTTAGCACAAGAGGGATTCCTGTTTAGGAATGCCCTTCTCTTCCACGGGAGGCCATGGCGAGATTGTGCTTCATCTTCCTCACATCATGGCATGAGGCCAAGGCATTCATTTGCAGCTACTGCGTTATTCTTGCAGCAAGATAACGATGGAGTTGCTGGTGTTGCAGTGAGGGACTTCCATCATCTCACTTCCAGAGATGGTTTGTAGAGGGGAAGCTCATTCCTTCTATAGGAAATAAAAAAAGGAGATTTCCAGAGCTCATATTGCAGATTCAGCATAAGGCCATATATGTTTCTCTCATGCCCAGCGCAGTCCCTTTCTCTTACAGTGTTATTCTCAGTGAGGGTTTACAGGTGGAGCTTGTTTTGTGCACTAGTGAGTGCAATCTTCAGGAAGGAGATCAGCTCCTTCACTTGGAGATTATTGGAGGAGTTTTCATTTTCATTGCAGCATCTATTTCCATTCTTTTATTTTTTATTATATTTGAGTTGCAGCAGCTACACTGCAACTCCGGCATTTTACTATTTTATGTATTTTAGCCAATCCCTTGGAGGATTGAGATAATAGTGTTTTCTAGGGTTGAGATCTTCTCCCCTATATTTATTTGAGCTTTTAATGTCAAATAATATTATATATATTATTCTGCAGTCATTTTCCCTCATAGACTGTGTAGTTAGAGACTAGCTGGATGTATGTAGCAGTGTATTCTCTTATTTATGTACATTTTCCTTGGAGGCTGATTTGCACTCACCTTGAGAGGTATTTTACTCAAGGATATAGTATAATATTTGCTACTATACATTTTGTATCAGATTTTTACTCTCCTGTCATTATATGGTGTATTCTTCACTATTGTTCATATTGGAGTTTTATGCTGCTGAAGATTCTTGTGGTAGATCTGAATAACCTGCTTAAAGTTATTTCTTTATTCTTATATTCTGCAGGGAATTTGTAGCAGATGCACTCTAAGTCATCCCAGCATTGGATGGCCTTATTTTCACATGAGCTTCCTTATACAGCGTCCTCATGGGTAGCTGGTGCAAAAATTCCTTGAAGGGAATTATTAGCTCTTGACAAGTTCTATTGTCAGAGTCTGCTAGAGGGCCAGGTAGCCTCTGGATCTCATTCTTCCTTGTGAAGATGACATATCTAGTAAATTCTCCTACATTCAATCCCTGAGATAGTTCAGTGTTGATTGTTAATACTCCCAGAGATGGAAATTATGAATATCTTAAGATATTCCCAGCAAAGAAAAAATTTCGCCATTTGGGATATCACAGTGGTATCGGAGCTTCGAACTTTGCTCAGCCTATGAAGTTCAAATTCCAGAGAAGAAGAGGTCAGAGATGGTGTAGAAGATGATATCAATCTCATCAGTTTTGGGTCCAGCAACAACCTCTCCAAGGAGGTTGAGGAGATAGAAGAAGGAGAAGTGGAAGGACCATGCACTTCCTATTCTCACAGAGGAGCAGAGCAGAAGCATGGAGAACAATTAGAATTTGAAATTCTAAGTGAGTATCTGCTGAATATGGAACAAAACCTAGAGTCTTCCAAGAGGCTCTATCTTCTTCACACTTGTTCAGAAGAAAGAGGAAAGAACTTGGTGGTTCAGCCATGGGAGGAATGCAAGGGTTTCTACTCTTGCTAATTATTCTCAGATCTTCATCAGAAGATTTGGCCATAAGAGGGGGGAGCCCTCACCATCAAAGGCACATGCCAGTGCTATTACATTCATGGAGGAGCAGCCTCCACCTTCAGTTATTGAGGCAGCCAACACACTTGAGGAAGTCACTCTTGCAGCAAGATTCTTCCAAGATCTCTCCAAGGTATGCATGAGTTTTTATCTATCATGGAGGATTGTACATTATTGCATGTTGATTTTCTTGAGGAGGGTACTTTTACTGCATTGTGCCATTATTGGAGGAAGAAACCCTCATCATTTGCATGCACTATTGATGAGCCATGCATCACATGTGAGGATGAGGTTTGAAATTTTGAAGAAGATTGCATTTCAATGTCCCATGAAATGCAAGAGGAGAAATTTGTTTTGGGACAATGGTAGCTCTTATGAAAAGAGGTACCAAGTGGCAGGATACTTACACCAAAAGAGCAAAGCTTTGTGGATTATATGTGCCCAGTGGAATGTGGAGGATCCATAACCCATAGGTCCCAGGATCATTTCACCCTTATTGCACTTGATAGACAAAGTGGAGAGTATGGATGAATCATTATGGGGTGGAATTTCTCTTACCACTCACTATGTTTCCATTTCAAATTGGGTATGGTGGAAGTATAGGGGATCAGCAAACATTTTGTTTCTCAGATTTTGTTTGCATGTTGCAGGAGCAAGAGGAGGCACTAGCATAGTGCGAGAGGATTGCTCTTAGATCTTGGATGCCGAGCAGCACCTTCTTCATGGGAGGAGCACTACATTTCAGCAACATGATGGGAGGAGTCTTTGGCAAGATTCATGTCAAAGAAGGAGTCTTTGAGATGACAAGTGGCCCTACTCCAAAGGCCAGCAGCGCTGTCACTTGAGAGCTTGAGTTACTTGTTGGAGTGTCTTCCAAGCCACTTTACAAGTGATGCGTTTTTTAGGCATGTAGGTGATGAGAATGAAGAATTAATGGAGGAAAGCATTCCTCACTACATTTTGACTCTCTTGGCTTGGTTGCACAAGCACAAGAAGATCGATCTACATGCAGAAATTTTTGGGTTCTTCTTTCATGCACTTTCCATGCATATTCTTCATTTATGGAGGATTCCACTTGGGAGGGCTTTCTAATGGATGCATATCATCATATGGCTAGATGCATAGCCCAAGGATAATGTCACGGTTGGCACAACCACTCCCCTGCTATGTTGCAGTAAGGGGGAATTTTCATTAGAGCCATTTTCAGCTGAAAGACCAAAGTGCATAGTAAGGGAGGTAATCATTTACTCTATGTTTTGCACTCTCTTATTCTTATGATCAACATGTTATATCAAGGATTATCCTTCCTTATTGTACACTATGTTTAGCTATACTTATGGTCTATTTCAGCAAGGAATATGGCCATCTTATGGGTGGTTTGTGGGGGAAAGCCACATGGATTTTGGTGTGCTCCTTTGGCACCAAAATGTGTTTTTATGATCACACCTTGCAGGATGGATGTGGCAGCAAACAAGTCGCTGAAAAGACACTTTTTGAATTATATATTGAGGCAGGAAAATGATTCCCTGCGCTGGTTCCATGCATGGGATGAAATTTCACCTCCTTGCTCTCATAAGTTTATGCTTCCATATGTTGCTAGTGGAACGTTGTTTAGAGGAAGCATTGTTTTGAGGAGGAAGAATAAATTGAAGATGCCCATTGGGAGGGTGATTCTCCCTAATTTTCATGTTTTATGTTTCAGGAGAAGCAATGGGCAGCCCATGATTGCCAAACCTCATCTCTGTCCTTCATGTGGGAGGAGCTATCTAGAGAGTGTGAATTTTTGGAGGAGGCACTTCATGGCTTTTATGATTGATGGGGTGGCTTGGATATCTCTTGAAGAACATTTTATTTTAGCCATATATCAGCAGTAGCCCCATATGTATCATGTGGAGGGAGAGTCTCATTGGGTGGATGTGCCCTTTGGGGAAGAAGACCTCCATTATTTTGCAGCACATGCTCCAAGGGGATTATGGAAGATGATATGGCCACCATGTTCAGCCATGTGTTTTTCCATGAGGTGGACCATATGATTGCTTGGATAACATATGTTCATGGATTCTAACTCATCACATATGAGAGGATTTGGGTTAGCTTGATTTGTAGCATTGGAGGAGAGATATTTTGGGGATCTAGACTTCATTTTTCCTCTAGAAGACAACACTATTGCCGCCCAAGTTCAGATTTCACTTCACATTCATCATAAGTGGAGAAGAGGACAGTGTGGGGTAGGCTATGAATCTTACCAAGTTCAGAAATTTAGCCCACCTGTTTCTCATGAGCACAAGGTGGAGGAGTACTTTTAGGAGTTGCCTAGTTGGAGGGTAACTCATTCTGCTGGTTGATTGCTTGAGGATGGAGGACCTACATGAGGATATTTCAGATTTCATGCCTTGAGTGGAGACCTTTTTTTATTTCATCCTTGCTCTTGCTTGAGGACAATCATGTTTTGGGAGGGGAGGACTGTAATGTTCCAAATTTTGCAATAAGTATTTGGAACATTAATTTTTCTTTTATTTTAATAAAAGGAATAAAATGGGTGAGGGAACCCATGTAGCAATTTAATAAACACTCCTAAGGTTCAAAAATTCACTTAAGTGGCTTAAGATAGCAGCCCAAGTGTGAAAAGGGGCCAAAGGCAAGTGAGCTAGACCCTGGTTGACCAAAGTCAACAACATACCCTAAGAGGGGAAGCTTTCTCAAGAAGATAATGGAGGGAAAAATTCAAATGAGAGAAACCCTAATGTGAGTGGGGTCCATGCACACATTGCATAAAATATGAAGGAGAGCATTGTGGAGATCAGTTTTGGAATAGAATTAGAATTTGAAGCTCTCTTCAACTTGTTGCTGCTTAGCACAAGAAATATTCCTGTTTAGGAATGCCCTTCTCTTCCATGGGAGGCCATGGGGAGATTGTAATTCATATTCCTCACATCATGGCATGAGGCCAAGGTAGTCATTTGCAGCTACTGCATTATTCTTGCATCAAGAGAACACTGGAGTTGCTGGTGTTGCAGTGAGGGACTTCCATCATCTCACTTCCAGAGATGGTTTGTAGAGGGGAAGTTCATTCCTTCTCTAGGAAATCAGAAAAGGAGATTTCTGGAGCTCATATTGTAGATTTGGCATCAGGCCATATATGTTTCTCTCATGCCCAACGCAGTCCCTTTCTCTTACAATGTTATTCTCAGTGAGGGTTTGCAGGTGGAGCTTGTTTTGTGCACTAGTGAGTGCAATCTTCAAGAAGGATATCAACTCCTTCACTTGGAGATTATTGGAGAAGGTTTCATTTTCATTGCAACATTTATTTCCCTTCTCCTATTTTGTACTATATTTGAGTTGCAGCAGCTACACTGCAACTCCGACATTTTACTATTTTATGTATTTTAGCCAATCCCTTGGAGGATTGAGAATATAATGTTTTATAGGGTTGAGATCTTCCCCCCTATATTTATTTGAGCTTATAATGTCAAATCATCTTATATATATAAGTCTGCAGTCATTTTCCCTCATAGACTGTGCAGTTAGAGAGTAGCTGGATGTATGTAGCAGTGTATTCTCTTATTTATGTACATTTTCCTTGGAGGTTGATTTGCACTCACCTTGAGAGGTCTTTTCCTCAAGGATCTTGTATAATATTTGCTACTATACATTTTGTATCATATTTGTACTCTCCTGTCATTATATGGTGTATTCTTCACTACTGTTCATATTGGAGTTTTATGCTGCTGAAGATTCTTGTGGGAGATTTGAATAACCTGCTTAAGGTTATTTCTTTATGCTTTTATTCTGCAGGGAGTTTTTAACAGATGCACTCTAAGTCATCCCAATATTGGATGGCCTTATTTTCACATGATCTTCCTTATACAGTGTCTTCATGGGCAGTTGGTGCAGAAATTCCTTGAAGGGAATTATTAGCTCTTGACAAGTTCCATTGTCAAAGTCTACTAGAGGGCCAGGTAGCCTTTGGATCTCATTCTTTCTTGTGAAGATGACATATCCATAAATTCCCCTGCAGTCAATCTCTGAGATAGCTCAGTGTTGATTGTTAATACTCCCAGAGATGGAAATTAGGAATATCTTAAGATATTCCCAGCAAAGAAAAAATTTCCCCATTTGGGATATCACAAAAAGGGCTCTGTCTGTGTCACTTTTTAATTATTCAATTTTATGGGTGAGTACCATATTTTAAGCTATATATAGATTAATTTGTTTTAGGATTTGTTTAATGTTTTGTTTTTCGGTAAAATTTATAATTGGTGAAAGATAAAACTTATTTCAAAGACTATATTGCAGAAAAATGAGCATGGCAAGATAGGCAATCTATTTAAGCACATCTAATTTTTCATTAGTGTATAATGGTAGAAAAGAGAGAAGTAAGAATGATCATTTTTACATGAATTCATTCATTAGAAGAAAGACACATTGTAAAAATATTAATAAACAAAGAATTTGAGTGATTTCTACTTATAAATTGAATAAAATTTTACACAGAATATGGAATGGAAATGAATTAAGAGATAAAGGCACAGTTCTTAATAAAATACCACATGAATCTCACACAATTGCTGCAAACTCCTTTGATTTTCATTAATAGTAGGTCCACAAATAATACACAGAGTTTTCATAACTCGATTATCCAACATAAATACTTTGTACAATGAAGTATATATAGAAAAATAAAATTTCAAATGTTACATTAAAGGCTATCCAACTGATATCGCTTTATTAGCTAACAAACTCTAACTGCGTCATGGAAATAAATTCAATCTATTGTGTTGTCATTGATTGTAACTGAAATTTGTTTGTTGAAGGAGATAATCATGGGTTGCATTGGTTGTATGTTGACAATTGATCTGGAAAAATTGACTTTTCCACTTTTATCACTTACTCTTGAAACTCACATAAATTTTCCAAACGCTCTTCATCAGGGATATCTAATTTAATGACCCCTCAATAGGTTTCATCTGCTTTAGTCTATTTGGAAAAAGTTGGTTTCACAAAAAAGACATGCTTGATTTCATATTGAATATAAATATCATTGCTTATTGCTCCCAACAGTGCTTTTCCTATTAATGTGCCTTTAATATTTGCAAACTTGGTAGTATCCCTGGAAATTTCCAGAAGTTTATTTCCATAATCATCTCTGGTCATCATTTTATCATTGATTACAAAAAGAGAAGGCAACCCTTTCTGTGTTAGAGCATTAGGGAAATTTTTAGGTCTAAAACGGGCCTCCATAGGAAATTATAAAATAAAAGTGGAAATAATAAAATAAGATTTGATTACATTATCAAATTTTAGAGGGAAAAAGGAAAAAACTACTTTTTCAACTCATATTTTCAATTTATCTCCCAAATGTTTTACTCAAATTTCGGTTGGGAGTACTCATTGGATGAAAAATTTAATTCCTCATCCAAGGAGTACCCATGTTACATATTTTCGATGGATCCTTCTCACGAAAAATGAGAAATACATGAAAAACGTGATTGCAATCACGTTTTGTCATGTATTTATTATTTTTCGTGTAGCAGGTTTCAAATAAATTTTTCAACATGTGTACTCCTTGGATGAGGAATTAAATTTTGCATCCAACGAGTACTCTAGCTCAAAATTTGAGTAAAAAATTTGGGAGATAAGTTTAAGATACAAGTTGAAAAAATAGTTTTATTATTTTATTTTATTTTAATATTTTTACTCTCTTATATAAAAATGGTGAATCATCCCCCATGGTTGACATCATCATCTTAAATCCTATTGGTTCTTATAAATTTTATTTTGGTTGTACATTTTTCTTAGGAGGCCCATTTTAGACCCGAAATTCCCCTAATGGATTCTATCCTGCTGAAGAATATCTGAACTGTAACCTCCATACTGTGACATTTTTCTTCTAGTTGAAGAATTAAATTCTTATTTGTCAGTACTTTCTTCACTTCCAGGATGGTTTCTATTCTATCTTCAATGCCCAATTCATCCAACTCATACCTATTCTTTGAATTCAGAAATCTGATGATATCGTTTGTTGTTGCACGTTTGTCTCCCAGTTGTTCTTTGATTGATGTAATGGCCTCATTTTCCTTCTTGATCAATTAGTTTTGCTCCAAGATGATTCCTATGCTTGGCCAAATTTCAGTGATGGACTCTGTGATGTTTGCCCATATAATTTCTTTCACCCAGCCCAAAGTATTACCAATGGAGGACTCCTTATGTTCTTTTTGCAGTCTTTCAATAAAATTTTTAGCCCTCTGTGCTTCAGCTGCATGGGAGCTATCAGCATTAGTCTTCTGTAATTGCAGTAATTTTACCTGATCCTGCAAATTTTTGATCTCTTCTTCTTGAATGGACATGTTTTGAACTAATTTAGTAAGCTACTCAACTCCATCTGTAGTGCTTGTTGTAGAATTTTGAGCTATATGAATAGCTGGTAGTGGCACTTCTTCTAAAGGGGCCTTTGATGTCTTCACTTCTGCTTCCTTTTCTTTAGTCATATTCTCTAGCTCTAATTCCATTAAATTAATTGAGCATTCTGCACCATTATTAACTTCATTATATCTGTCTTTTATTTTCATTTTCTTCAATATCCTTTGCCAATGGATCTTCTGTAGCAAGGATTTTCAATTACTTTCTCAATGTTGTTATATCAACATTTTTCTTCTTGATGATCTCTTCAATAACATTCACATTGGATGGAACATATCCAATATTTACCACTAGATCTTCTAAATTCTTTATTATTGTGTCTTTTTCAAATGAATACACCTTCTCCAATTTCAGTTGTGAATGCACATTTGACAATGAAGCTCACAATTTTGATAAGCTCAAAGAAGTATTAGTGAGATTTGATGAAATGATCTCACCAGTTTGATTTTGAAGCTCCATTTGATCTATTGGATGAATTTATTTTGTTTCAAACTCAAATGTAGCATTCTTATAATATGCCTCTAACTTTGGTTGTGAGATGTGTGCTTGAAGAAATTGAAATTTCATTTTTCCCTTTTCAGAATCAAAGGCTGAAAGGGCCTAATTTGTGAACTAGGAGTCTATTTCCAAAATTTGTTATAGGTACTTGTGTTCAACATTTCATTCTTCAACTTTATTTCTTTCAAAGTCTCAAAGACAATCTTCTCTTTTTCTTTCTCCCCTGTAGCAGTTGTGCTAATCTAGGTGGTTTTTTTCTAATCTTGAGAAGACGATGTTTGTTGATATTTAGGAGTTGTTGTTTGATGCTCTTTAGAAATAGTAGAAATAGTAGGAGTAGAAATAGTACCTTTATCACCTTTTTGTGTAGAAGAAGATGTCCCTTCAGTGATGATAATGACTTCTTTCTCTGACTCCTTGCTGGGATTGACCTTCAGATTTAGCTTTGTTTTCTTCCTGTAGTGAATCTTGAATTCTTTTCTTGTTGAATTTGTCATTGGAGATGATGAGTATTCTCTAACTCTATTCCCTACTCTTTCTTGTACAATTGGAGTCTACAATGCCGATGTAGATAATGTCTTCTCCTCAGCCTCTTGTAGTGTGCCTTGTGTCCATTCAAGATGATTCATGTACTTTTCAATATCTGGTCTAGGTGTATGAAAATATGTTGTGGATTTATCTTCCACCCTTAGTTTGGAAATGACACCAACAGGATCATAAGAGCATGTAAATCTTGGGCTAAACTTCATTTCCTTCAACAATTTATTTTCCTCTTCCCCTACTGCTCTACTATTACAGATAAAAGGACCTATCCGTGTTTTAATTTGAAACTATGATTTTTTCTTAGCAGAGACAAAATGCACTTCATATTCATTAATAATTTGTCTATTATATTTCGATTCAAAAATCCTCATGGGGAGGAATTTAGGCAACTTATAAGTGGGAATTTCACATCCATAAACTCTGAGTTAATTATAGTTTTAGTAAAGATACTAATCCCCTGTTCTAGCTTGATTTGATAACTGCAATACCTTCCTAATTTCTTCACTAATGCTTGGCTCTAGGGTGTTGTTCAACAAACCGAATGCTGGTTGAAGAAATAATTCCACAAAATATTTATAATAATACTTTTTCTCTTCCTTCATGACTAATGAAGTCCAGAAAAATAATTGACTGTTGGTTTCATTCTTCATCCAATTTCTGTAGAGAAAACTTAAATTTGTCTCCTTGAGAGTACAAGAATAAATAAAATAACACATAGGCATAATTGATAGCCTCTTCAGGTTTCACAAATTGATCATGGATAGCATCTGCAATAAGCTGACTAAAATTGAAAATGATGGAGAGTTTGGAATCATTGAAAAATATGGACAAAAACCCTATGATGGCTTCATCTACCCATTGGTTTGAATAATAACTAAGAAGGTAGGAAATTACTATGATTATTTTTTTGGTTATTTCGGGGAATATGGATGCTAGAAATGGAGGGTTTTTCTTTGGTAATGGGTCATTTTCAGTCATGAAAAGATCAAGATTTTGAGCTCTCTTTGCAAAATCTAACTTCTGATAAATTTCTGCCAAGGCTTCTCAGGAAAATGGTGTGGCATATTCTGTGTTTTGGGCTTGCATCATTTGTTCAATTATTTGGGCATCAATGGTTCTTAAAACCTCTCCTGTAGGAGCTATAATAGCTCTCTGGTATGGCATATACCAAGCCTGACATCTCCTGACAAACTATGGGAAACTATGGGCATGAGGAAAGATGAAATAAGGGAGATTAGAGTCCCACAGTCCTATGCCATATGATTTATCTAAGTGCTTATATTCTAACTAGCAGTATAAGTCAAAAAGCTTAATATCAAATAAGGTTTCATGTATTTTATAATCTTTGTTTGCTAAGGGAATATGGCGAAAATCAACTGGATGATGCAATAGCAAACTTATTGGTTGCTCAAGTCCTTTTCTTTTCAGAGGCATGGTTGACTCTACTAGAATGGTGGAAAGCATAAATTTTTTGATTGGAATGGTGGAAAGCATGAATTATGTGTATTAAAACATAGGCTAAGACTGAGGACGATCTCTGCAACTAAAATAAAATAATATCTGCAAGGGAAAGATTCAAATACTGATAATTTCTGATCTATGGAACTCTGTCAATAGCTGTAAATTCGATAACTTGTGAAAATAATATTGAAAAGGAAAATAGAAAGTTTAAACATGCATGCAATGGTAAATTTATGGGAAATTGATCTTGGTTTCCCATTTGAAAATGGGTGTGGGTACGTTTCCTAATGGTTAGCCATTGAATTAATTGGTGAACATTCAAGAGAACATTGGAATTAAACTGATTGGACAGGCTAGTCCATGTTGGAAGAACTTTATTTGTGGGAGAAATGGTGGTTTTATATCAGTGGGAAGGCGATATTTTGGAGCGGTGTTGGAGCGGGAAGTGGTTTCATGGGGGGGGGGGGGGGGGGGGGGGGGGGGGGGGTGATAAATTGCATGGGCCTGACATGCAGCAGCAAAATCACTATACAATACCACTCTTTTCAGAACCTCCCCCCCCCCCCCACAACATTAAGTCTCGGACGATGAGGGGAGGTCAAATTCTGACATGGGTTTTCAAATGAAAGAATGATGCGATGGATGATCGACGAAGTGGCATAGTTTTAACGTATGACAGGGTTTATTTATTGGTGGGGTAGGAGTATGACAGAAGCAATGTGAGATGAAAGATAGGAAAATAAATGAGTGTGACGTGTCACTATTTTAATGGAGAATGATTTGATATTGGAGTATGATGGCAGAAAAGTACAACTCATAGGTTTTAAAACCTATGGATTTAAAGAATTATTCTCGAAATATTAAAGATAAATCTTTAATATAATATGATTTCGAAAATATCCTCTTAGCAAAGTTTTTTTTCTCTCTCTTTCAAATATAGAAATAGATTATAGAAATTCCCATGACACAAAATTTATTTCTGGACTATAAAACAGGCTAGCTCCTTCCATAAGACCTTTATGAATGAAATGGAATTTTGACTACCTTTTTAAAATGAAAAACTAAAGACTTTTCATGGCATTTTTGACCCTAACTTTGACCTATATGAGATGAAATGACATGACTTTAGACCTCTAAATGAATATGAAAAAGTGTGAAGGAGTAGCATATGTTGATGAGACTTGCTCAGTGATCAAAATTATTCTTGAAGGCTGACTGAAAAAGTAAAAAAAATTGACTAATGACCTAATGAAAATCTCTTAAAAGAGTTATCTTTGATCACCGAAAAACTTACTCTAACATCAAGTACAAATCAAGCGGGTTTAGCTTGATTGAGAGCGATAGAAGTGAAGAAAGGGAGGTGATGAATAGCGAACATAATACAAGTAGGTACTCTTCCCTTATCTATTCATTTTAAGGAAAAGGTCAAATATATTTCTTTATGTTGTTCTAAGTGAGACCACCACACTTAGGGAAAGCATTTCTATCTCCTAGGTTTGATTTCTGTAAAACAAATTGGCGACCATACTAAGGATCAACAGATCGTCCCTGGTGGTTTTATCGTTGTTTATCAGCCTCTAGTAGACTTTACCTTCTCTATTTCATTCGTTTGAGTGTGTCTTATTAAAAGTAGCGTGTTTGATTTCCCTTTTGAGTTTTCCTCTTGCACCAATGCACCATTGGTCTTGACACAGTGCTTAGCATAGCACTAGTGGCTTAGAGGCAATGCACTATAATGCACTATCTCCTACTCAGGGGTGCGTTGCTCATGTGACCAACCAAAATCTATCATATTTTGTCTTTTGCAATTCATTTCAGTGTTTTGTTTGCTGAAGTTTTAATTTTCTAATTGCCTCTAGATACCAAATTACCTCTATTTCTCTTGCCTCACTTTGGATATTTGTTTGATCAATGTTTCTTTTTGTTTTCTTTATCATTGTCGAATAGTTCCAAAGTTTAAAATTTTACATTTGATCAAGTATTTCATTAGGGGAATTTTGAGGTCTAAAATGGGCCTCCAAAGGAAATTATAAATAATAGTGGAAATAATAAAATAATATTTGATTACATCATCAAATTTTACAGGGAAAAAGGAAAAAACTACTTTTTCTACTCGTATTTTCAACTTATCTCCCAAATTTTTTGCTCAAATTTCGAGTGATATTACTCATTGGATGAAAAATTTAATTCCTCATCCCAGGAGTATCCATGTTGCATACTTTCGATGGATCCTGTTACACGAAATATGATAAATACATGAAAAACGTGATTGCAATCATGTTTTTTAATGTATTTCTCATTTTTCGTGTAGCAGGGTCCATCAAAATTATGCAACACCGGTACTCCTTTGATGAGGAATTAATTTTTCATCCAACGAGTACCCCCACTCGAAATTTGAGTAAAAATTTGGGAAATAAGTTAAAAATACAATTTGAAAAAGTAGTCTTATTATTTTATTATTTTTAAATATTTTTACCATTTTACTTAAAAAATGGTGAATTATCCCCCATGGTTGATGTTGTGGAAAATTTGGTCACCCCCTAGAGACAGTCTAGAGTTGCCATAGACCAGTGCCTAGGACATCTTAATATAGCAAGGAGCTCATCATATAGCTTGGGTTGTCAATCCAAAAGCTCTCTTACTATCTCTTGTAAAACAAGGAAATAATTTTAGATTGGGACCAATCTCTCTCTCAGAAGCTGATACAAAGATAAGAATAATGCAGGGACATTATGCAAAACTCCAATACAAAGGCATCAGACAGTTAAGAGACAACTTACTGTAAAGAGGGCCAGTTCAGATAATATGCCACAGAAATCAAATTATCAGAGAGTGAATGCAGTGAAAGAAATAACGAGAAGATACCAGTTGATATTAGATTGATACCCAGATATACAACAAAACCACGCATGGGCTTGGCAATTCAAGAATCCATACACAATCCTGGCATTTTAAAAGCACCCTCCTAAAAAAACTGATATCGCAGAAAATATGGAAGAGATGAACATGGAACAGTATATCATGACTAGGCCTATTTAAAGCGCTTGAATAATTCCAGAAAGGGCATCAACAAGGATGAATCCTTACTGCAACCTAGCGAGCCACTCGCATTCTAGCACATGATACAAGAAGATAAATAGCATGAAATGAGATATTGTATTAACACATAGGAGAAAATTAAATACTGTGAGATACCAAAGACCAGAATCCTCATTACAGTTATAACTCCTCCTCACTGAGACCCTACGGGCTCTGAACCTTCATACAGAAATATTACAAAATGTATACAAAAGCCTTTTCACTGCACCGTCTGCTGATAGAAATCTGGAACCCTTCTAATGTCTTATTTCTGGGCTTTTATAGAAAAGAAAGAGAATTGTCGAGAAGGATGTAGGTGGAGCACACTTAATGACTTAATTTGAACAAAATAGCGGAAAACATTCGCGCCCATACCATGAATGACTACCATATAAATGATTGTACTTGGCTGGAGGGGAAAGTCTGCTGCAATAAAGCCTTGATGTTGCTTGTGTTCGTGCATGGTACTCTCGGCCCCTTGAGCCTGGAGTCGGAATTTATATTTTTCGGTGCCGGACACTGAACTCCTTGATCTTCTGTTGATATTCTTTGTAACCTCATTTATGTTTTCAGCTACCAGCACCCGCCCCTTTTGAATTTCCCTGGGGATTCAATAAATGTTCATTTAGCTTCCATAAATGATGGTCTTATCAGTACATATCCCCAGGTTTTTTTTTTCTCCATTATTCTGCACCTGCTGAATTATCCTTTGAAATGCATTTGGTCTCCGTTAATGGGAACGGAAATTAATGGAGGCTCCTTGTTGCTACAACCTGCAAAAATCCACAAACCTTTTAAGGAAAACAGGCACTGAGATAACAACGTGATGAGTTTCATATGTGTGAAGGTGAAGACACGCAGAAATGGTGAACAATGGGGAACAGTGGAAAACACAAGAGAATGGTGGAGACGTGAAAGGCAGCAGTAGGATTTACTATGGAATGGAAATAAATAAACAAGGAAGAGGTATATAACATTAATTTTGTGATAATATGCGTCAACGAAGAACACAAATGACCGGTGTGGATGTAGGTGACATGCGGGCGTACGAGAGGATTAACGGAAGGGATGACGTGGATATCATGGAGTGGGACCTGGGGATCTAATCGCAATCGGGAATCATAAGAGGGAGAGGGGAGGGATGACACACAGATAACTTCCGATGTGATTGGGGATGAATCCCCTTTTAAAACTGAAATTCCAATGACTTTCTTATTTACCAAGGAAAAGGCTTTTTATATGGACAGGCGGAAGTATCATATGGTGGGGCCCAACAGGTCAATTACGATCGGAGATCGGGGCTTGGAGGTGATTGCAATCGCAACGGGGAGGAAGTGTGACGCGATCGATCGGGGAGGATGGAGCGATCGGGGCGGTGGGGTAATCGGAGAGGTGTGATGACCTGATCAATCGCATCGCAAATGTTTGCGATGGATTAATCGGAACAGTTGTAACTCAACTCTCGATTGGAATGGACATTGCGATTGCGATTAATAAACGAGGTTTTATATACATAAAAATTTATAATGAAGCTTCATAATGATGCACAGCGGGGAAGTGGTTTGAGATTGCAGCAAAAGGGGCCAGGCCTTAATGTGGTATTTGAATATGGCATTTCGGCCCATTTGAATAATTAGATGAAGATCTAGTTGGGTAAAACAGTTGACATCATCATCTTGAATCCTACTGGTTCTTATAAAGTTTAATTTTTTTGTACATTTTTCTTAGGAGGCCCAATTTAGACCTCAAAGTTCCCCTAATGACTTTCGAAAGAGGAATTGTTGTTTCAGTCTTCATTTCTATGGAAAGTATTGAGTGATTGTTTGTGCATTATAGTTTTTTTTTCGTTCATCTAAACTTAAAAGAAACATAAAATAAAAACATGCATTTGCATATAGGGATTGTGAGTGCTACATAGGAATAATTAGGGAATTTTCATTTAGATGTCCTCATTGTTAGTTGCTTGCAATATGATTGCTCTATCCCTTGTAGTTAGTTTTTGATTGAAGAAATTCAAATCGAAATGAATTATTATCATTTTAATTTCATTCTAGGAATGTCAAATACATCTCGTGGTGACCCTGCAAGACAAACTTATAAGCAAGATAAACTTAAAATTTATCTGAATTAATATAAGGGAGCATTGTCACTTAACGATAATGTTTATAGGTCTAGGCTAGAGACGTGTTCTAATGTCATTAAACATAACAGTTGTCATTAAATGTTCGTGATACATTCCAAGTGTGATACCTCATTCCATGTAGGTAAGTATATCATTTCTCATCCACATACCTTCGAGTATATCGGGCGGTGTTCTAGTGCGAAAAGTATAAGGGGATGTTCTCACTATGCGGTTTCGCATTAGACAACGCTAATACGGATTGGGACTCCACGTACCGTCAAGTATATTTGGGAGGACAACATTAGGTTGCTTACCATCCATAGGTAACCGAGTTAGTCGCCTTGTACACTGTGATACACTGAACACAACATTCTTGGATATTTCCTACATGTACATAATTCCTTGGTTTACTAGGGCGGTATATTACAGTTCACAGTTCCTTGGTAAACCTTTTGTCTAGCATGACCCTTTTTTTTTGTATTAAAATAAATCAGAAATCATGGAAGAATATCAACCATTTCCATGTCATTCACGTAGGACAGTGAATAAACCACATTTACCGCGAGAAGCTACCCCTAGAAGATGAAGGCGAGATCGTCCTACCGAGTTCGATACCTCTAGAACCATTGGTGCTACATCTTCAACTAATTTACTAGAGTCATACAATACTTTGAGTTCCGAGTCTCGAGTCATTTCTATTGGAAATACTGAGAGGGGGGGTGAATCAGTATTCCTTTCAATTAGTATTATTATTAATCTTTAATAGCATTAGTTAATATTCAATTATTATCAGTGTTTGTACAATGATAGTAGTAAACAAAAGGAACACAAAAGCACACAGTTTCTAAGGTGGAACCCCCTCTGGGACAAAACCACCTAAATATTTTTCTAATAATTCTTTAATATTCAACTCAAATTGAAAGAAAGCTCCAAATTTCTATAATCTAGAAAAGCATTCTTCTCTAGCTCCCACTAGATGGACACTCCAACGCCTGAGATTCTTCAGTAGTCAACTGAACGGATTCCCCAACACCCAATGAGCTACAACTCACCCTAGCACCACCTTGCAACCCTAAATTTCTCACAGGCTTGAACCTGTTGGTGATTTCATGCACACTCCTAGCACCACCCTACCACCCTATAGAAGAAAAATAAAAATGGACTCCTCTACCAGGGAAAATGGTCCACTTTACAATGATATAGAATGATGTAGAAGAAAAAGACACAATATACCATAACCACAACTATGACAGAAATACCTAATGATGATCCTAGACCTACTGACACTGCCTCTTCAATTCTTGGAAAATAGACCCTTGTACAAATTTTACAATGATTCTTTTACAATGACCCAATATAATGATACATTTACAATGATTGTATGCAGTGCTGCCCACGTGAAGACTTCATGTGGTGATCTTCTTGTTGTTGTTCTGCACCTTGATTGATGCTCTTGTCATGCTACCCTTTCTCACTCTTCAGAACATTAGATCATGCTTTGAGTCTTATATTGATGAATATATAATACCTATAAAAAGGTCTTCAAGGAAATACCCATGACATGATAATAGCAAAACTTACCTCATCCTACAGAGCATATGTCAGTGCTAAACAAAAAAAAAGATTAGAATACAAAGAACCTAATGAGATGAAGAGATGAACATGTATATACAGAATATAATTACTTGGAACTTACCTCTACTGCACCTTGATTTGCTTTCTTGCCCTATAAAGTCTGGTCTTTTGCATCCCTTGAAAACACATGATCTAGATTTCTCTTGCCTTCTAGGAGCTCGATATTGAATCTGGTGTATATATGTTATTTCATATCCCTGATTTTTGGTCCTGTATTATTCCTCTGTGTCTTCTTTCTAATGTCGTAGGTCTGACCCAATTTGGACTCTTCAAGGCAAATATATGCCCAATCTCTCACAATGACCTTATTATGGACTAGTTCAGTATATCGAACTTGTACGACGTGGCAAATGTCATTGTTTCCTCATTCGGCTTTGAAATTGATACACATAAAACTAAATTCCATGCACTATATTCTACTTTTTTCATATTCCAATATGATACTCAGAGAGAGATTTATGACTATTTTTCCAAGATCACCTCTTTGCAATGAAGTTCAGAAACCTGCAAAAACCCTAACTTCCACAGATCATATCTCCAAAAGTATTGTGTACCATGATCTGAAATTTTTACACACGCTTCCTCAGGATTTCAGCTTCGCCTCTTAAAAATTTCGGATTCTGAACATTCATAGAAAAAATTTTATAGAAAAAAATCCACGATGACCTGTCTCAAGTAGTGAAATCCCTACATGAGGAGGATATGAGGATCACAATTTATATAAATTCTTAGGTTGAGAGGGTATTCAACAAGTGAACATGCAAGGGATTTTAGGAGCATAAAAATTATTAATTATTGACCGTTTAATGAACACAACCAATTATTAGTGTCATGCCACAACCCCATGGGGTTTTAGCCCACTAACTGGGGTTAATAAATTCAAACATGAATATATCTCAAACCGTGAAGAATTATGTGGCATGCCATATATCAACGGAAACATATCGACAAGTATAAACCATATAAAATATCCTTGACTATGAATATAATAATTTTGTAGGTAAAAATTCCCATGCAATATCAGGGTAGCCCCTAGTGCTACTAGGGTTGACATCCATGACAACCACTGATCAAAAATCTCCCCCTTTAGCATTGATGGAAACACAAGTACTCCCCCTGCAATCATGACACCTCTTTCTACACCATTATTTCCCCCTTTGACATCAATGGAAAAGTGTAACTCCCCCTGACACACAACCATCCTCCGGACCTATACACGCTTCCACTCCTGATTTATATTCTGAATAAGGAAAATCTAATGAGAACTTGGGAGAATCCAAAGCTTTTGGTGAAGATATTTAAGTGTTTCACGAGGTAACAGATTAGTGAAGATATCAATGATTTTTTCTTTTGTACCAACATATTCAAGTTTGATATTATTTTCAGCAACTTGTTCTCTAACAAAATGATATTTGATCGGAATTTATTTTGTTTTTTAATGCATGACATAATTCTTGGAGATGCTCATGGCACTAGTGTTATCACATAAGATGGGAAGAGGCTCACTGAATTGTATTTGAATATCTTGCAAAGTTTGTTCCATCCAAAGGACTTGAGTACAACAAGTTGCCTCTGCAATGCATTCTACTTCCATTGTAGATAACGATATCGAGGTTTTATTTTTGCTCAACCATGATACGAGACAACCACCTAGATATAATGCTGCTCCACTAGTACTCTTACGATCATCAACGCTTCCTGCCCAATCTACATCTATAAAGGCTTTGAAATATGAGATTGTTACCCTTGGTATAACACAAGCCGTATTCTGTTGTGCCCTTTAGATATCAAGGAATTATTTTGATGGCAATAATATGTGATTCTTTTGGTTCTGCATGGAATCTTGCTACTTGTCCAAAATATTGCATAACATCTGGTCAGGAGGTTGTTACATATAGAATACTACCAATCATAGATCTGTACAACCTCTGATCCACATCCTTAGAGGAGTCGTCTATGCTCAATTTGCAACCTGTTACCGTCGAAGTAAGGATAGGTTTACAATCTTCCATTTTGAACTTCTTGAGCATTTTCTTGATGTACTTGGCTTGACATATAAATATTCCTTTCTCTTGCTGAGATATTTGAAGCCCTAAGAAGTATGTCAGATCACCAAGTAAAGACTTCTCAAACTCACATTGCATCTTTGTAGCAAAGTTCTTACTTAGTCTATCATCATTGCTACCAAATATTATATCATCCACATATACCTCAATGATTGTTAAATTATATTTATCTATTTCTACATAAATATTTTTACCAGTAGTACCTTTCTTGAACCCTTGTTGACATATATATCCATCAAGATGAGAATACCATGCTCTCGGATCCTAATTGAGACCATATAGAGCCTTGTTTAACCTGAAAACATAGTATTGTTTTTCTAATAAAAGAAAACCTTGAGGTTGTTCGATGTAAACTTCTTCTTCTAATTCTCCATTCATAAATGCTGACTTAACATCAATTTGGTAGACTTTGATTTTTCTTGAACATGCATAGGCGAGAAACATTAATATGGCTTCCATTCTGGAAACTAGTGCAAATGTTTCATTGAAATCAATTCCTTCCACTTGTGCATAGCCTTTGCAAACCAATATTTCTTTGTTTTTGGTAACATGTCCATCTTCATTCAATTTGTTCCTGAACACCCATTTAGTCCCAATGACATTTTTATCTTTTGGTCATGGAACTAATTCCCAGGTGTTATTCTTCTCTATTTGATCCAATTCTTCATTCATAGCTGCTACCCAATGTTCATTCTAGCCAGCTTCATCAAAAATACTAGGCTCAAAGGTTGCTAGAAAATCAATGTGAGCTTTTTGTGATGAACGAAGTTGTCGACCTTCATTTATGTCACCAATGATTTGATTTTATGGATGGTTCTTTTGAATCCATTCTTTTGTTCTCTTTGGAGGAGATTCTTATTGTTGTTTTGAAATATCTTGATGATCATTATTTACTTCTTCCTAGTTGATAGTTTCTTCTTGTTCTAGAATTTTATTTGTGTATTTTCCATCATTTGTCTCAAGTTTCAAATATTCTAGATCCTCATCATTATTCGTTAGAATTCCACCTTCATCAAATGTAACATTTATACTCTCCACTATTTGTTTTCGTCTTAGATTATAGCATTTATAGGCCTTTCTTTTGCGTGAGTAACCAACAAAGATACCTTCGTCAACACGTGATTCAAACTTACCCAACTTTTGATATTCTCTTCTGATATAAAATTTACTTCCGAAAATTCTGAAATGTTTTGCATTAGCCGATTTTCCTTTCCATAATTCATATCGGGTCTTGCTGAAATTATTTCTGAAAGACTTTGGTTGATAATGACAATTGTTGTATCAATTGCTTGAACCGATAATTGTTTGTCCAATTTTGAGTCCTTCACCATTGTTCTACCCATTTCCTGTACAGTTCTGTTCCTTATTTAAGCAACTCCATTTTGCTGAGGTGTTCATGCTCTTGAAAATTGTCCTTTTATTCCACTTTCGTCACAGTATTGCTGAAATAATTTGGAAGTGAATTCTCTGCCATTATATGATATTAGACACTTTATTTTCAAATTAGTTTCATTTTTTACCAGCCCCTTGTAGATCTTAAAGCACTAAAATTCTTCATATTTTTTCCTTAGGAAACTAACGGCTGTCATCTATCATTAACATGAAATATAATTCTCCATCTAAGCCTTTTTTTCTCACAAGACCACATAGATCAGTATGTATCAATTCCAATGGATGTGATGCAAAGTTTTCTTTTGTTTTAAATTTGAATTTTGTCTTCTTGCTGTGTCGACAGGCCTCAAATAGTGTGTTAAAAGGTTTTGAGATTTTCGACATTTCTTGTACTACATCCTTTTTTCTTATCCTGACAAGATTGTCAAATTTTATGTGACCCAATAATTTGTGTCATAATCAAATTTCATCTTCTTTAGCTAGTAGACATGCTTTAGTTTCTTCATCCAGAACATATTGTCATTTGAGCTCAACTTGTTGTAGCCACAATTTTACCATACATGCCTTTCCTGATTTCACATTTTGTGGAGTTGAATAGCATTGTGTGTCCTTGATCACACATTTGTCCAAAAATGAGTAGATTGTGATTCATGTTTTCAACCAATAGAACATTCTTGGATAGAAACTCTTTGCTTCCGAGAGTGACGGCACTTGATCCTATAACATTTGAAGATCCATCATTTCCAAAGGATACAATTACATCCTTCTTCTCTTTCAGAGATACAGATTTCTTTCTATCTCCAGTCATATGCGTTGAGCAACTGTTATCAAAATACCACACATCTTTGTTGTTTTGAGCCTTGAGAGTGAGAGCACAATTTTTAGTCTTCTTCTTCTTCCATGTTCGTTCGTTCTGTGGCTTCGAAGATTCTTGTGGAGGATTTTCAATTCTGCAGTCTCTCTATGTGTCCAAATTTTCAACATTTGTAACATTCCATATTATTGATTAAATGTTCAAATCTATTGATGTTTCGTTGAGCCTTGGGAGGTTCATATTTGAAATATATCCTCAAATTGTATTGGTTCCTAGGGTACGTGTGACATTCTATATCTTTATGACCAAATTTTCCACATGAATAACAATAGCCATGAAAAATATGTTGGTACCTGGATGGAAATATTTGTCGAGGAATTGTATTCCAAGGTTGTTCTTGTGAATCTTGTCCAATGAAGTCTACATGCATGTCAGATCTCATAGGTTCATTGTATTTTTTTGTAGAAGGTCATGCTTATTCTTCTTTGTAACTGAGGCCAATTCTGTCATTGTAAGATCATTTATTGTTGATGAGTTCTTTCAATTCTCTTGAGTTGTTGGCATAGTTTTGGATAGTTTTTCCCTTCTTCACTTCCTTATGCAGTGAGACTACTTTGACTTCTAATGCTTCCATTTCTTGGTTGCTTTCTTCCAACTTCTTTTGAAGTGACTCTTCAATACATTTGTATTCTTCAACTTCAATTTTGAGACCTTGAACTTGTTCTTCAAGAGTATTGGAATGGATCTTCTCAACCTTGAGCTGTTTTATAACCTTGATTGCCTCCTTAGATAATTATTCTATGGTCAACCCTTATTCTTCGTTGTTTGATACCACTTGTTTATTGTGCTTGGCCATAAACAATACTCTCTCATTGGCTTCTTCTTCGATGTCACTGTCTTCATCGGATGATGAGATATCTTCTTTAGAGAGAAAGTTCCTTTTGAATCCTTTATTTTTTCCTCGCTTATTGAATTTATTAAAGCCTTTCTTTCCTTTTGAGTTGCAATCACTTATGTTTGGACATTTTTCTGCGAAATGCCCAACCTCACCACAGCCGAAACATATCAATGAAATTTTACCTTTGAATTTTCCCTTACCAATTTTTAGTTTTCTCGTAAAGTAAGCATATTCTCCATCTGAAAGACCTTCTTCATCATCTTCCTTTTCTTCACACTTGTAGGTGTAGGTCTTTTCCTTCGAAGGTTGTTTGTCCTTATTGGTTTTCTTAGATGCAACGAGTGCAGTTTCTAGATGTGAAGTACCCTCTTCTTCATCAGGTCTCATTTCGTATGTTATCAGAACTCCATGTAATTCATCTTTAATGAGTTTGTCAGAATTTTCACCGTATTCTAAGACCGATACCTTTGGGTTTAATCTCCCTGGTAACGTTCTAATAATATTTCGTATAATAGTCTTCTCGTCAACAAGCTCTCCCAATCCTTCCAGAGTGTTGGTTATTTCATCAACGTTTTAGAAGTATGTAGCAGTGTTGCCATCTTATTTCATTCTGATTTGCTCAAATTTTTCTCTGTAGATTTTAATATTTGCTTCTTTAACATTTCAGTCACCTACATATATATTCTCAAGCTTGTCCCATACATTTTTACTGGTTTTACAACCCAACACCTTATGATAAGCAGATTCAATAAGTCCACTGATAATAATATTCTTTTCTTTTGCATCATTTACCAAATTGTTCCTACCTTGCTCATCTACAGTTGGTGTAAAGCCATTTTGAATAGTGTCCCATACTTAGTAACCTTGCGCCAAGCGATAGACGCCCATTCTTCCTTTATAGAGTGCATAGTTATTTTCATTGAATAGAGGTACACCATTCTTGGTATGATCCATGACCTCCTTCTAGTTGTTAAACTGTTATTGAAGGAACCAAGCTCTGATACCAATTGTTGGAAATACTGAGAGGGGGGGTGAATCAGTATTCCTTTCAATTATTATTATTATTAATATTTCAGAGCATTAGTTAATCTTCATTTATAATAATTGTTTGTACAATGATAGCAGTGAACAAAATGAAGACAAATGCACATGTTTTTTAAGGTGGAAACCTCCTCCCGGACAAATACCACTTGAATTATTTTCTAATAATTCTTTAATATTCAACTCCAATTGAAAAGAACACTCCAACTTCCTAGAATCTAGAAAATCATTCTTCTCCAACTCCCACTGGATGGATGCTCCAACACCTGAGATTCTTCAATACTCAACTGAACAGATGCCCCAACACCCAATGAGCTACAATCAACCCTAGCACCACCCTACCACCCTGAATTTTTCATAGGTTTGAAATTTTTGGTGACTTCATGCACCAGCCTAGTACCACCCTACCACCCTATAGAAGAAAAATAAGAGTGGAATCCCGTACTAGGGAAAATAATCCACTTTAAAATGATATAGAATGATGTAGAAGAAGAAGACACAATAGACTATAACCCCAACTATGACATAGATACCTAATGATGATCCTAGACCTCTCGACACTGCCACTTCAATTCTTGACATATAGATACTTGTACAAATTTTACAATGATTCTTTTACAATGACTCAGTACAAGGATACCTTTACAATGATTGTATGCAATGATGCCCACATGAAGACTTCATGTCGTCAAGTTCTTATTGTTGTTTTTCACCTTGATTGATGCTCTTGTAACGCTACCCTTTCTCACTCTTCAGAACATTAGCTCATGATTTGAGTCATATCTTGATGAATATATAATACCTACAAAAAGGTCTTCAAGGAAATACCCATGACATGATAATATAAAAACTTACCTCATCCTATAGAGCATATGTTAGTGATAAACAAAAAATAATAATTTGAATACAAAGAACCTAACGAAATGAAGAGATGAACATGCATATACATAATACAATTACCTAGAGCTTACCTCTAGTACACCTTGCTTTGCTTTGTTTCCCTAGAAATTCTGGTCCTTTGCAGCCCTTGACAACACATGATCTAGTTTTTTGTTGCCTTCTAGGAGCTCGATATTTAATCTTGTGTATCAGATCCCCAATATGTTATTTTTTGTTCTGTAGTAGTCCTATGAGTCTTCTTTCCAATTCCACTGGTCTGATCCAATTTGGATTCTTCAAGATAATGTTACACCCAATCTCTCACAATGACCTTATTATGGATTGGTTTAGTAGAGCGAACTTGTACGACGTGCCATGTTTCCCTGTTTCCTAATTCAGCTCTAAAATTGATAAACAAAAAACTATAGTCCATGCACTATCCTCAAATTTTTACATAATTCCAATCGGATACTCAGTGAGAGAGTTATGATGATTTTCCCAAGGTCACCTCTTTGAGATGAAGTTTAGGACCCTGCAAAAACCCTAACTTCCACAAATCATATCTCTGAAACTATCGCACACCATGACCTAAAATTTTTACACGAGATTCCTTAAGATTTCAGATTCGCCTCATAGAATTTAAGATTATGAACCTTCGTAGAAAAAAATTTATATAGAAAATTCCACGATGACCTATTTCAAGTAGTGAAATCCCTACATGAGGAGGATATGAGGATCACAATTTATATAAATTCTTAAGTTGAGAGGGTCTTCAACAAGTGAACATGGGAGGGCTTTTAGGAGCTTAAAAATTATTAATTATTGACTTTTCAATGAACACAACCAATTATTAGTGTCAAGCCACAACCCCATGGGGTTTTAGCCCACGAACTAGGGTTACTAACTTCAAACATGAATATCTCTCAAACTGTGAAGAATTACATGGCGTGCCATATATCAATGGAAACATCCCAACAAATAAAAACCATCTAAAATATCCTTTACTAGGAATATAGTAATTTGGTAGGTCAAAATTTCCATGCAAGATCAGGGTAGCACCTATTGATACTTGGGTTGACATTAATGACAACCAATGATCAAAAATCTCCCCCTTTGGCATTGATGGCAACAAAATTACTCCCCCTGTGATCATGACATCTCTTCCTACAACATTCACTCCCCCTTTGACATCAATGGCAAAGGATAAATCCTCCTGACACACAACCATTGTGCAGACCTGTACACACTTCCACTCCCCCTTTATATTATGAATAAGGAAAACTTAATGAGAACTTGGGAGAATCCCAAGCTTATGGCGAAGATATTCAAATGCTTCACGAGGTAAAGGTTTAGTGAGTATATCAGCTATTTTTTCTTTCGTACCAACATATTCAAGTTTGATATTATTTTCAACGACTTTTTCTCTAACAAAATGATATTTGATCAGAATGTGTTTTGTTTTTGAAATCATGACGTTATTCTTGGATATGCTAATGGCACTGGTGTTATCACAGAATATGGGAACAGGCTCACTAAATTGTACTTGAATATCTTGCAAAGTTTGTTTCATCTAAAGGACTTGAGTACAACAAGATGCCGCTGGAGTGTATTCTACTTCCGCTGTAGATAATGAGATTGAGATTTTATTTTTTCTCAACCATGATACGATACAACCACATGGATAGAATGTTGCTCCACTAGTACTCTTACGATGTTCAATGCTTCTTGCCCAATCTACATTTATAAATTCTTGAATAATGAGATTGTTACCCTTGGGATACCACAATCCATATTATCATGTGCCCTTTTGTTTTGCAGGTAAATCCCCTCTGCGAACAGAGGTGATCCCTCTAGCCCTAGGGTGGGTCTAGCAGCAAGAGGACATGCTAATGCGTTGATTCCTAGTTAACGAGTGAAACTGAGTCGGGATATATGTCCTACATTTTTTCCAATGCAGTTGTCATAGCTGTGGTAGGATTCTCCTGATCTTCATCCTGACACATCGTAGTCCTTCAGTAGTGGTACTTAGGTGCCAAAAGATCCTTGATGTTGCAGCCTCCTTCAGCGGGTCCAGTCAAATGTTTTCTCAATGTTGGGGAATTAGACTTGACGAGGAAATAAGCCTAGACTCTCTCTCAACAATAGGTCTCTCTCTTTTCTCTATCTCACACCATCTATATCATATTGTTCATCTATTCAACCATTTCATCTATTGTACAAAATGTTCAGCTAGCTGAAACTATGTGAGAGGGATGTATTTATAGGAGAGGAGGAGGTTGGGATCCCTCATATAGTGGAAGGAAGGCCTTATCCTTTGGAAGGTTGCTCAAATGAAGGAAACAATAAGCCAAAGGAGTGTTATCACCATTATTCAGTCGAAAAACCCATGTTGACTCCTCTTACGAAGTGGTTGGCAATGGAAACTTCGCTTCTATTTTAAAAAAAATTCCAAAAACAGCTTAGCGCGGGCAGTCCACTGAGATAGAGCTCCAATGGGCATGGGGCCCAGTGCTAATTTCTCTATGGGCATGAGGCCATAACTTCCTGCCAGATCCGACCCGAAATCATGTGTTTTTGAGAGTTTTCTCCAGGAATAGTCAATAGAGGAAATGTTCTTCTCATGGTAAGGGATGACAATACACATAAGTCACATAAATGGTCCTCTAATGTGCGGGATGGGGATTGTAGGGATAGTGATAAAATGATGTGTAACAAATGCCCCCTAAAGCATGAGGTCCAATAGAGAGGGACGAGTGAAATTATTTACAAGAACATGTTCAAACCAAACACCGTTGTCGGAAGACCTACAAGTACAAGTACAACTGATATCTCTGATACATGAACATGTGGCATGGGTGCAACCATCCATAATAGAGTACATATAAAAATGAGATCCGATGTATGGATGCAACCATCCAATAATAAGGATCAATAAATAGACTCAGGTATGGTCACAACCATCCAATCGAAATATTCATGCATATAGTCATGATAAACGAAATTATCCCACAGCCTAGATTTTATCAGATAAAACTTAAGGCCTTGTGCTCCATCTCGACTCGAACAAGTACAAATTAAAGCACGTGAATATGTGACATGAAGTCAAATATGCAAGAAAGTCACCTGATTACTAGCCAATGAGGTAAGCTGTTAACAAGCATGAGAGAAACCACTGATAATGACAATGGCTCTCAAGGTACAACTATTATAATCCACAGAATTTGAATAGTGATCTGGCTTTGAACGCTCGCAGAATCACTCGATCGAAGGCCAATCATGAGGACCTATTGTCGAATGTGAAGAACTTTCCCTTAAGGCATGCAATCTCCAAGGTACTGGAAGGGAGTCTCTAGATCAGCTTCCTGGATAATGAGTTGAAGTCGACAGGAAGTGATCTGGTTGAAGAAGGGCCATAATGGTTCCCACATCATCAACAAGAGATAGAGGAATAAGATGATAGTGAATCAGGACCAAAAAGAGGATCATAGGTTGAAAATTGCAAAGGAAACTTCTCTTGAACATATCGGTGACACGGCTCCGAAATTTGGCAGTATTTGACATCAAAGGATCTGAGGTCATGATGACGTGGTAAAGAGAAGATGAGAGGTCAAAACAGATTACCTAAACCCATGGAGTAAAAAATGACGAAATGAGATGTCTCCAAACCAACACGAATGCAGATGAGTTTCATGTTCAAGAGTGACATACTGTCAACAGGACTGAGAGTTGATTCCATCTTCCCCCACCATTGCTGGTGAGTACCCCAATTATTTATAGAAACAAGCATGAAGGGGATAGAATATGCTTGCCATGTAATTTTGTCCTTTAGACAAATCCATCCTAGTATATTTTACGATCCCCAGGAAGGAGGAACTCAATTACATCATGGTGATGGTTTCCGATGTCATTTATATTTTAACGATTCTGACAAAGGAAGAACTCGGCATGTTTTCATATTTATAGAGTTTGAAAAGAAGCATAAAAGAAAACTCCAAAAAGTCTCTTTTCATAGGTAGTCTCACAGATCCAAAAAGGTAGAAAAATATGTCTGAGATAACCTCTTAGTTGTGATAGGCTAAGGTATTCATTTTTCGTAAATAATCTATCCCAGCCTGAAAAAGGAGCAAATGTATACAGGGTAGATATCATTTCGCAGCCTTTTAACAAGTTCAAAATGACAAGATTCTCAGCAATCTTTTCAATTTGAGAGTGCAAGCTTCTGTGATCCATAACATTTTAAATTCCAAATCTTCTAGGAAATCACATGAGAAATTTTGGAACCACAATTTCTCATGTGATTTCCCAAAAGATTTAGAATTTAAAATATTTTCAATTTTTAGGAGTCGGAAAAGAGCTAAAAGATGACTCCAAGAGTGGCTTTTTCATGTTTTTACCGAGTTTGAAAAAGTATAAAATACAACTTGTCACTTCATCGTCATCACGTCGAGGACCTGTCACTGCACAAGAGACGCAAATAAAATCCATTTTTCGAAAATAAAATAGCACAATAATCGAAAATATGCTTTAAAACCTAATTAGGGTTCTGAAAAGTTTATAAAATGCCAAAAATGGTAAAAATTAAATTACTTTTCACTTTTACCTCTTGTGATTACATTTTACCCTTTTCTCGCTGTGATATTTTGGAGCTGACAGTAGGCAATCCAGAAGGCTAATCGTGAACCTGTCTGTTCTAGGTAAGAACTCATATCCTTCCCTCCATTTTGATATTATTTTCATTTCCTACAACCCATTTCGTATATCTATGGAGGGGGGGGGGGGGGGGGGTGTTTGTAAAAACTAGGGTGCGATGGTAGGTGCAGGTATCGGGCACGGACTTGCGCCAACCGACCGTAAAATCAAATGGGGGCGTGCCTACTGCGGCAACAATTTTAAGCCTGTAAATTCAAATAATAAGCCCTGTTTAAATACTTCAAAATAAAATTACTTGACTAATGACAACCCTATGGATGTTTTTGCAGGTTTGAAAGAACAAAATGGTGATCGAAGGAAAAGAACGAGAACATATTGAAGAAGATGAGGAAGCCATGGGAGATGTGAGATGTATGGACGTTCTCAGGGACTGTGGGCTCAAGAAATTATTCATGGCACCATGTCTCAGAGCTGAACCAGACCTATTCAAGTACTTGATTAGTTTCTGGGACATTGATCAAGAAATATTAATTATTCATGATCAGGAACTCGAGATTGAGGTCTCAAATGTTTATTTCATAGCCATATTGTTGTGGAGGGGGAAGTACCAATCGTGATAGGTACTCGTCCCACAATGGAAAACATAAGCATGGTTATCGACATAGTGTTCCGAGGAGCATGGAAAGATCCAAAAGCATGAAGGTGGATATCTAAACCATTCTCGATCTGGAACTCAGATTAGTGCTACACACCATCATGCGAGCTTCTAGAGTTCAAGCTCCACATGAGGCGACAAAAACACAGTTACTTCTTGTAGTGGATTACATGGCACCAACTCTCTATAACTGGGCATAGGTGGTAACAATCAGCATAAAACACTAGTTGACAAAATGAAAGAATGGTAAGTTGAAGTAGTTTTTCTATGGGTCCATCTTGGTACCTTTCATTTTGGAATGGTTACCAATTTTCCAACATGAGGAAGTGATAGTTCTGACACCACCATCCCAGGAGCCATGGATGGTCTATTGGGCAGCTTTGATGCCGAGATCAGGGGGCGGTCAACAAATTTCCTGGAGACCGGAATTCTTTGAGTGGCTCCGCCGACAGCTGATCCTCATGGAGAAATGGCCCTATTCTAGCACGAACTTTATCGGTGATGCGGATCTCCCACTCCAAGCAGGAGAGGCTTGGGATGAAGCATTGGGTAATACTCATTTTTTTATCTTGATGAGTATTATGATTTTTTTTGTTATGAATGTTATGACATTAATCCATGTAATTGCAAATGTTGGCCCAGAAAGACCTACAGGCATGTCTCCAATAGCACGGAGGATTCCTCACGACTTTGATGTGGCCCCTCATGGTGAGGGAGGTGAGGAGTAGGAAATCATACACAACTTGGAGGGAATCTCCCGTGGGATTCCTGACTATGCTAGATTCGATTATGTCCCTCGCGCATACCAGAGACACACTGTAGGGGAGTAGAACTTTGTTCACCACTTACTGAGGCAGCTCAGATGGGTAGTGACGCGCTATCATGAGCCTCATGCTTACTAGACACCTAGGTTTTTATTTCCGCATATTTTTTTAGAGACATGATGTCTCAGGATGTAACCGAAACATACATATTTTTTGAACTTATGATGCACGTGGATCAAAATACTCAATATATATATACATATATATACATCTATTTTCCTTTATGGATCTTTTCATGTGATGATGAAGTTTTTACAAATTACGCAAATGTCTATCTAATACAATATTGGCTACTGTATCAGTTAACACATTCATTGGTCTAGGAATATGTTCATATGTAATGTAATCAAATTTTCTTTCCAGTAAATGAATACACAAATATAACCTTAACATGTGAGGATTTCTAATAGAATAATGCCCATTAAGCTGAAGAACAACAAGTTGTGAGTCTAGGTTAACAATCAATGCACAAATGTCGAGAGAAATGGCCTCGGTTAATGGTTCAATAACAAAACTATAGAAAGCGACATTGTTTGTAGTTCATCCTAGAAAATTACCTTGTAGGTCTATAAACTCACCAGCAAGATTATAAATCACCCATGCTGCTGAAGACAGGTTCCGGGTACTGCGGGAAGCACTATCCGTGAAACTGACATAAGGGGTAATAAACATCTGCATAATAAGCAATGATCCAATAAGCAGGAAAACACTCGCAAAGCACACCAAGCTAAAAATATACAAAAATGAAAAAACACCTATGTACAAAGAAACACACACAAAAGACTCATGCACATAATTTTTTAAGATACAACCCATTTCTAGGTTGATCCAGAGGATGACCTTCATAATCAATAATCTCATAAGCCCCATTCTGCAAAATGCACTTAACAATGTAGGGCCCATGCCACATGGGTTGAAATTTTCCTGCCCCCAGATTATCGTGAGCTTGGTCACACAAGAGGACGAGGTCTCCTTCTATAAAGGAACGAGGGGAAACTAACTAGTCAAAATGAGCTTTGACCTTCTTTTTCTGTGCTTCTATGACAAGAGCAGCAAAGCGGCGAGTTTCATCAAGCCTCTCTAAATATAGAATACATTCTTCTTTTGGCAAAGTATTCGGCAACAATTCAACAACTATTTTTAGAGAAGGAATTTCACATTCAATCGAAAGGGTAGCTTCCAGACCATAGACAAGTTGGAATCGAGTGAAACTAGTTGCATCCTTCACTGAGGTTCGGTAAGCCCAAAGAGCTGAAAACAACATGAGATGCCAGTTTGATTTGCGCATCCAAATCATGTGTTGAAGCATAGTGACAAGAACTTTGTTCAAGGCTTCAACCTAGCCATTGGCCTGAGGGTATTATGGTGTTGATTTGTCATGACGTAGACCCAACTTAGAAGTCAACTTAGCCACCATGTAATGATGAAAATTAGAACCATGATTAGTAACAATGGCTTGAGGGACACCAAACCTAGTAATGAAATGATTGAATAGAAACTGAGCGGTTGTCTTGCCATTAGTTGTAAGTGTACGCATTTCTTTAGCCCATTTCATGAAGTAATCGATGACGACAATAATATAAGCATGCCCCCCAACTAAGTGAGGGTTACACGTCATAAAATCAATGCCCTACTTCACAAAGGGACCAACAGTAATTACAGGGTGAAGATGGGAGGGTGGCGCACACACCTTGCGCTGATAGATCTAGCAATGCTGATACTTACGAACAACAATAATGAATTCTTTAAATATGGTGGACTAGAAATACCCAACACGAATAATATTCTATGCAGTAGCATACCCAGACATGTGACCGCCATAGGTGCCATTGTGACAATCATTTAGGACCTTTTCAGCCTTTTCAAAAGTCAACTCATATCGGAAGGTGGAAGTCTAAGGATATACAATGATATCACCATACCAAGGATCAAGGATGCTAATAAAAAAAAGCGTGTCATCCAAAATGCGTTCCTCGAAACGAGATGGAACAGAATCGGAAGGGAGAGAGCAAATCAGATTAGCAAACACCAGTGACTTCTTCGACTTGGCAGTAGTAAACTCCAAATTGAACTCTTGTAGGATAAAAATACACTTCGAGTATTTTCCCCCTGGCAAATGATGAGTCAATATGTAATTCATAGGGTTGCAATCAGAAATCAAAGTCACTGTGCGCAACAGAATGTAGTGACGAAAAAGTTGAACAGCTTGGATAGCAGCCAACGCCAACTTCTCAACATGTGCATAGCATGTCTCAGTATCAAGAAGATTGTGACTTAGATATTAAATGACATGATCGTCACCATCGTCATCATCTTGTACTAGAGCCATGGCAATAGTGATAAATGCGACAGCCAAATAGAGGGAGTAATCATGATGATAATATGGAGGATGCAACAGAGGAGCATTGACTAGAAATGTAAAAAGTGCGTCGAAGGAATTTTGGGCAATCTCATCCCAGAGGAATGAGACGCCTTTCTTTAGTAATCATGTAAATCCTTTGTCCACTTCAGCATATTTAGGTATAAAATGGTGCAGGAAGTTAGATTTTCCTTGCAGAATCTACAGCTGATGTAAGGAGGAAGGAGAGGGGAGATTAACAATAGCTTAAACTTTGAGGGGATCGAGATGAATCCCATCTTTGCAAATGATAAACCCTAAGAGTCTACCAGAGTCGATGGAGAGATGCACTTATGCCGATTAAGCCGGATGTTATAGCGTTGACATCAAAGAAAAATATGACAGAGATGATCAGGATGATATTTATGCTTAGACAAATGAGCCGGAAGGTCATCCAAATAAGGTTGAACAATGGGCTTGATATCATGGAAAGCAGATGACATTGCTCGCTAAAATGTAGCCCCAACATTTTTAAGACTGAAAGGGAGCTTTTTATAGGTGAAAGTACCCCAAGGATAGATAAAGGTTGTCTTATTTTGATCAGCCGAAAGAATATTAATCTAGTTATACCCAGAAAACCCGTCTATAAGGGAAAATATCTCACTCCCAGCACATTCATCAATGATCTGGTCAATAAAAGGAGTGGGATAATTATCCTTAGGGAAAGCACGTTTAATGTCACGATAGTCGACACAGACTCGAATAGTACCCTGTTTCTTATCTACAGGAACAATATTGGAAACCCATTCTAGCAAGGGAATTGGATAGATAAAACTAGCTTTAAGACGTTTTTCAACTTCTCCCTTAATAGCGGCCACCTTTCTAGGGTGCACCGGATGAAGGTGTTGGCGAATACGCTACGCACCAGGATAGGTAGGAATTTCATGCACCACTATACTTAGATCGATGTCAGGCATTTCTTAGTAAGACCAAGTGAAAACGTCGTGAAACTCGCGGAAGAGACTAGTATAGTCCTGGACCTCATCAAGAAAATATGTCACCCCAATATGGATGTTCCCGATAGCCCCTGGTTTAACGGAGATGTTGATAGGCATCATTTGTGTGATGTTTCCCAAGTTACCTTCTGCAAATATTTCATGTGTCAAGATGGGCGTTTGAAGAGGAGGAGAAGGAAATTGAGAAGAAAACTTCTCAAGACACGTAGACATGGCCCCAAGGCCAAGCATGAATGAGGAACAATGATGAATATCATCCCAAGGAGGATCCTCAAGAGACATTGTTTTCACGATGGCTTCATCTGAGGGAAATATATCACTTAAGGGATTGGGTGAATCCAAATCACCGAGCCAAGGGGATTGAGAATAAGTGTCAAGAGAAATACTCAAAGGAGCATGATCAGAGGATGAAGGATCCAAAGCCAAAATAAGTTCACAATAATCAATCTCAATCGGACTTAACGACATCGAATCTCCAAATGAATCGATCTGCTTGGGTGAAGGGATGATACATGGATCAGAAGAACTAGAGATCATGTTAACTTGAACAGTGTTGGGTGGAGGAAGAGGAAAAATACCCATGAGGTGGGATATTTGAAGAGACCCGGACCTACACTCTCATAAGGCGTAGGAATTTGATCTACGTATGGAACATTGCTCTTGGAAGATGAAGAAGTGAAGAAAGACAATTGATTGACAGTGATGATCTTTACTTCATGCAGAAATCACAAAACATGAAAGAGAGTGGAAGGAACGCACAACATGGTGTGAGTCCAACTGCGACCGAGGAGAAGATTGTAATTGAGCTTAGCTTCCACTAATTCAACCTCGATGTTAACTGTTTTCCCTTCTAAAGTAATCAGTAAACTAGTGATAACACCAAGATGTTTATATTTCCTTCCATCAAACGCTTCTAGAGCATTTGGAGATGAATTGAGAGCTAGATAATCGATTGATTTCTATAAGATAGATGACATGACGCATGTAGAAGCACCCTCATCCACGACTGCATGATGGATATTCATTCCATTAATCCCAACTTGGATAACTAGTTAAATATGGTGAGGGAGACATGGGACGAAATTCGCCAAGTCAAAAGTAATATGGCTCGAACCAGCGGGATCAACCACACCGATGGCAGATAGAAAATCCTTCCGTTGAGACAGACAACTCTGAAGTACTTCTAATACAGACATAGCAGATGGTGCCTAAGAAAAATCCTAAACAATACTATAGTGTTGAGCAGCACGAGTGTTAGGATTGTAGGAAGACTTATGGAGTACACCTTTGGAATGTGGTCGTACAATGGGCTCAGTACTAGGCATTTTAATCTAAAGAGGGCCAGAAGCAGGCAAAGGAGGGGGACCATCAATGATCTCTTTCCCCATTGCATGATGCGGTTCGATATAATATTTCGATCGGGTAGCTATAGAGACGAATGCAGGACCGTTCATCACAAAAATCGGAGAGCCAAATGGGGCAGAGGATTGAGGTTTCTCTACCAACCGGGTCTACTGTGGTGGAAATAGTTCTTTGAGAATAGCCGAAGTGCCTTGGGTGCCTTTGAGAAATTGACTCACTTCAGCTCATCGGGGACAATCCTTGGTGTAGTGCTCTTCATCCCAAATCAAACAAGGGTACTTTGGTTTACGTTGCAAACCATCATCAATACGAGATTTATGAGAATCTTGTTTTGGGGTATCAGATTTTGCCTTACCTTTACCCTTGGAAGTTGTATCTGCCGAATTGGCCTGGATGGCATTTAATTCCACGATTTTACCAGAATTCGGAATCGGCTAAGAAGCAATATCATTGGAGGGAGTATATTTTTTCTTCCCATGATTTGGAGGAGAATACTTCCAAGAAGTTTGAGACACGTAACCGATGATACCGTCGATAGATGGCATCGCCGATGCTTTAGAATTTCTAGGTCTAGGATAATCAAGCAAGAGTTCGGAAAATGTGCCAAACTGAGAGTACACGAGATCAAGGTACTAGGCACAAGAAATGGCTTGTTCCTTAGTAACGCATGCCCCCATAGCAATGTCCTTAGAAATTGGAGCAACAAAGGAGGTAGTGAACCAATCAGTTATAAGTTGGTCAGGAATCTCAAACTTGATCAAGCCACGACGATGCCTCCATTCATGAATATGATCAGAGATATGAGTAGCTTGATCTTGCTTCAAGAATGTGAGGAGGTGCGTCCCGGTTTCATACCAAACTGGTAACTGAAAGTGCGTGAGAAATTCCATGGCTAAAGAGTTAAAAACTTGGAAGAAACCACGAGATAATTCGATGTACCACTTGGCAGCGACACCAGTAAGAGTCTGTGTGAAAAAATAGAGTCGAATAGAATCTTCAACCCAAGAGTTAGAGGAACACCAAAGATGGTAAGTCATAGCATGCCCTTGGGGGTCTTCTCCGGACTTTCCCTCAAACTTGGGACAATTGCCAGGAATTTAAGTTGGAACTGGAGGCCAGTACGGGTTATGAAGGATAGGATCATTCATTAACTTTGACACATCAGGAAATTCAAACGTAGCAAGGAACGGTAATTTAGTATTAAAAGGAATTGTAGGTCATTGATAAATACCAGCATTTGGATTCCACCCTAGTTGACAGACATTCTGCTCCCATATTTTTTGTCCTGGAGGATTATGTCCATAGGCGTTATAAGCCTAAAAGTTCTGCCCATATGTGGTTTGAGGACTAGGATATTTATTCTGAGCATACCACTGAGGTCCATGCTGAGCAACATATGGATTTTTTTGCAGAATGAAAGCAGTGCCTTGAGGTGCATTGTACAATAGTTGTGTTTGACCTAGTGGAAGATATACAGTACCCTAAGGAGCATTGTATACCATCTAAGATTTACCTTGAGGGATATAAGTAATGCCTTGGGGCGCACTATATACAACCTGAGATTGACCTAGACAAAGATAAGTGGCGCTTGGCGGCTGAATAGGTTGCCCCTGGGGTGCAGGCTGACTCAGATACTGAGGTTGGACAGGCTGTCCCTGTGGAGCAGGTTGGCCTGGATACTGAGGGCCACTAAGTTTCCCTTGTGGAAAAGGTTGGCCTAATGGTTGGAATGGGCTAGGTTTCCCCTAAAGACCGGATTAACTCAGTGCAGTACCATAGGGTTATCCTTGTTGTACAAAATTTTGGCCTTACTGAAAGTAAGGCGGATGTTGTTGCACAAACGTTTATCCAAGTTGTGGATATATTTTCCCCCGAAGAACATAAGATTCACCCTGTTCAACATGAGATTGACTAGAAAAATCAAAGGGTTGTCCTTGTTGGACTAAAAGTTGTCCCGGGAAGGGTTTTCCTTGCAGACCATAAGTTTCTCGCTTCAAACCGGAGGGTTGTCCCTGCTGGTTCGAAGGTTGTCCTTGTGAACTAGAGGGTTTTCCTTGTTGGTATGTAAACTGACTTGGATCAATTGGAGGAAAATAAATGGGATTACCGTATAAGTCATAATGATGTGGAGGTTTTCTTGAGGTTTCTAACTGTTGAGAACCCTGAGGGGTAGAATTCTGCTGCTTAGGACCCTGAGAGGTATAATATTATTGTTGAATGGCCAATAGATACTCATCAAATGTATAACTGCTAGGAATGGAAGTAGAAACCATGGGTACAATACAATTAGGTGAGATTTCCACAACGTGAGGTTGTGATCCACTCATGGCAGGCCTAACAGGTATCGTGGGATTGATAAAAATAGACCTACGGACAGTAGAAGGCCCTAATGATGACGGAGTCATACTAACAACTAGTGTAGATGAAGCCACACAGATGGTGGGTCAGACATGTACAAAGGTTACAATCGTCGATTCCATATGAGTTGAGGGTGATTCCATCGATACCGAGACAATTGAGCTCACAAAGGGAGTTGACCTATCAGACCATATTGGATTCTGATACAATGATTGAAAGATAGAAATAATCAGACCCAAAGTTCAATAACCACATGGGAGAGACTTCTTGTCAGGAAGGTTGATTTGAGACATAAGGAAATTTCTCCAGAGGGAGCTGATAATATCATATAGAAACATAAAGCTCTTCACTACTAATAGGACTCGAATAATCCATGTCAGATGAATCCATTTGACTGCGAAAAATACAATGAATATTGCCGAGTAAGGAAGTAGCTAGTAAAGATGGTTCCAAAGTAAGAGGAGGGAAGTCTTGTGCATTTCCAAAACCAAACCGGGCATCTTGAGGTTGCCAATTGATATCAAATGGCTCTTCAAGAGAATATCGGGTAGCAAGAGGTAAGATACTCAAAAGGATAGACTACCAGAAATTGATAGACCTAGTGGGTTCAGATGCTTCCGAAGAAACTTGAGGAGAAGTATCACCACTAGGGGGTGATGAAGAGGACGATGAAATTGGTGGTTCTGCGAGTGTGACAATGTTTCAAAATAGAAAGGAAATGAGATAGCCTATTCGAGGCTTCAGTACCAAACACTAAGGAACTACTAAATAAGAGCCAATAAAATATCTTTAACGGCCATGTGATCGTAGGCAATTAATTTTATGACATTGAAACGAAACTTTTTTGTTTCATGTTTTAAGAGTCAAGAAATAGGAAAAAGATGACTCTAGTTGCTTTCATATTGAACGAGCGTGAAAGGACAAGTGCTTGATCATATTTTCACTTTTAGAGAGTCATAAAAAGGCCAAAATGACTACTTAGGTAATTTATGCAAGAGGGTGTACCAAATTTTCGTGAACTGTAATATACACCTTGGTGATCAAATGAAAGAGAAATGACCCAGGACTTGACATACGTGCAGACAGTCTCCTTGAATTTTGTGTTCATTTTATCATGGTTACAGGGTGGCAGACTCAGTCTCCTATGGATAAAGGATTGCAACCTATGAGGGTCTCCCTTTATATACGCGACGGTACGGGGAGCACAAGTCCATGCTAGTGTTGTCTAAAGCCAGAATGACAGCTACTAGGTTTAAGGACGCTGGAACACGTCACTAGCCTAGACCTCTAAAATATGTGCATTAGGTTTCAATGCTTCCTTAGGTTGATTGAATTCATTTTAAGGTTGATCTTGAATTAATGTTTCGATTTCAAGGCCTTACCTAATGTGATCTTGAATTCTTAATGAAAACTATACGTAGAAGAAAATCATTTCCATTCAATGAACGCTAGCTAAGAGAAGGATAGGAATCTATGACAAAGCAAAAATCAATTGAAGCATAAGAATAATTTCACTAACGAATCTAATACAACCAAAGCAGAAGACGAAAACTTGTTAATAATTCCCTAAGAGAAAATAATGCAAAAGAACATTTTTATTTTCAATTTAAGTGAAAGAATGCGAATTTTGTCTTTTTAGATGAATGAGGAACACAATGCACTGTTACACTAAAAAGAAAAATAAACACTAGTTTTTAGCACTATGAATGTAATGATCTAAAGAAAAGAGATCAATGCAATACAAACATAAAACACACTGAAAACAAGGATGCACTCTTCCATGGAAACAAAGGGCTTTCGAAACGATGCAATGAGCAATGTAATCTATGTTTAAAGTGATGAATGGAGAGCTAAATGAAAACAAAGGCAATTATTGAACAAACCAAAGACACGAAGAACCGAAAGAAAGACTAAAACAGTCAGTCAGCAAATTAAAACGACAAAGATCAAAGTGACTCGAACTCAACTCAGAAGGCTCAGTAAGTAGAGGGCCGAACAAACAGCACAAGGCACCTATAAACCCCAGGGCAACAAACTCCACTGATAATATGATGGGAAAATAGCTGAGAATATTGAGACTACAAAGTCAAAACAATCTTAGTGGGTGAATTACAAGGTGAAAAACCAATCCAGAGACAAGAAACACTGAAAATACTCAGAAAAGAGACCAAAATTCAATCCTATAGGATTTGGCGCGACTGTTTAGCTATAATCATGCTAAACAGGGGTTGTCGCACTTGTGACAAAAGCAACATGCGCCAATTGGTGCGATTGTTCAAGGAAAAGAAACGCTGAGCTAGAAAACCATGGGAAAAAATAAAAACCACTAAGTAAATGTCAGAATTGACACTCTAGAACTGAACAGGATGGTTGACAATAGTCAGACAGGTTAAACAAAGTAGAAAAATGATGAAACGACCAAAGTTGACTCGACAAGAATAACGCTCAACGAAAAACTAGACGACAAAAACACACTGATCCCCAGCAGAGTTTCCAACTTGTTGTGCAGTTAAATCCCCTCTGCGAACAAAGGCGATCCCTCTAGCCCTAAGGTGGGTCTAGAAGCAAGAGGACATGCTAATGCGCATATTCCTAGTTAATGAATGAAACTGTGTTGGGATAGATGTCCTAACTTTGTTCTAACGCAGTTGCATAGATGTGGCAACAGTCTCCTGAACTTCATCCTGACACATCGCGGTCCTTCAGCGGTGGTACTCAGGTGCCAAAATAGCCTTGACGTTGCAGTCTCCTTCAACGGGTCCAGTCAAAACGCATCTCAATAATTCATCGTGGAATTGGAATTGACAAGGTAATAAGCCTAGAATCTATCTCGACTATAGGTCTCTCTCTCTACTCTATCTCACACCAGCTATATCAGACTGTTTAGCTATTCAACCATTTCAGCTATTATACAAAATGTTCAGCTAGTTGCAACTATGTGAGAGAGATGTATTTATAGGAGAAGAGGAGGAGTTTGGGATCCCTCATATGGTGGAAGGGGAGCCTAATCCTTTGGTAGGTTGCTCTAATGTACGAAACAAGAAGCCAAAGGAGGTTGTTCGACGTTATTCAGTCGAACAACCCATGCTAGCTTTGCTCACGAAGCAGTTGGCAATGGAAACTTCGCTTCTATTTTAAAAAACTTTCCAAAAACAGCTCGGCGCAGGCAGTCCACTAAGATAGAGTGCCAATGGGCAGAGGGCCCAGTGCTAATTTCTCCATGGGCACGAGGCCATAACTGCCTGCCAGCACCGACCCAAAATCATGTGTTTTTTAGAGTCTTCTCCAAGAATAGCCAATAGATGAAATGCTCTTCTCATGGCAAGGGATGCAATGACACTTTTGGAAAGGTATGACAATACATAAAGGTCACAGAAATGGTCCTCCAATGTGTGGGATGGGGATTGTAGGGACATTGACAAAATGATGTGTAACACCTTTAGATATCAAAGAATTCTTTTGACAACAATAATATGTGATTCTTTTGGTGCTGCTTGGAGTCTTGCTACTTGCCCAAATGCTTGCATAACATCTGGCCGAGAGGCTGTTACATATAGAATACTACCAATCATAGATCTGTACAACCTCTAATCCATATCCTTAGATGATTCGTCTATGCTCAATTTGCAACCTGTTACCATTGGAGTAAGGACGGGTTTGCAATCTTCCATTTTGAATTTATTGAGCATTTCCTTGATGTACTTGGCTTGACATATAAATATTCCTTTCTCTTGCTGAGATATTTGAAGCCCTAAGAAGTATGTCAACTCACCAAGTAAAGATATCTCGAACTCACTTTGCATATTTGTAGAAAATTTCTTACTTAGTCGATCATCATTGCTACCAAATATTATATCATCCACATATAACTCAACGATTGTTAAATTATCTTTATCTATTTTTAAATAAATATTGTTATCAGCAGTATCTTTCTTTAACCCTTGTTGACTTAGATATCCATCAAGACGAGCATACCATGCTCTGGGAGCTTGCCTGAGACCATATAGAGCCTTCTTTAACTTGCAAAAATAGTCTTATTTTTCTAATATAAGAATACCTTCAGGTGGTTCGATGTAAACTTCTTCTAATTCACCATTCAGAAATGATGACTTAACATCCATTTGGTAGACTTTGATTTTTCTTGAACATGCATAGGCGAGAAACATTTGGATGGCTTCCGTTCTAGAAACTGGTGCAAATGTTTTGTTGAACTCAATTCCTTCCACTAGTGCATTTTTAAACCAATCTTGCTTTGTTTCTAGTAACCTATCTATATTCATTCAATTTGTTCCTGAACACCCATTTAGTCCCAATGAAATTTTTATCCTTTTTATCATGGAACTAACTCCCAGGTGTTATTCTTCTCTATTTGATCCAATTTTTCATTCATAGTTGCTACTCAATGTTCATTCTGACTAGCGTCCTCAAAACTACTAGGCTCAAATGTTGCTAGAAAATCAATGTGAGCTTGTTGTGATGAACAAAGCTATCGATATTCATTTATGTCACCAATGATTTGATTAGATGGATGGTTATTTTGAATCCATTCTTTTGTTCTCTTTGGAGGAGATTCTTGTTGTTGTTTTGATATATCTTGATGATCATTATTTAATTCTTCCTGGTTGATAGTTTCTTCTTTTTTTAGAATTTTCACTGTGTCTTTTTCAACCTCTGTCTCAAGTTTCAAAGATTCTAGATCCTTGTCATTATTTGTTAGAACACCATCTTCATAAAATGTAACATTTATACTCTCCACTTTTTGTTTTCATCTTATATTATAGCATTTATAGGCCTTTCTTTTGCGTGAGTAACCAACAAAGATACCTTCGTCAACACGTGATTCAAACTTACCCAACTTTTGATCTTCTCTTTTGATATAACATTTGCTTCCGAAGATTCTGAAATTTTTTACATTAGCCAATTTTCCTTCCCATAATTCATATCCGGTCTTGTTGAAATTATTTCTGAAAGACTTCGGTTGATAATGAAGATTTTTGTATCAATTGCTTGAACCCATATCTTGATGATCATTATTTACTTCTTCCTGGTTGATAGTTGCTTCTTGTTCTATAATTTTCTCTTTCTTTTTCAGCCTCTGTCTCAAGTTTCAAAGATTCTAGATCCTCATCATTATTCATTAGAACACCATCTTTGTAAAATGTAACATTTATGTTCTCCACTGTATGTTTTCATCTTAGATTATAGCATTTATAGGCCTTTATTTTGCATGAGTAACCAAAAAATATACCTTCGTCAACATGTGATTCAAAGTTACCCAACTTTTGATATTATCTTTTGATATAACATTTGCTTCCAAAGATTCTGAAATATTTTACATTAGCCGGTTTTCCTTTCCATAATTCATATGGGTTCTTCTTACAATTATTTCTGAGAAGACTTCAGTTGATAATGAAGACTTCCATATCAATTTCTTGAACCCATAATTTTTCATCCAATTTTGAGTCCTTCAACATTGTTCTACCCATTTCCTGTACGGTTCTGTTCTTTCTTTCAACAACTCTATTTTGTTGAGGTGTTTGTGCTCTTGAAAATTGTTGTTTTATTCAATTTTCTTCACAGTATTTTTGAGATAATTTTGAAGAGAATTCTTTGCCATTATCTGATCTTAGACACTTTATTTTAAAATCATTTTCATTTTCGACCAACTCCTTGTATATCTTAAAGCACTCAAATGCTTCAGTTTTTTCTTTAGGAAACTGATGGTCATCATCTCTCATTAACATGAAATATAATTCTCCATCTAAGCCTTTTTTTCTCACAGGACCACATAGATCAGTATGTATCAATTCCAATGGATGTGATGCAAAGTGTTCTTTTGTTTTAAATTCGAATTTTGTTTACTTGTCGTGTCGATAGGCCTCACATAGTGTGTTGGAAGTTTTTGATATTTTCGACATTTTTTGTACTTCTTCCTTCTTGCTCATCCTAACAAGATTTTCAAAGTTTATGTGACCATTCATTTGTGCCATAATGAGCTTTCATCTTCTTTAGCTAGTAGACATGATTTAGTTGCTTCATCCAGAACATATATGTCGTTTGGAGCTTGACTTCTTGTAGCCACAATTTTACCATACCTTCCTTTCCTGATTTCACATTTTGTGGAGTTGAATAGAATTGTGCGTCCTTGATCACACATTTGTCCAACTTTGAGCAGATTGAGATTCATGTTTTCAACCAATAGAACATTCTGGGCTAGAACATCTCTGCTTCCGAGAGTGACGGTACCTGATCCTATAACATTTGAGGATCCATCATTTCCAATGGATACGGTTCCATCCTTCTTCTCTTTCAGAGATACAAATTTCTTTCTATATCTAGTCATATGCATAGAGAAACCGTTATCAACATACCACACATCTTTGTTGTTTTGAGCCCTGAGAGTGAGAGCATAATTATCAATCTTCTTCTTCTTCCATGTTCGTTCGTCTGTGGCTTCGAAGATTCTTCTATAGGATTTTCAAGTTTGCAGTCTCTCGCTATGTGTCCAAAGTTTTGACATTTGTAACATTCCATATTATTGTTTAAATGTTTAAATCTATTGATGTTTCATTGAGCCCTGGGAGGTTCATATTCGAAAGGTCTCCTGGAATTGTATTGGTTCCTAGCTTATGTGTGACATTCTATAGCTCTATGACCAAATTTTCCACATGAATAACAATAGCCATGAAAATATGTCAGTACCTTGATGGAAATCTTCGTCGAGGAATTGTCTTCCAAGGCTATTCTTGTGAATCTTGTCCAATGAAGTCTACATGCACGCCAGATCTCATAGGTTCATTGTATTTTTTTGTAGAAGGTCATGCTTCTTCTTCTTAGTAACCAAGGCTAGTTATGTCGTTGTAATATCATTTATTGTTGATGATATATTCCAATGCCCTTGAGCTGTTGGCATAGTTTTAGACAATTTTTCCCTTCTTCACTTTCTTACACAGCGAGACTACTTCAGCTTCTAATGATTCCCTTTCTTGGTTGCTTTCTTCAAACTACTTTTGAAGTGACTCTTCAATACATTTGTGTTGTTCAACTTCAATTTTGAGACCTTGAAGTTGTTCTTCAAGAGCATTGGAATGGATCTTCTCAGCCTTGAGCTATTTTATAACCCTGTTTGCCTCCTTAGAAAATTCTTTTATTGTCAACCCTTCTTCTTCATTGTTTGATACCTCTTGTTTATTGTGATTTTCCATAAAAAATACTCTCTCATTAGCTTCTTCTTCACTGTCACTGTCTTCATCGGATGATTACCTATCTTCTTTAGAGAGAAAGTTCCTTTTGAATCCTTTCTTTTTGCCTTGCTTGTTGAATTTCTTAAAGCCTTTCTTTCCTTTTGAGTTGCCATCACTTATGTTCAGACATTTTGCTGCGAAATGTGCAACCTCAACATAGCCAAAACATATCAATGGAAGTTTCCCTTTGAATTTTCCCTTACCAATTTTTATTTTTCTCATAAAGTAAGCATATTCTCCATCTAAAAGGCCTTCTTCATCATCTTCCTTTTCTTCACACTTGCAGGTGCAATTCTTTTCCTTTGTAGTTTTTTTGTCCTTATTGGTTTTCTTAGATTCAATGAGAGAAATTTCTATACGTGAAGTACCCTCTTCTTCATCAAGTCTCATTCCATCTGCTATGAGAACTCCATGTAATTCCTCTTTGATGATTTTTTCCAAATTTGCAATGTATTTTGAGACTGATACCTTTGGGTTGAATCTCCCTGGTAACGTTTTAAAAATATTTTATATAATAGTATTCTCATCAACAGACTCTCCCAATCCTTCCAGAGTGTTGGTTATTTCATCAACCTATTGGAAGTATGCAGCAATGTTTCCATCCTCTTTCATTCTAAGATGCTCAAATTTTTTTCTGTAGATTTGAAGCTTTGCTTCTTTGACATTTGAGTCACCTGCATATATATTCTCAAGCTTTTCCCACACATTTTTGGCTATTTTACAACCCAACACCTTATGGTAAGTAGATTAAATAAGTCCACCGATAATAATATTCTTTTCTTTTGCATCATTTACGAAATTCTTCTTACCTTGTTCATCCGTGGTTCGTGTAAAACCATTTTGAACAGTGTCCCATAATTCTTAACCTTGCGCCAAGAGATAGACCTCCATTCTTCCTTTCCAGAGTGCATAATTATTTTCATTGAACAGAGGCACACTATTATTGGTATGCTCCATGACCTCTTTCCAGCTGTTAAACTGCTATTGAAGGAACCAAACTCTGATACCAATTGTTGGAAACACTGAGAGGGGGGTGAATCATGTTGGAAATACTGAGAGGGGGGGTGAATAAGTATTGCTTTCAATTAGTATTATTATTAATCTTTCATAGAATTAGTTAATCTTCAATTATTATCAATGTTTGTACAATGATAGCAGTAAACAAAAGGAACACAAATGCACACAGTTTTTAAGGTGGAAACCCCCTCCGGGACAAAAACCACCTGAATTATTTTCTAATAATTATTTAATATTAAAATCCAATTGAAAGGAAAGCTCCAACTTCATAAAATATAGCAAAGAATTCTTCTCCAGCTCCCACTCGATGGACACTCCAATGTCCGAGATTCTTCAGTAGTTGTTGGGGCCCTTGTTTTGAAATAAAATGGTTTTGAGTTGCGGATAACATGTGGCATAGTGTAACCACGGTAGGCAGAGAGCTGTCATGGTTGCAAGGAGTTGAAGATCAGGTGGCACGGTTGTTGCAGAAACAGACATAGAGGGCAGAAGGAAGCGACAAAGAACAAATAGTGGAACTTCCAGTGATCAAGGAGATGTAGCAGATAGCAGAGCGGAAAGGAAGGGAGAACTGACAGTCACGTTGGCAAAGGAACAAATAGGCAGTCAACTAGCATAGACAAGAGGTTGGCATAGTAGGGATCAAAGGAATGGAGTCATAGGAGAGCTTTGTTCGCTCTCGTAATTATTTTCTCTCTTCTCTTCTGTTTTATCATATGTGATAATCTTGTAATTAGTTCTGCCAAGATCGCTCTGAGGAGCAATGTAACTATCCCTTGTGTTAATGCAATATACTATGATCTGGTTTTCATGTCCTAAGTATTGTAATGTGTTTCTGATTCAGTTGAATGTGTGGGTTACTTTAAATTTTGTTTTTCATCCTGAATAAATTCATGAGTATTATCATTTGCTGAGTATTTACACCAATTCAGAGCACTCAGTTCTATCTGTTTTATTCTATACATTATGCTTGTTCGATATCTGATCTGATCTTAATATTAATAAGGTCACGGCATGCCTTGGGTGAGACTCTCTTCTCTTCAGGGTAGAGTGAAAATCTTGGCATTGTGCTAGACTACTGCGGAAAACCTTATTGGCCTCCATCCTGAACCTGGGTCTTACCCAAGAGACCTTCTTCCTCGCCAACAAATGATTCCATTTCTGGGACCTGAAATTCCATTTTGGAACCAGATCATGGTATCATGGATCTTAGAGAGATAAATACGGAGCTGGTGGGGTAACCACCTAGATCATTTCAAGCACAGCAAGTTGATTTGAGACAACAAAGGGAGAAAGATATTAAGAATCGGGTTCTATTCTATGAATCCACCAGTGATATCTATGAGATCTTCTGGGAAAATTTTCCAGAGGAGCTCTACACCTAGTTGCAGAGACTATAGGACAAGACAATCCAAGGAAGCTCGCGGAGGGTCTGTCGCAAGTGGTTGCACGTAGATCTGGTAGAACTCCATCGGTTAGTGTTGAGATTCAACAAGATGATGAGCTTAGTGAAAAGAGTCGCCTTCACTAAGTGGGCCCGTAGGCTATTTTTGGTGCAAGTCTATTTTTAGACATGTTGATCATATTCTATGAGTTGCAGGATGCTATTTGTGGATGGTTGGTCAAGTTGGAAAATTATATGGACTTCTATTTTTAGACATATTGGGCAGAATCTATTTTTATATTGCCAGTCTAAAAATAGATATGTGGAATATTATTAGCTCTAAATAATATTTGGACTCTAAACATTATCTTATTCTCTTGGAGCACTTCAGTTAAGTGCACATATGTGGCACAGGAGCTGACAAAAGGAATTACGCTATTCCTGAGGGTTTACTGGAGCTATTGCATGGAGGAATTCAGTTAGAACTCATGTGACAGAGTTTGGTGGAGTTATAGAAGTAGTTGGTGGAGTTGTGTTCAGTTTAACTCAGTTAGACACAGTTGAGCTATTTGTATCTAGTCTAACTAATTGATACACTAGTGAGAGTGGTGTGAATTAATTAATAATTAATTCACTAAATATTAACTCATTAATCAACTGAAGAATACATCAGTTAACTACAGTGCATGGACAGTTTCAGTGGAGACCAGTGGAGAGATAGGTGAAAGGGCAAGATTACTATCAGTTGTGACTATAGTGATGCATTGATTTCATCCAACACTCAGTAGAGATGCCAATGAGGATTGTGCAGTGCAATCCAGGTGGATTCAAGTTCATTCAGAGCCATTCTTTAGCAAGGATTGCGCAGTAGAGGCAGGCTAGCAGGTGGCAGAGATCGATGCATGGATTTGCTAGATCGGGCCTGATTAGTGTGTAGCGATTGTATTGTACTGAGAGATTGATATGATCAGCTTTTTATGAGGATTTTTACATGATATCTATGACATATATTATATAAAAATAGTTTTGGTTTTTAGCTTCAGGCTTTCCTGTTAAAACACTGTGTTAATGTGTGTGAATTTTTATGGTTTCATGTGTGCTTTGCAATTGATTTAATTTCTGCATGTGATGATCAATGGTGGAATAGATTTTGTATTGTGTATGAAGTTAAAATAGTGAGTGATCAGGATAATCTTGGATATATAACTCATTAGTTGTATAATTTCTACATGGTATTAGAGAAATATTGATCAAAGAAATTTCAATTATTGAAATGGTTGAGTTTTGTGCTGGTGGAATTCGAATTTGCTATAGTGTTTTCTTGGTGTCAAAGTTGCGCATTCATTGAAATGTATTTCAACATATTGTGATTGGAGTATTCCCTTGAGGGCAGCTTGAATTATATTTCATGGAAGGACAGGATGAAGGTGGTGCTAGAAGATAATGGGTTGAAGGAGTTCATAGATGCAGAAATTCCAAAACCTACTTCTAGCGATGTTGCCGCACTTGACGCATGGCAAAAGAAGATAGCAAAATGTCGAAGGATTCTATTGGAAGGTGTGAAGGATCACATAGTGCCTAGCCTTCATGGTAAATCTTCTCCATTCTTGATGTGGAAAGCTTTGATAGAATTTTTCCAAAGTAGAAGCGACCAGAGGAAGTTGGCGCTTAAAGACAAACTTAGGAAAATAAAAATGGAGGAAGGCGACAGTATACCCAAGTACCTCACGAAGTTTTTCCAATGCAAGGATGAGATAGGAAGTGTGGGGGTTACTGTAGATGAAGAATACTTGGTGAGATTGGCTCTCCTTGGGCTTTCGAAGAGTTGGCATTCCTATGAGGACTCTGTCAATGGTCGGGAGAAACTGCCAGGATGGGAGCGACTTTGGTCGGATCTTGTGCAGGAGGAGATAAGGCGAGGCATCAGGGATGGATCTTCATCGAAGAATGAAGATGAAGAAAATTTTGATTTGGCTGCCAAAGCAAGGAAAGGGAAGGGAAATAAAAATCCTTCTCAATCTGGTGCGAAAGGAAAGAAGCAGGATTTTTCCAAGGTGAAGTGCTTTCACTGTCACCAACACGGACATTATGCCACTAATTGTCCACAGAAGTAGAAAAATAAGTAGGTTGCTGGATCTGCAGCTGGAGAGGCCTTAGCCTCACAATTTGACCTGAATTTTTCGTTGATCGCATGCTTGGTTTCAAGTGTGATGGGATCCGTGTGGTTTCTTGATAGTGGTGCTTCTTTCCATATGACCAGAGACAAATATTTGTTTACTGATCTTGATGAGAATGATCTTGGAGTGCACATCGAGATGGGCGATGATGGTAGATACAGTGCGACTGGTATCAGGACCATTTCCTTTGAGAGGGAGTCTAGAAAACCTTTCATCTTGAAGGATGTCATGCATGTTCCAGGATTGAAGAAGAATCTGATCTCTGTGTCAATGTTGGAATACAAGGGACATGATGTTTTCTTTAGCGAGGGAAAGGCTTTCCAGCACAGTAAGGCAACTGGTGAAACCCGGAGGATAGGGGTTCAAGTTAAGAACCTTTTATCAATTGCAGGTAGATGGCTGCGTAGCAATGGCAGGCAAAGTAGAAGGAGTGGTGAGCTGGGATGAGGGCAAATTGTGGCACAGGAAATTGGGCCATCTTCAACATGGTGCTTTGAAAATTTTGCAGCAAATTTCTACCGGGCTTCCCAAAGGTACACCTGCACAGTCAGATCAGTGCAAGGGATGTACTTTGGGAAAATTTGTGAAAGCCACCTTTCATGAGAATGATAGTTGCGCCACGACGATCCTTGAGATAATTCACACAGACTTGTGTGGACCTTTCTCAGTAGCTTCGACAGCAAAGCACAGGTATTATGTGATATTTGTTGATGAATTTTCTCATAAGTGCTGGATCTTCTTCATGCAGAAGAAGAGCAAGAAATTCTCAAAGTTCTGTGAGTTCAAGGCACTGGTTGAGAGAGATTTGGGGAAGCAGGTGAAGGATCTTAGGAGTGATAATGGTAGTGAATTCATCTCTGGTGAATTCAAATACTTTTGCAGTGCAAAAGGAATTCGAAGAGAGCTCATAGAACCTCATAACCCATAACAGAATGGGGTCGCAGAGCGAAAGAACAGAACGATCATGGGTGTTGCACAGGCGATGTTGCATGATCAGGGCCTTCCCATACACTTGTGGGCCAAAGCATGCAACACTACAGTTTATGTGCAAAATCGTTGTCCTCATAGAGTACTTGGCATGAGTACACCCGAAGAGGCGTTTTCTGGTAAGAAGCCTGATATTTCTCATTTGAAGATTTTTGGCTCACCTGTTTACATTCATGTGACGAAGGATGCCAGGAAGAAGTTGGAGCTGACCGCAAAGGTTGGGATATTTTTGGGGTACACAGAAACACCCCACAACTATCGTGTGTATTTTCCAGACAGTAGGAAGACTGTTGTGCGACGAGATATCAAATTTCATGACGAGAAAGCCATGAAGTTGTCGCTTGAGAGGGAGCTACACTTGCATGCAGATGAGAAGCTACTAGTTCCTAAAGATTAGCCTCAGGATGTGGATCAGCCACAAGAGTAGGTTCATGGAGTGGAAGAAACCACTCATGCAGCACCAACCATCAAAGGGCGAAAGCACACTACAGAAGTTGAGTGACTAAATCTTGATGCAGCGCAGAATGCATGAGCCCCTACATCATAGTGCAGACAGAGACAATCACCTGATCGATTTACTGGATACATGGCTCTGATGAGCAAGTGTATCATGATAGAACCATCTTCTTTTAAGGAAGTTGTGGAGGACCCTGCATGGGTAGATGCCATGGTGGAAGAGTATGATTCGATTGTTAGAAACAGTGCATGGGAGATTGTCCCAAGGCTAGAAGGGAAATCAGTGGTAGGTTTGAGATGGATCTACAAAGTGAAGTAAGCTTTTGACAGGAGCGTCGAGAAGTACAAGGCAAGATTTTTTTCCTGGGGCTTCTCACAGATCGAGGGGATCAACTATGAAGAAACCTTTGCACATGTTGCAAGGTATTCTTCCATACGGACCATCCTTGCTCTCTCAGCACAGATGGGTTGGCACATTCATCAGATGGATGTGAAGACTGTGTTCCTCAATGGAGTCATTGAGGAGGAGGTGTACATAGAGCAACCTGAAGGATTCGAAATCTTCAATAGTGAATCGCATGTGTGCAGGCTCAAAAGAGCACTGTATGGGCTGAAACATGCACCTCGTGCTTGGTACACACAAATAGATAGTTATTTCACCATACTTGGATTCACCAAGAGTGAGGCGGATTTGAACCTATACCAGATTGTGGTGGAGGGTAAGTTGATGATCATTGTACTTTATGTAGATGATTTGATACTAACAGGTGATGAACTATTGATACACTCATGCAAGGCAGATCTTGCAAAGGATTTTGAGATGAAGGACTTGGGCCTCCTTCAGTATTTCTTGGGATTGGAAATTTGGCAGCGGAAGGATGGATTTTTTGTGTCTCAAGGAAAGTATTCCCAGGAGATATTGGAGAAGTTCAACATGCAAGGTTGCAAGCCTATCGACACTCCTCTTCCTGGTGGTTGGAGGAAAGAGGATGCTACATTGGCAGAGGTAGTGGATGCCACTGTTTATCGACATTTGGTTGGTTTGCACATGTATCTAGTCAATACATGACCGGACATATGCTATGCTATTAACCAACTTTCACAAGCTATGGTTAAGCCTACCAAGCTCTTTTGGAAGGCAGGCAATCATGTATTGAGATATCTCAGAGGCACGTTGGGATATGGATTATGGTACAGATAGTCGGATGAGGTGAAGCTACATGGCTTCACGGATGCAGATTGGGCAGGAAGCCCAACATATAGAAATATCACATCTGGAGGGATATTCAGTATCGTATCTATAGCATTTTCTTGGTACAATAGGAAACATAGATCCGTGGCACTCAGTTCAGCAGAGGCTGAGTACATGGCAGCAAGTTTGGCTGCATGCGAGGCTATATGGATGAGGAAGATCCTAGTCGGTTTGTTCGGTTCACACTTAGATCCTACTGTGATGTATTATGATAATCAGAGTTGCATTAAACTCTTGTTTAATCCAGTATTTCATGATAGATCTAAACATATTAACATCCGGTACCATCATATCAGAGATTTTGTGCAGCGGAATATCGTGTTGCTTTCTTACATTCCTACGAAGGATCAGGATGCAAATAATCCCTATCTTGTTGAGAGGGAGTGTTGAGATTCAACAAGATGATGAGCTTAGTGAAAAGAGTCGCCTTCACTAAGTGGGCCCGCAGGCTATTTTTGGCACAAGTCTATTTTTAGACTATGTCTATTTTTAGACATGTCGATCATATTCTATGAGTTGCAGGATGCTATTTTTGGATGGTTGGTCAAGTTGTAAAAATATATGGACTTCTATTTTTAGACATATTGGGCGGAATCTATTTTTAGATTGCCAGTCTAAAAATAGATATGTCGAATATTATTAGCTCTTAATAATATTTGGACTCTAAACATTATCTTATTCTCTTGGAGCACTTCAGTTAAGTGAACAAATGTGGCACAGGAGCTGACAGAAGAAATTACTCTATTCCTGAGGGTTTACTGGAGCTATTTCATGGAGTAATTTAGTTAGAACTCATGTGAAAGAGTTTGGTGGAGTTATAGAAGTAGTTGGTGGAGTTGTGTTCAATTTAACTCAGTTAGACACAGTTGAGATAGTTGTATCTAGCCTAACTGATTGATACACTAGTGAGAGTGGTGTGAATTAATTGATAATTAATTCACTAAATATTAACTCATTAATCAACTAAAGAATACATAAGTTAACTACAGTGCATGGACAGTTTCAGTGGAGACCAGTGAAGAGATAGGTGAAAGGGAAAGATGACTATCAGTTGTGACTATAGTGATGCATTGTTTGCATCCAACACTCAGTAGAGATGCCAATGAGGATTGCATAGTGCAAGCCAGGTGGATTCAAGTTCATTCAGTGCCATTCTTCAACAAGGATTGCCCAGTAGAGGCAGGCTAGTAGGTGGCAGAGATCGGTGCATGGATTTGCTAGATTGGGCCTGATTAGTGTGTAGTGATTGTATTGTACTGAGAGCTTGATATGATAAGCTTTGTATGAGGATTGTTACATGATCTATATTACATATATTATATACAAATAGTTGGGGTTTTTAGCTTCAGGCTTTCCCATTAAAACACTATGTTAATGTGTGTGAATTTTTATGGTTTCATGTGTGCTTTGCAATTGATTTAATTTCTACACGTGATGATCAATGGTGGAATAGATTCTGTATTGTGCATGAAGTTAAAATAGTGTGTGATCAGGAGAATCTTGGTTTATATAACTCATTATTTATATAATTTCTACAGTTAGATACCGATTTGACCCGAGATCTAGATTTATGGGTGCAATCTACCTTGGAAGGATACATAGTGGAGTTCACAACTGAGTGTTACTAGTATTTCTCGAAAGTGGAGGACATATTTAGATTAGGATTGCACGGAGAGGTGTTGAAGTAGATCCCTCTGTGGATCAAATCCTTAATTGTAGACGAAGGATTGATGGAATTTCAAAAATATGACATGGAGACTTAAACCTCTAGTACTGGGGGAAGGAGCTGAGGGATATATGCTACAAGCACATTGGAAAGGGGAATAGGGATATGGATGCTGAGACCTCCAGTAGGTTGAGGGAATAACGAGCATATAGGAGGGCGCAAATTGCTTAGATGTGGCGAGAAAGGGTGATGAAGGAGTTGGAGAAGCAGGAAAGTAATATAAAGGACAAGGAGAAGGCGCCTTAGATGAAAAAGGAGATGGAGTCAGATGGGTTCCCAAGATATAGGAGGGACCATCAAGGAAGTGTGGTAGGTGTATAGGAGCCCAGCCCAAACACAGAAGGGAAAGAATTACGACGGAGAGAACTCGTGCCCCGAGGAGATGTCCGATGTGGAGTTGAATGTTGCGATGGAGCAACTATTCCGAGAGGGGATGGCACCCATAACCCAAGGTAAATCTATTCACCAAAGTTCAAGTAGCTCTAGTCCCGACCTTCCCCTAGTACTCTATCAGCCACTAAGTGAAATTTTTGTTTAGCTATGGGAATTGATTAAGTTGAATAGTGTTCAGTCTACAGCAGTAATACACACTAGCAGTAGTGCTAGAAATACCATTTCATAGTCGGGATCTAGGGGTTTTATTCTAGTAACACCCACATAAGAAAGCATGGCAGGATCATTTACCTAATACCCAGAGTTCTCTAGGAGGGGTAATGATGATGTGGAACAACACTGGTACCTCTGCGAGGCCATATGGAGGGATCGACAGACACTAGAGGCAGGTAAGTTGATAAAATTTCAAACTACTCTCAAGGAGAGAGCTCTACGCTGGTTTATTAAGTGGTTTGAAGCTCATCAAAACCTAGTGATAGACAATGTAAAGAGATATTTCGTTAAGGAATTCAAATTACCCCAAACAGATCAGCAAGGTTTGTCAAAAATGTGGGAGATCAAGCAATGAGAGGGGGAAACCGCATGGGACCTAATGAGGAGGTTCAAGGATGCGATTGGAAAACTGAGTTATCCAATCGATCTAAGCCATCATAGAGATTGGTTCATCAAGGCTCTTCTTCCATTAACAAGAACTCCATTAACACAACAGAAGATCGACATGTTACAAGACACATTGGAGCAAGCTATGAAGATAGAGGCCATGGCGGGATATCCACAATAATTTAAAGGAGGAGCATCGGCTCAAGATACTTCCATACTAGGGTTACAACATCAGATAGCTAACCTAACATAAAAGATGAAAGAGATTCAACCAATGCGGCCGGAAAGACCAAATATATGGTGTACACACTGTCTAATGGAGGGACACGTGGTAACAGAATGTCCAAGGTTGCGGGGAAAGAATGTGGGGACATCAGCAACAGGGGCACAGGGAGGTCTTCCAATAGGAGGAGTTGCACTGATAAACACCCAGGGATTATATCTTTCGCAACACCAGTACACAGGGTTCCCCATGCAACAGAATCAAGCCACAAGTGAATATTGTGAGATATGAAAAAGCATGGGTCATCCACCCCGCCTATGCCCAATCTTGCATAAATACTCCAACGTTCCGAACAACATATACTGTGAGTTTTTTGCTTATACAACACACAACACAAAGAAGTGTAGGGCTCTGGATGCATTAGCAGAACGATTGGACAGGCCTTCATATAGAGTGAATGAGACTCCCAGGGGACGAGGGGGAGGCATGAGAGGAGGTCGAGCTTGAGGAAGAGGGCCAGTACAATGTTACAAATGTGACCAAGAAGGTCACCTAGCCAAGGAATGTCCACTTCCTAGAAGACCCTGGTGCTATCAATGCAAAGTTAACACACACACAATGGAAGACTTCCCAGAGCTCATTAAAATATAGGAAGAAAGAACCAGACAAAGAGGAAAAAATCTTGTAAATGCGGAGCCAAGAATAATAGAGGCTCAAGCTATGCAGAATGTAGCCATAGTGATGCAAGGAGGAAAAATAACCGGGGAAGATGCATAGATGAAAGACCCAATAAAATTGATAAGGCCAACATCCCCAAAGCCAATATTCAAGCCATAAAGACAAAATAAATACTTTAAAGAAGCAGTGGAAATGTTTTCCCAACTTGGGGGAAGCAAAGGCGTTGAGTTGCCTCAGGCCAAAGAATATAAGGAGAACCAAGCTAGTACAAGTACTACGATTGAAGAATGGTTCCATATATTTATAAAGATTGTTACCAACATGCCAATGTTGGAACAGTTAAAGAAGAACCTGGAAATGGTGGTGCAGAAGACCACATGACCAGGGGAGTCAAATGATGCAACACATAAATACATATGGAGAGTGAAAAGAAATAAGAGAAGGATAGGGAAATAATTCCGGGTGAACACTCAAGTTGCGGGATTCCAAATTAATGACACAATGCTTGACCTAGGGTCAGATGTCAATATTTTTCCAAGGAATACATGGGAAGCATTGGGAAGACCAAGGCAGACATATTCACCAATTCAACTCCGTATGGAAAACCAGTATTGCATTGTGTCCATTGGCAGACTGGAGGAGGTCGAAGTCGACGTTGCGGGTGTAAATATATACATGGACTTCGAGGTGATAGACATTATGGGGGATAAATATCCCTGTCCAACATTATTGGAGTTCGACTGGGCTTTTTAAAACTATGCAGTAATAGATTTAAAGAAGGAACTGATGATCTTTGAGGATGGGGAGGTCAGGGGTCACCCAGCCACTCGACCCATATCAAGGTCCTTGATACACTGAGTCTGTTGACAACATAGAAGATGCTTAGCTTCTTGATCATATTTATCAAATGACTGCATGGAAAAGTGAATATTATATCAACCCAACAGCGGGGGGATATATGAGTTGGAGAAGTATTCAAAGCTTAGACTTAGGCTCAGAGATAGCCTAGGATGATTGGCAGCAAGGGGGATATGAGACCAGTACAAGAAGATGCACCAACATTGGAAGGATCAATTGGATCGGGACTGAGGTAAGAGATTACCCACCCTTGTCAAATATGAATGCTGTAAATACCTTTATCGTTAGAATAGAAGATAAGGTACTAGTGGACCATAGGGTCCCACTCATAGATATGGCTTTACAATCCACATCAGCGAGGTGGTGGAGCAACCATAACAACTCAATACCACGATGGGAAAAATTTGAGGCAGCATTGAAAGCCAGGTTCAAGGAAGAAGAAGGACCACACTTCACAGAAAAATACTAAGGGGACTCAGACCCCAGAAAAAATTTGAAAGGAATAATGTAGGATACCTGGAAGAGTTGTGGGTACACAAGTTTATACATTCACTGGATTTTATTCCACAAGCTTGGTACCTAACTAAAGAGAGGAAAAGAGGAACCAATACTTGGCAAGAAGTTGCAGATAAATTTACACAATGCTTCTAGTTTGAAGGAAAAACAGAAATAGTCACCCAAGCATTGCAGGCCATTAAAAAGGTACTGTTCTTCTCGAATATTCAGGAGGAGGAAGAGAAATCGCTCCCAAACCAAGGCACTAGACAATCCATAGCATCCAAAAAGATAAATAGTGAGATGGATGATGATGATTTGGAAGGTCTTAGACATCCGTATTTCAAGGAAAAGGAGGGGATTTGGATATTAAAGAAGACTCGACAATAGAAGGAATTCATCTGCTACCACTAACGACCAAGAAAATGAAAATTGGAACAAAGGAAAAGCCCAAACTTGCGGTAATTGGTGATTATTGGGATGCTGAGATGACTAAGGAGATATTCAATCTGGTACAAGAATATGAAGACTTGTTCCCATCCTTAGTAGAGGAGTTGAAATGAATAAAATGATACATGGGGGATATGCGTATAATTTTGAAGCCCGACGCAAGACCAGTCAAGCACAGACCATATCGTCTAAATCCAAGAGTGAAAGAAAAGGTCAAGGCAGATATTGATAAGATGATAAAGGCAGAGTTGATATTCCCAGTGGAAGAAGAAAAATGGGTAAGTCCTATATTCATACAAATTAAAAAGGATAAGTCTGAAATTCGAGTCTATGTTGACTATAGGAGCTTGAATAATGCTTGCATACATGACCCATTCCCTACTCTGTTTAGTGACGAAGTTCTCGACAATGTTGTGGGGAATGAGGCTTATTAATTTATGGATGGATTTTCAGGATACCATCAGGTAAGGATAGTTGAATAATATAAGAAGAAGAAAAATTTCAACACCAAATGGGGTTCATTCACATATCATGTAATGCCATTCGGGTTGAAAAATGCGCCAACAGTATTTTCAAGAATTGTGATAGCAGCGTTTCGGGAATACATCCACAAATTCCTAGAAGTCTATATGGATTACTAGACTGTCTACAGCCTATTAAAGGACCATGCAACTTTTTTGAGGATAATATTCAAGAGATGTAGGCAACTCCAGATTTCATTAAACCTCAAGAAGTGCATCCTTGCAGTGCCTTTTGGAACATTGCTGGGACATGTTGTATGCAAACAAGGGGTTTGCGTTGATTTAGAAAAATTGGCAGTTATAATTAACATGGAGATGCCAGAAAATGTGAAGCAGTTAAGGTTGTTGCTAGGCCACATAGGCTACTATAGGCGATTCATCCACAACTATGCAAAGATAACAACCCCATTAGAGAAGTTGTTGCGGAAATTAGAGCAGTTCAGTTGGAAGGAGAATTGCACGACAACCCTAAATACCTTGAAAGAAAAGTTGGAAAGTGCGCCAATATTGGTTCACCCTCATTGGGAAAAGCAATTTCATGTCCACATTGATGCTTCCAACATTGCACTTGGAGTAGTTTTGGCCCAACTAGGAGATACTTCAGTTGATCACCCAGTTTATTTTACAAGTCGCAAGTTATCAACAGCGGAAAGGAACTACACCAAAACAGAGCGAGAACCATTGGCAATGGTTTATTCCCTTCAAAATTTTCACCACTACCTACTAGGATGTACGTTTAAGTTTTTCACATACCATTCAACTTTAAAATACCTAGTTAACAAACTAGTCCTAGAGGGAAGAATCTGCAAATGGCTCCTATTGTTTCAGGAGTTCACCTTTGAGGTGATAATGAAACCTGGGAAACTCAATGTGGGGCTTGACTACCTATCAAGGCTATAAAATGGAGAAAATGGAGGGTATTTGGATGATCAGCTGTCAAATGTTGATATTTTTAGAGGATAAGCCATCCCAGACTACTTAGACTAGATAGCAACCTATCTAACAACAGGATAGTGCCCAAACGAATATACAGCAGCCCAAAAAATACATCTAGTAGTCTGAGAAGTAGAGTGTTAGCTAATAATAGGACACCTATATAAGATGGCGTTAGACCAAATCTTGCGAAGATGTGTCCTAGATCATGAGAGGGAATGCATACTGTGGGAATGCCTTTGTGGAGTTGTGGGAGGGCATGTTGGAGCAAAACCAAAGGCGATGAAAATATTGCAGGCAGGTTTATGGTGGCCGACAATACACATGAACAGTAAGACATTTGTAAAAAAATGTGTTGTATGTCAGAGGACAGGACATCCATCACACATAGATGACCTACCACTTCACCTGATAAAAGCACTGTAGCCATTTGAGAAATGGGTGTTAGTATGAATCTTAATTGCAAGTGTACGAAAAAACACCACTTTAGTTGTCCATAAAAAATATCCCTAACAGAAAATATGGCTGCCAATATCTTCAGATCTGTAATTAGTTAATCAAGATAAATGCTACAAAAATCTAGATCTATGCATCAAAAGACATTAAGCAGTAAATAAAACAAGATTTACTCCATGCATCCAACAGAAAAGACAAGAATATGTTGAATGAATTTTATATTAAGGGCACTTTGGAGGAAAATATAGAAGGATGTTACCAGTTCTCCTTAATGGGATGGGTTCTTGTAAGTCCTCAATAGTTCAGATCTAAAATCCCTCTCTCTTGATGGTGTAGAAAACCCAGACAAAAATGGAACTCAAAGGGAGTTCACAAGCAAAAGGATAGCAAAATATGACAATGATGGTGGATCAAAGTTAGACCAAAAGTATAGATCCAGAGTGATCTTTAGGCAACAAAATGTGATAACTGAATGGAAAAACCCTTATATTTATAACAAAATATTGAGTTAGTCTAGATATTGGTGCATAATTAAAATATTATTATCTAAATCAAGATCCAACTTTTATGGAATATTTTATTATTTTTGTTGGAGTTAAAAGGAATTTGACTTGGGTCAAATCCCTTTATTTGTAAATAATAAATAAATAAATAATTTATTTATCATTTTAAGGATGTGGTTGAGTAATAATTAAATAAATAATGATTTATTTAACTATTTATGAGTGATTTAGTCAAATTTAATAGGGAATACTATTTAAATAAGGTTTAAATAATTATTCCTAGAAAATAATAAGATAAATAATAATTTATCTAATTAATTTTCCTGTTTTGGGTTAAATATGACCAAGAATATTAATTAAACTGCTATTTAACTAATTATTCTTTGAGTAAAATCAAACAAATGTGGATTTATTTAATATTTCCTCATGGAGTTTCCTATTTAGACCATAAACAACTTAATAAAGGTGTTTTACTAAGTTATTTTTCATAGTGAAAGAAATTTTACTTAGGGAAAAATTGGTCTTACATGGTGTACTTAGGTCCATCTAATAGTAATAGGTTAGATGACCAAAAAATAGTGTAGCAATGGGAAGTTGATTTTATAGGACCGATTGCACTTTTCGCAAGGCAGTCACAGGCCAGGTATATCATTAAAACAGAGGCAATACCAATGAAGGATTGCACAGTCAAAACAGCAACACGATTCATATTTGAAAATATCATCAGCAAGTATGGTTTCCCGAGAAGTTTGACAAGTGATCAAGGTATGCATGTCACCAATGCAACCATTAGATCTCTGCTAGAAAACTCCATGGTACAACATCATAAAAGAAGTCCATGCCATCCACAAGCTAATGGTACAGTAGAAGCATTCAATAAGATACTGGAAAAGGGTTTAACGAAGATTTTTAACACTAAACGAGATGACTAGGACAAATGTATACTAGCAACATTGTGGGTGTACAGAAAAACTGTCAAAAGACTAAACAACCGGACCCTATTCCAGCTGGTGTACAGAAGGGAAGCAGTAGTACTGGCTGATTTTGTCATACCAAGCCTCCTAATCGCAACGTCACTTCAATTATCAGAAGAATACTCACTAAAAGAGCGATTACAAGAACTACAAGAGTTGGAAGAAGACAAGTTTCTAGCAGAATTCCACCAAACTGTCTAGAAAGAAAGACAAAAAGTTTGGCACAACCACCATATCAAGTGTAAAACTTTTAAGGTTGACGGAAAAGTTTTACTTTATGACAGCAAGTTCCAGAAGTTCCCAGGTAAACTGAGAATGCATTGGTTGGAACCGTACCACGTAATATAAATTAAGGATTCAGGAGTAGTTCGGTTAGCAAAAATGGATGGCCACATACTCCCAAGATGCGTGAATGGCACATGCCTGAAGCCCTATCACAAGTAAGTTCTACATTTCAATTTTCAATAACTCTCGCAATCGATAGGAGTCAGTAGGGTAGATTAGAATAGATAGAGTCAATAACTCTCTTGCACCTGAGAAGAGCTTAGATAGAATTCCCAATAAAGAAAATTATAAGCACAGAATAACACTCAGAGTTGCAATGCGGATACAGCAACGCAACTGATTGTGGTCGAGGGGAGGGTAGTTTCCAACATGTCATCCATGTCATAGAACAAGTGTGTCGAATATCATTCCATCATCATAATTCATAGTACCCATGTCAGTCCATAGGATTACCGAGATTTGGAAGTAATTTCCATAATTAGCATAGTCCATACCACAGTAAATTTTCCATAATAGGCCATAATAATTATTCATCGCGTCTTCCCAATTCCCAAAGTCACAGTCAGCTTTGTTATAACCCACCTCATCCCAGTAACTAATCACATGATTATAGCTGTAGAAGAAGGCAGGGAAGATTAATTAGTTATGGGGTCTTATCAACCTCATGCGTGTCGATTACTTACATTAATTGCATGAAAGAAAGTTCGAGAATGCCTAAGAAGTCCGAGTTAGAACCAGAAATAGAAACAACAGCAAGAGAAACATCATTAGAAGAAGTCCAATGGGAGTATTCAGAGGCAGGAATTTACAAGGAAATATAAGGAGTAGCTTTGCGAGTATACCAAAGAAGAGAAAAAATTACCAAGGTAGCACCAGCAGTCATTGAGCAGGAGCTTGATAAGGGAATCCAAAAGATGGAGTCACTGGTGAGGAAATATGATAGTGCATTGTTGATCGACACAGACCTGAAGGATTCCTTCCAATTCCCAGCGATGAAGAAAAAAGACTATATGGAAAATTATGCCACTGAAGCAGGACAAGAATCAGCAAGAGTACTCCCAAACTTCAGAGGTGTCCAAAAATCAAACATACTGAACCTCATAAATCTTCCAGTTTTCGGAACTATAGGGGCTGCAATGTAGTGCACAAAGTTCCTGCTGAGCAGGATCCACAATAGGTCGTTGTGGCTAGGAAAAGAAATACCAATTCACGTGGAAGATATTCACAAGCTAATAAGGCTATCACAAGAAGGTAGAGATGTCTACACCACATTCCAAAATGTGTCAAATAGGGCGAAGAAAGTAGAAGATGGCGATTACTACAAGAATTATGACACCAAGAGAGGAGGAAAAGGGGCAAAGATAGACATTATAAACAAGCCAGTAGTCAAATTCACATGTTATCTGATTGCGAGTAAAACCATGAGGCATTACACAAAGGGTGAGTGTACTCTTGATACCATCTCAGTTGCGGAGCACGGTATCCAAGGGGCACAATTAAATTGGTGTTGATTTTTACTTAATGAGCTATTTGAATCTTGCGAGGATAAATACAAGAGAGCCACTGGGTTCATCTATGGTTATTGTTAGTATGAATCTTAATCACAAGTGTATGAACTTCAGTTGTGCATAACAAACAACCCTAATAGCAAAGATGGCTACCAATATCTTTAGATCTGCAATTAGGTGACCAATATAAATGCTGCAAGAATCTATATCTATGCATTAAAAGACATTAGCATTAAATTAAAACAAGAGTTGCTCCATGCATCCAATAGACAAGATAAGAATATGTTTAAATAATTTTGTATTAATGGCACCTGGGAGGAAAACATAGAAGGATGTTACCAGTTATCCTCAATGGGATGGGTTCTTGTAAGTCCTCAGCACTTCAAATCTAAAATTCCTCTCTCTTGATGGTTTAGAAAACCCAAACAAAAAATGGAACTCAAAGGGAGCTCATAAGTAAAATGGTAGAAAAATATGAAAATGATGGTGGATCAAAGTAAAACCAAAAGTATAGATCCAGAGTGATCTTTAGGCAACAAAAGGTAGTGAATGAATGGAAAAACCCTTCTGTTTATAACAAAATATTGATTTAGTTTGATATTGGTGCATAATTAAAATATTATTAACCAAATCAAGATCCAACTTTTATGGAATATTTTATTATATTTGTTGGAGGGAAAAATAATTTGACTTGGGTCAAATCCTTTTATTTGTAAATAATAAATAAATAAATGGTTTATTTATTATTTTAAGGATGTGGTTGAGTAATAATCAAATAAATAGTGGTTTATTTAATTATTTATGAATGATTTAGTCAAATTTAACAAGGAATATTATTTAAATCAGGTTTAAATAATTATTCCTAGATAATAATAAGATAAATAGTGATTTATTTAATTAATTTTCTTGTTTTGGGTTAAATATGACCAGGAATATTAATTAAACTATTGTTTAACTAATTATTCCTTGAGGAAAATAAAACAAATGTAGATTTATTTAATATTTCCTCATGGGGTTTCCTGTTTAGACCATAAGCAACTTAATAAAGGTGGTTTACTAAGTTATTTTTCATAGTGAAAGAAATTTTACTTAGGGTAAAATTGGTCTTACATGGTGTAATTAGGTCCATCTAATAGTAACAGGTTAGATGACCAAACAATGGTGTAAAAATTATCTTATCATGACGTTGGCGATGTGGAAATGGACATTCCTGGGAATCAGACAGCCTATGGAAATCACCACAAGTCAACCGTTAGCAATAAATTTCACACCCTGGAAGGCATCAGGGGACCCCAGCACCAAGGAGGTGAACAAAGAAGCATTAAATTTCTAGTACAGCCAGATGGTCGACGTAGTGGCAACACAACAAAGAATCCCAAAGAGCTTGCTGGACAATTACTCGGCACATATATGGTTTGGAGTTAGCCACAGGAAAACCTACATCAAACCAACATGTGTGCCGGAATCGACCTTCAAAACGAGACCATTGAAGTTTCAAATCGATGAGAGAGCTTTCCACACTGAAGTATGTTCCTGGCTAGGGGTGGGAATGGAGGTCAAAAGTGGGGTCTATCACTATTCATTTGATGGCATGTTTCCAGATCCATTGCCAGGGGAAACACCGGATGAAACAATGGCTAAAGTGTCGCAACTGCAGCTGACACCAATCATCGAGGAGCTAAACACAAAGGTACAAACCTTTAACTGTGTAATGCAAACTCCAGCTGATGATTCTCCATTGTTTCCAACTTTTACAGAGTTTCAAGCCTCCAAGTTTGCCTCTTATTCCATCACAGCCCCCATAGTCACAACCATACCTCTTATCTTGTTTAATTCACCACTGGCAACAATCACAGTTCCTATCAAAAAGAGTAAATCCTCCAAGCCACCCGTAGCTACACCAAAGGCCAAGAATGAAAAAATTACAGTGTCTAGCCAGGTCATTGATCTCACTAGGGAGGATCAAACGCAAACAATGGACATGGGAGCCCCAATCCAGGAAGAGCTAGTGACGGAACCTCGGGTAACTCAGGAAATACCTATGTTCAACCCCTACTCATTTTTAAATATTTGTATATCTCCACCTCGCACTCACCATTCATTGGCCCACACATCATTCACTTCCAAAGACCATTCAACCCGAACTCCCTCCACATCAGCCACCATCTCAGACCTAGTCAGAGCAAAGGGTAAAAAAAATAGAGACAACGAGGTAGAAGTTAACTCCAGTATAGCATTGGTATCTGAGTTTAACCAACCCCTGGTTGAACAGGTCACTTTTCAAGACCTTTTAAATTGAAGGGGATCCTTTACTGCAGATACAACACCCTCTCCTAAAGAGTTGAACCCGTTTCAGCAAGAAAACTTGATCCTCCACCAGATGTGGTGTACTCCAAGCATGGTTAACCCTAGTAATCAACCACTGTAACCGACATAGCCACAATCACCTCAAGAACACTCAGCCAGGTCCATTGCAAGCGATCAACCACTCCAAGAGAGACATCCAACTCTAGATACGTCCTAGGTTGAGAGCATGCAAACCTGGGGAATGACACAGTTGTACAGTTTTATTTAGTGGGCAGTAGAGCAGGCCGAACGTCTCCACACTGCACTCCAACAGAAGTTTGAGTAGTAACAAATACAGATCATTATGCTTACTGAAGAGCGTCGACAGTTAAAGAAAGAGAAAGAAAACTTGCAGAACCAACTGGAAATGATGATATGGATTTTCAGGGATCTCTGGCCCATAGTAACAGCTCACAACGATTAGATACCAGTCAACTTATTAGCTAGCGACCCATTCATTCAAACTATTCATGTCAGGATAGCATGTTCAAATCTCAACCCAGAAAATAAGGAATGGAAAGCGGCGCTAGTGACAAGTCCTACGCTACCAGATCCAATAGTCATTTACACTCTGAAAATCACAGAAAGACAAAACCAAGTAACCGGGATGCAGGAGACTCTGAGCACCACGATGAAGGAAGCATATGACCTTCTAAAAAATCTACATGAGTTTTAAACCTCACTAACCTTGAAATCACAGCCGATTCTGGCACAACTGCAGTAGGTGTCGAAGGAAATTCAAGAGGCCACAGACCCCGATGGACTTGACCAATTATACAACCAAGCGGAAGAGCTGGAGGTCAAGATACATCAAATTGAGGAACATTTAGCAACATCCAAATAGGCCCTTCGTGAGCTAAGGAATCCTGTCAAGCTTACTGCCCAAACAATGCAGCAAATGGCCACTGAGGCCAACATTAAGATTAAGGATGTATTTAGTAAGTTGTCGACCGTCTCAGGGGAAAAAGAAGCAGAACAGGTCACCACAGAGATAGACCTACTCATGTAGGGATGGCAACAAGCCATTATTGAATTCAAAAAACTCAAATCATATTCATTTTCAAAGGTTCTCGAGTTGGGGCCCTTGTTTGGACAAGGAGAGGAAAAGGAGAAGACAGGACCGGCCATGGAAGCAAGCAAACCAATGGAGACCGAGACAAGAAAAAACAATTGATTCGGGATGAGTCAATAGTATGTGGTCGGGGCCTGTTAGGGCCCTTGTTTTGAAATAAAATGGTTTTGAGTTGCAGATTACAGGTGGCAAAGCGAAACCATGGTAGACAGAGATTTGTCATAGTTGCAAAGAGCTAAAGAGCAGGTGGCGCGACTTTTGCAGAAACAATCACAGATGGCAAAAGGAAGTGACAAAGAATAAACGGTGGAACTTCTAGTGATCAGGGAGATGTAACAAAGAGAAGAACATAATGGAAGGGAGAACTGACAGTCATGTTGGTAAAGGAACAAATAGGCAGTTGGCCAGCGTAGACAGGAGGTTGGCACAGTAGGGATCAGAGGAAGGGAGCCGTAGGAGAGCTCTGTTCACTCTAGTCATTCTATTCTCTCTGCTCTTTTGTTCTATCATATGTGATAATCGTGTAATCAGTTTTGCTAGGATCGCTCTTAGGAGAAATGTAACTTTCCCTTATATTAATGCAATATACTATGATCTGGGTTTGATGTCCTTAGTTTTGTACTGTGTTTCTGATTCAGTTGAATGTGTGGGTTACTTTAAATTTTTTTTCGTCCTGAATACGTTCATGAGTACTATGATTTGCTGAGTATTTACACCTATTCAGAGCACTGAGTTTTGTTTGTTTTATTCTATACATTATGCTTTATTGATACCTAATATGATCTTAATATTACTAAGGTCATGACATGCCTTGAGTGAGAATATATGCTCTTCATAATAGAGTAAAAATATTGGCGTTGTGCTAGACTACTGCAGAAAATCTTGTTGGCCTCCATCCTGAACCTGGGTCTTGCCCAAGAGACCTTCTTCCTCACCAAAAGTAGTCAACTGAATGGATGCCCCAACACCCAACGAGCTACAACTCACCCTAGCACCACCCTACCACCATGAATTTTTCACGGACTTGAACCTGTTGGTGACTTGGAATTTACCATCCTAGCACCACCCTACCACCCCATAGAAGAATAAAAGAAGAATGGACTCTCGTACCAGGGAAAATGGTCCACTTTACAATGATATAGAATGATGTAGAAGAATAAGACACACCATAACTTAACCCCAACTATGGCACAGCCACCTAATGATGATCCTAGACCTCCCAACACTGCCTCTTCAACTCTTGAAAGATAGACACTTGTATAGTTTTTACAATGATGCTTTTACAATGACTTAGTACAATGATACCTTTACAATGACTATATGCAGTGCTGCCCACTTGAAGAATTCATGTGGTGAGCTTCTTGCTGTTGTTCTGCACCTTGATTGTTGCTCTTGTCATGCTACCCTTTCTCACTCTTCAGAACATTAGATCATGCATTGATTCTTATCTTGATGAATATATAATACCTACAAAAAGTCTTCGAGGAAATACCCATGACATGATAATATCAAAACTTACCTCATCCTGTAGAGCATATGTCAATCCTAAACAAAAAATAATGAAATTAGAATAAAAAGAACCTAATGCAATTAATATATGAACATGCATATACAGAATATACTTACCTATAGCTTACCTCTGCTTCACCTTGCTTTGCTTTTCTTCCCTAGAAAGTCTGGTCCTTTGCATCCCTTGACAACACATGATATAGCTTCTTCTTGTCTTCTAGGAACTCGATATTGAATTTGGTGTAGCTCTGTTATTTTAGATCCCCAATACGTGATTTTCAGTATTGTAGTATTCCTCTAAGTCTTATTTCCAATGCCACTCTTCTGGCCCAATTTGGGTTCTTCAAGAAAAAATTAATCCCAATCTCTCACAATGACCTAATTATTGATTGGTTCAGTAGAGAGAATTTGTATGACATGACATGTTGGAAATACTGAGAGGGGGGGTGAATCAATATTCCCTTCAATTATAGCATTAGTTAATATTCAATTATTATCATTGTTTGTACAATGATAGTAGTAAACAAAAGGAACAAAAATGCACACAGTTTTTAAGGTGGAAACCCTCTCCGGGACAAAAACCACCTGAATGTTTTTCTAATAATTGTTTAATATTCAACTCCAATCGAAAATAAATCTCCAACTTCCTAGAATCTAGAAAATAATTCTTCTCCAACTCCCATTGGATGGACGCTCCAACTCTTGATATTCTTCCGTAGTCAACTAAATGGATGCCCCAACACACAATGAGCTACAACTCACCCTAGCACCACCGTACCACCCTAAAGTTTTCACAGGCTTGAACCTATTGGTGACTTCATGCACCAGCCTAGCACCACCCTACCAACCTATAGAATAATAAAATAAGAATGGACTCTCGTACCAGGGAAAATGGTCCACTTTACAATGATATAGAATGATGTAGAAGAAGACGACACACTAGACAATAACCCCAACTATGACACAACAACCTAATGATGATCCTATACCTCCCGGCACTACTTCCACATATCATATATCTAAAAATATTGTGCACCTTGATCTGAAATGTTTACAGGAGCTTCCTCGGGATTCCATATTTGCCTCATAAAAATTTCAACTTCTGAACCTTAGTAGAAAAAACTTTAGAGAAAAAATTCCATGATGACCTGTTTCAGGTAGCGAAATCCCTACATAAGGAGGATATGAGGATCACAATTTATCTAAATTCTTAGATTGAGAGGGGCTTCAACAAGTGAACATGGGAGGGATTTTAGGAGCTTACAAATTATTAATTATTGAATTTTCAATCACCCATGCCACAACCCCATGGGGTATTAGCCCACTAACTGGGGTTACAAACTTCAAACATGAATATCTCTCAAACCGTGAAGAATAACATGGTGTGCCATATATCAACAGAAACATCTCGACAAGTAGAAGCCATCAAAAATATTCTTGACCTAGAATATATTAATTTTGTAGGTCAAAATTACCATGCAAGATCGGGGTAGCCCCTAGTGCTACTTGCGTTGACATCAATGACAACCACTGATAAAAAATATCCCTCTTTGGCATTGATGGCAACATGAGTACTCCCCCTGCGATCATGATACCTCTTCCTACAACATTCTCTCCCCCTTTGACATCAATGGAAAAGTGTAACTCCCCTTGATACACAATCATCCTGCGGACCTATACACACTTTCACTCCCCCTTTATATTCTGAATAAGGAAAATATAATGAGAACTTGGGAGAATCCAAAGCTTCTTTTGAAGATATTCCAATGCTTCATGAGTAATCTTATGATCATCAATGCTTCCTACCCAATCTGCATCTGTAAAGACTTGAATAATGAGATTGTTACTGTTGGGATACCACAAGCCATATTCTGTTGTTCCCTTTAAATATCAAAGAATTATTTTGAAGGCAATAATATGTGATTCTTTTGATGCTGCTTGGAATATTGCTACTTGTCCAACTATTTTCACAACATCTGGCTTGGAGGTTGTTACATATAGAAGACTACCAATCATAGATCTATACAACGTTTGATCCACATCCTTAGATGAGTCGTCTATGCTCAATTTGCAACCTATTACCATCAGAGTAAGGATGGGTTTGCAATCTTCCATTTTGAATTTCTTGAGCATTTCCTTGATGTACCTGTCTTGACATATAAATATTCCTTTCTCTTGCCGAGATATTTGAAGCCCTAAGAAGTATGTCATCTCACCAAGTAAAGACATCTCGAACTCACTTTGCATATTTGTAGCAAAGTTCTTACTTAGTTGATCATCATTTCTACCAAATATTATATCGTCCTCTTTAGCTATTAGACGTTCATTAGTTGCTTCATCAATGACATATATGTCGTTTGGAGCTCGACTTGATGTAGCCACAATTTCACCATACCTGCCTTTCCTGATTTCAAATTTTGTGGAGTTGAATAGTATTGTGTGTCCTTGATCACACATTTGTCCAACACTGAGTAGATTGTGATTCATGTTTTCAACCAACAAAACATTCTTGGCTTGAGAATTTTTTCTTCCGAGAGTGATGGTAACTGATCCTATAACATTTTAAGATCCATCATTTCCAAAGGACACAGTTCCATCCTTCTTCTCTTCAGAGATACAAATTTCTTTCTATCTCCAGTCATATGCGTTGAGCAACCACTATCAATATTTCAGACATCTTTGTTGTTTTGAGCCTTGAGAGTGAGAGCACAATTATCAGTCTTCTTCTTCTTCCATGTTCGTTCGTTCTGTGGCTTCAAATATTCTTTTGGAGGATTTTAAAGTCTGGAGTCTCTGGCTATGTGTCCAAAGTTTCAGCATTTGTAACATTCAATATTATTTATTAAATGTTCATATCTATTGATGTTTCGTTGAGCCCTGGGAGGTTCATATTTGACAGATCTCCTAGAATTGTATTGGTTCCCAGGGTACGTGTGACATTCTACAACTTTATGACCAAATTTTCCACATGAATAACAATAGCCATAAAAAATATGTTGATACCTAGATGGAAAACTTCATCGAGGAATTGTCTTCCAAGGTTGTTCTTGCAAATCTTGTCCAATGAAGTCTACATGGATGTCAGATCTCATAGGTTCATTGTATTTTGTTGTATAAGGTCCTGCTTCTTCTTCTTTGTAACCGAGGCCAGTTTTATCGTTGTAAGATCATTGATTGTTGACGAGTTCTTCCAATGCCCTTGAGCTCTTGGCATAGTTTTGGACAGTTTTTCCCTTCTTCACTTCCTTACGCAACAAGACTACTTCAGCTTCTAATGCTTCCCTTTCTTGGTTGCTTTCTTCCAACTTCTTTTGAAGTGAGTCTTCAATACATTTTTGTTCTTCAACTTCAATTTTGAGACCTTAAACTTGTTCTTCAAGAGTATTGGAACAGAACTTCTTCATTGTTTGATACCTCTTGTTTAAGGTGCTTGTCCATAAACAAAAATCTCTCATTGGCTTCTTCTTCGCTGTCATTGTCTTCATCGGATGATGAGCTATCTTCTTTAGAGAGAAACTTCCTTTTGAATCCTTGATTTTTTGTTTTCTTGTTGAATTTATTAAAGCCTTTCTTTTCTTTTGAGTTTCCATCACTTATGTTCAGACATTTTGCTGCTAAATGCCCAACCTCACCACAGCCAAAACATATCAATGGAAGTTTACCCTTGAATTTTCCCTTACCAATTTTTATATTTCTCGTAAAGTAAGAATATTCTCCATCTGAAAGACATTCTTCGCCATCTTCCTTTTCTTCACAGTTTCATGTGCAAGTATTTTCCTTTGAAGGTCTTTTTTCCTTATTGGTTTTCTTAGATGCAACAAGCGCAATTTCTATATGTGAAGTACCCTCTTCTTCACAAAGTCTCATTTCACATACTATGAGAACTCCATGTAATTCCTTTTTGATGATTTTGCCCAAATTTCCACTGTATTATGAGACCGATAACTTTGGGTTGAATCTCCCTGGTAACGTTCTAAGAATCTTTCATATAATATTATTTTCATCAAAAGACTCTCCCAATCCTTCCAGAGTGTTGGTTATTTCATCAACATGTTGGAAGTATGCAGCAATGTTTCCATCTTCTTTCATTCTAAGATGCTCAAATTTTTTTCTATAGATTTGAAGCTTTGCTTCTTTGACATTTGAGTCACCTGCATATATATTCTCAAGCTTGTCCCATACATTTTTGGAAGTTTTACAACCAAACACCTTATGATAAGCATATTAAGTAAGTCCATAGATAATAATATTCTTTTCTTTTGCATCATTTACCAAATTCTTCTTACCTTGTTCATCTGCGGTTGATGTAAATCCATTTTGAACAGTGTCCCATACTTAATAACCTTGCACCAAGAGATAGAACTCCATTCTTCCTTTCCAAAGTGCATAATTATTTTCATTAAAAAGAGGTACACCATTCTTGGTATGCTCAATGACCTCCTTCCAGCTGTTAAACTGCTATTGAAGGAACCAAGCTTCGATACCAATTGTTGGAGATAATGAGGGGGGGGTGGCGGGGGTGAATCAGTATTACTTTCAAATAGAGCATTAGTTAATCTTCAATTATTATCAGTGTTTGTACAATGATAGTAGTAAACAAAAGGAACACAAATGCACACATTTTTTAAGGTGGAAACCCTCTTTGGGACAAAAAATACCTAAATTATTTTCTAATAATTCTTTAATATTAAACTCCAATTGAAAATAAATCTCCAACTTCCTAGAATGTAGAAAATCATTCTTCTCCATCTCCCATTGGATGGACGCTCCAACGCCCGAGATTCTTTAGTAGTAAACTGAACAAATGCCCCAACACCAAATGAGCTACAACTCACCCTAGCTCCACCCTACCACCCTAAATTTTTCACAGGCTTGAACCTATGTGTGACTTCATGCACCAACCCAGAACCCTGTAGAAAAATAAAATAATAATGGACTATTGTACCATGGAAAATGGTTCACTTTACAATGACATAGAATGATGTAGAAGAAGAAGACACACTAGACCATAACCCCAACTATGATACAATCACCTAATGATGATCCTAGACCTCCAAACATTTTCTCTTCAACTCTTGACAGATAGACACTAGTACAATTTTTACAATGATGTATTTACAATGACTTAGTATAATAATACCTTTACAGTGGCTGTATGCGGTGCTGCCCACTTGAAGTCTTCATGTGATGAACTTCTTGCTATTTTCTACACCTTGATTGCTACTCTTGTCATGCTACCCTCTGCTGCACCTTGCTTTACTTTTCTGCCCTATAAATTTTGGTCCTTTGCAGCCCTTGACAACACATGATCTAGCTTTTTCTTTCCTTCTAGGAGCTCGATATTGAATCTGGCGTATCTCTGTTATTTCAAATCCCCAATATGTGATTTTCGGTTTTGTAGTATTCCTCTAAGTCTTCTTTCCAATGCCATAGGTCTAACCCAATTTGGATTCTTCAAGAGAGAGTTATGCCCAATCTCTCACAATGACCTAATTATGGACTAACTCAATAGAGCGAACTTGTACGAAGTGCCACATCTCATTGTTTCTTCATTCGGCTATGAAATTAATAAAGTCAAAAACAATTTCATGCACTATTTGCCACTTTTTATATATTTCCAATCTGATACTCATAGAGAGATTTATGACGATTTTCCTAAGGTAACTTCTTTCAGATGAAGTTCGGGAGCCTGCAAAAACACTGACTTCCACAGATCATATCTTCGAAAATGTTGTCCACCTTGATCTGAAATTTTTACAGGAGCTTCCTCAATATTTCGACTTCGCCTCATAAAAATTTCGGCTTCTGAACCTTTATATAAAAAGTGTTAGAGTGAAAATTCCATGATGATCTCTTTCAAGTAGCGAAATCCCTACATAAGGAGGATATGAGGATCACAATTTATATAAACGTTTAGGTTGAGAGGGGCTTCAACAAGTGAACTTGGGAGGAATTTTAGGAGCTTATAAATTATTAATTATTGACTTTTCAATGACCCATGCCACAACCCCATGGGGTTTTAGCCCACTAACTAGGGTTACAAACTTCAAACATGAATATCTCTCAAATTGTGAAGAATTACATGGCGTGCCATATATCAACACAAACATCTCGAAAAGTAGAAGCCATAAAAAATATTCTTGATCCAGAATATAGAAATTTTGTAGGTCAAAATTACCATGCAAGATCGGGGTAGCCCTTGGTACTGCTTGGGTTGACATCCATTACAACCACTGATCAACATGACACGTGTCACTATTTCCTCATTTGGCTCTAGAATTGATACATAGAAAACCAAATTATGTGCCCTATCTCCCACTTTTTATATAATTCCAATCTGATACTAAGAGAGAGAGTTATAATGATTTTCCGAAGGTCACCTCTTTGAGATGAAGTTCAGGAGACTCAAAAAATGCTAACTTCCATAGATCATATCTCCTAAAATGTTGTGCACCATTATCTGAAATTTTTACAGGAGATTCCTCCAGATTTCGGCTTCGCCTCATAAAAATTTCAACTTCTAAACCTTTGTAGAAAATTTTTTATAACACAAATTCCACGATGACTTGTTTCAAGTAGTGAAAACCCTACATGACGAGGATATGAGGATCACAATTTATATAAATTATTAGGTTGAGAGGGAATTCAACAAGTGACATGGGATGGATTTTAGGAGCATAAAAATTATTAATTATTTACTTTTCAATGACCCATGCCACAATTCCATGGGGTTTTGTCCCACTAACTGGGGTTACTAACTTCAAACATGAATATCTCTCAAATCGTGAAGAATTATGTGGCGTGCCATATATCAATTGAAACATCTCTACAAGTAGAAACAATCAAATATATCATTGACACAGAATATAGTAATTTGGTAGGTAAAACTTCCCATGCAATATTGGGGTAGCCCCTGGTGATGCTTGGGTTGACATCAATGACAACCACTAATCAACAATCTCCCCCCTTTGGAATTGAGGCAACACAAGTACTCCCCCTGTGATCATGACACCTCTTCCTAGAACATTATCTCCCCCTTTGACATCAATAGAAAAGGGTAACTCCCTCTTACACACAACCATCATGCGAACCTGTACACACTTACACTCCCCCTTTATTTTATGGATAAGTAAAATCTAATGAGAACTTGGGAGAATCCCAAGCTTCTGGTGAAGATATTCAAATGCTTTACAAGTACTCTTACGATCATCAATGCTTCCTGCCTAATCTACATCTATAAAGGCTTGAATAATGAGATTGTTACCCTTGAGATACCACAAGCCATATTCTTTTGTTCCCTTTAGATTTGTTACATATAGGAGACTACCAATCATAGATCTTTACAACCTCTAATCCACATCCTTAGATGAGTCTTCTATGCTCAATTTGCAACCTGTTACCATTAGAGTAAGGACGGGTTTGCAATATTCCATTTTGAATTTCTTGAGCATTTCCTTTATGTACTTGGCTTGACATATAAATATTCCTTTCTCTTGATGAGATATTTGAAGCCCTAATAAGTATGGTAGGACACCAAGTAAAGACATCTCGAACTATCTTTGCATCTTTGTAGAAAAGTTCTTACTTAGTCGATCATCATTGCTACTAAGGATTATAGCATATTCTTTAGCTAGTAGATGTGCTTTAGTTGATTCATCTAGAACATATATGTCGTTTGGAACTTGACTTGTTGTAGCCACAATTTTACTATACCTACCTTTCCTGATTCATATTTTGTAGAGTTGAATAGCATTGTGTGTCCTTTATCACACATATCTCTAACACTGAGCAGATTTTGATTCATGTTTTCAACCAATAGAACATTCTTGGCTAGAGAATATTTTCTTCCAAGACTGATGGTACCTTATCCTATAACATTTGAAGATCCATCATTTTCAAAGGACACGGTTCTATCCTTCTTCTCTTTCAGAGATACAATTTTTTCTATCTCCAGTCATATGCATTCAGAAACTGTTATCAACATACCACACATCTTTGTTGTTTTAATCCTTGAGATCAAGAGCATTATTATCAGTCTTCTTCTTCTTTCATGTTCGTTCGTTTGGTGGCTTCGAAGATTATTCTGGAGGATTTTCAAGTCTGCAGTCTCTGGCTATGTGTCCAAAGTTTTAACATTTGTAACATTCAATATTATTTTTTGAATGTTCAAATCTATTGATGTTTCGTTGAGCCCTGGGAGGTTCATATTTGATAGATATCCTGGAATTGTATTAGTTCCTTGGGTACGTGTGACATTCTATAGCTTTATGACCAAATTTTTGACATGAATAATGATATACATGAAAAATATGTTGGTACCTGGATGGAAATCTTTGTTGGGGAATTGTCTTCCAAGGTTGTTCTTGCAAATCTTTTCCAATAAGTAGGGGAATTTTTAGGTCTATAATGGGACACCTAAGGAAATTATAAAATCATAGTGGAAATAATAAAATAATATTTGATTACATCATCAAATTTTAGAGGGAAAAAGGGAAAAAAAAAATTCAACTCGTATTTTCAACTTATCTCCCTATGGATTTATTCAAATTTCAAGCGGAAGAACTTGTTGGATGCAGAATGTGATTTCTCATCCAAAGAGTACCCATGTTGCATACTTTCTATGGACTCTGCTACATGAAAAATGATAAATACATAAAAAACGTGATTGAAAACACATTTTTTCATGTATTTCTCATTTTTCGTGTAGCAGGTTCTATCAAAAGTATGCAACATGGGTACTCCTTGGATGAAGAATTAAATTTTTCATCGAATGAGTACTCCCACTAGAAATTTGAGTAAAACCTTAGGGAGATAAGTTGAAAATACGAGTTTAAAAAGTAGCTTTATTATTTTATCATTTTTTAATATTTTTACTTTTTTACTCCAAAAATGGTGAATCATCCCCCATGGTTGACATCATCATCTTGAATCCTATTGGTTCTTATAAAGTTTATTTTTGTTGTACATTTTTCTTAGGAGGCCCATTTTAGACATAAAAATTCCCCTAATGAAGTCTACATGCCTATCAGATCTCATAGGTTCAATGTATTTTGTTGTAGAAGGTCATGCTTCTTCTTCTTTGTAACTGAGGCTAATTATGTTGTTGTAAGATCGTTGACTGTTGATGAGTTCTTCCAGTGCCCTTGAGCCGTTGGCATAGTTTTGAATATTTTTTCCCTTTTTCACTTCCTTACGCAGCAAAACTACTTCGGCTTCTAATTCTTCCCTTTCTCGATTTCTTTCTTCAAACTTATTTTGAAGTGGCTCTTCAATACATTTGTGTTCTTCAACTTCAATTTTGATACCTTGAACTTGTTATTCAACAGCATTGGAATGGATCTTCTCATCCTTGAGCTCTTTTATAAGCTTGATTGCCTCCTTAGAAAATTCTTCTATGGTTAACCCTTCATCTTCGTTGTTTGATACCTCTTTTTTATTGTGCTTAGCCATAAATAATAATATCTCATTAGCTTCTTCTTCGTTTTCATTGTATTCATTGGATGATGAAATATATTCTTTTTCTTCACACTTACAAGTGCAGGTATTTGTCTTTTAAGTTTGTTTGTCCTTATTGGTTTTCCTAGATGCAGCGAACGGAATTTCTATATGTGAAGTACCCTCTTCATCAAGTCTCATTTCATATGTTATGAGAACTCCATGTAATTCCTCTTTTCTGAGTTTTTCCAGATTTGCACTGTATTCTAAGACTAATACCTTTGGGTTGAATCTTCCTGGTAATGTTCTAAGAATATTTCATATAATAGTCTTCTCGTCAACAAGCTCTCCCAATCCTTCGAGAGTGTTGGTTATTTCATCAACGTGTTGGAAGTATTCAACAATGTTGCCATATTATTTCATGATGAGTTGCTCAAATTTTTCTCTGTATATTTGAAGCTTTTCTTCTTTTAAATTTGAGTCACCTACATATATATTCTCAAGCTTGTCCCATACATTTTTGGCAATTTTACAACCCAACACCTTATGATAAGCAGATTCAATAAGTCCACTAATAATAATATTATTTTCTTTTACATCATTTACCAAATTCTTCTTACCTTGTTCATATGTGGTTGATGTAAATCCATTTTGAATAGTGTCCGATACTTCGTAACCTTTTGCCAAGAGATAGACCTCCATTCTTCCTTTCCAGAGTGCATAATTATTTTCATTGAATAGAGGTACACCATTCTTAGTATGCTCCATTACCTCTTTCGAGCTATTAAACTACTATTGAAGGAACCACGTTGTGATACCAACCATTTGGAAATACTGAGACGGGAGGGGGGGGTGAATCAGTATTCCTTTCAATTAGTATTATTATTAATATTTCAGAGCATTAGTTAATATTCAATTATTATCAATGTTTGTACAATGACAACAGTAAACAGAAGGAACACAAATGCACACAGTTTTAAAGGTGGAAACCCCCTCCAGGACAAAAACCACCAAAATATTTTTCTAATAATTCTTTAATATTCAACTCCAATTGAAAAGAAAGCTCCAAATTCCTAGAATCTAGAAAATCATTCTTCTCCAACTCCCATTGGATGGACACTCCAACACTCGAGATTCTTGAGTATTCAACTGAACGGATGTCCCAACACCCAATGAGCTACAACTCACCCTAGCACCACCCTACCACCCTAAATTTTTCACAGACTTGAACCTATTGGTGACTTCATGCATCATCCTAGCACCACCCTACCACCCTATAGAATAATAAACAAAGAATGGACTCTCGTACCAGGGAAAATGGTCCACTTTACAATGATATAGAATGATGTAGAAGAAGAAGACACACTATAACCTAACCCCAACTATGAAAAAACCACCTAATGATGATCCTAGACCTCCCGACACTGCCTCTTCAACTCTTGGCAGATAAACACTTGTACACTTTTTACAATGATGCTTTTACAATGACTTAGTACAATGATACCTTTACAATGCCAGTATGTAGTGCTGCCCACTTGAAGACTTCATGTGGTGAGCTTCTTGTTGTTGTTATCCACCTTGATTTTTTCTCTTGTCATGCTACCCTTTCTCACTCTTCAAAACATTAGATCATGCATATATTCTTATCTTGATGAATATATAATACCTGCAAAAAATTTTCAAGAAAATACCCATGACATGATAATACCAAAACTTACCTCATCCTACAGAGCATATGTCAGTGCTAAAAAAAAAAAAGGAAATTATAATACAAGGAACCTAATGCAATTAAGATATGAACATGAATATACAGAATATACTTACATGGAGCTTACCTCTGCTGCACCTTTCTTTGCTTTGCTGCCCTATAAAGTCTGGTCCTTTGTCACCCTTGACAACACATGATCTAGATTTTTGTTGCCTTCTAGGAGCTCGATATTGAATCTAGTGTATATATGTTATTTCAGATCCCCAATATTTGATTTTTGGTCTTGTAGTATTCCTCTGAGTCTTCTTTCTAATACCATGGGTTTGACCCAATTTGGATTCTTCAAGGCAAATTTATGCCCAATCTCTCACAATGACTTAATTATGGACTTTTTCAGTAGATAAAATGTGTATGGCATGCCACATGTCATTGTTTCCTCATTTGGCTCTGAAATTGATAAATAGAAAACTAAACTTCGTGCCCTATTTTCCACTTTTTATAGAATTCCAATCTAATACTCAGAGAGAGAGTTATGGCGATTTTCCCAAGGTCACCTCTTTGAGATGAAGTTCGAGAGCATGAAAAAACCCTAACTTACACAGATCATATCTCCAAAAATATTTTGCACCATGATCTTACATTTTTTAGGATCTTCCTCTGGATTTCGGCTTCACCTCAAAAAAATTGCAGCTTCTTAACCTTCGTAGAAAAAATGTTATAGCGCAAATTCCAAGATGACCTATTTCAAGTAGCGAAATCCATACATGATGAGGATATGAGGATCAAAATTTATATAAATGGTTAGGTTGAGAGGGAATTCAAAAAGTGAATGTGGGAGGGATTTTAGGATCATAAAAATTATTATTATTTACTTTTCAATGACCCATGCTACAACCCCATGGGGCTTTATCCCACTAACTGGGGTTACTAACTTCAAACATGAATATCTCTCAAACCGTGAAGAATTACGTGGTGATCCATATCTTAACGGAAACATATTGACAAGTAGAAACCATCAAAAATATCCTTGACACATAATATAGCAATTTGGTAGGTCAAAATTCCCATGCAAGATCAGGGTACCCCCTGTTTCTTCTTGGGTTGACATCAATGATAACCACTAATCAAAAAATCATTATTCCTTTCAATTAGTATTATTAATATTATTTTATAGCATTATTTAATCTTCAAGTATTATCAATGTTTGTAAAATGATAACAGTAAACAAAAGGAACACAAATGCATATAGTTTTTAACGTGGAAACCCCCTCCAGGACAAAACCCACCTGAATTCTTTTCTAATAATTCTTTAATATTCAACTCCAATTGAAAAGAAAGCTCCAACTTCCTAGAATCTAGAAAAGAATTCTTCTTCAGGACCCACTGTATGGACGCTCCAATGCCCAAGATTCTTTAGTAGTCAACTGAATGGATGCCCCAACGCCCAATGAGCTAAAACTCACCCTAGCACCACCCTAATACCCTAAATTTTTCACAGACTTGAACCTGTTGGTGACTTCATGCACCATCCTAGCACCACCCTACCACACTATAGAAGAATAAAAGAAGAATGGACTCTCATACCAGGTAAAATGGTCCACTTTACAATGATAGAGAATGATATAGAAGAAGAAGACACACTAGACCATAACCCCAACTATGACACAACCACCTAATTATGAGCCTAGACCTCCTGACACTGCCTCTTCAACTCTTGGCAGATAGACACTTGTACAATTTTTACAATGATGCATTTACAATAACTTGAAGACTTCATGTGGTGAGCTTCTTACTGTTGTTTTACACCTTGATTGTTGCTCTTTTCATGCTACCCTTTCTCACTCTTCAAAATATTATATCATGCATTGATTCATATCATGATGAATATATAATACCTGCAAAAAGTCTTCAAGGAAATACCCATGACATGATAATATCAAAACTTACCTCATCCTATAGAGCATATGTCAGTGCTAAATAAAAAAAATAAAATTAGAATACAAAGAACCTAATGCAATTAAGATATGAACATGAATATATAGAATATACTTACATGGAGCTTACCTCTGCTGCACCTTACTTTTCTTTGTTGCCCTAGAAATTCTGGTCCTTTTCCGCCCTTGACAACACATGATCTAGATTTGTGTTGCCTTCTAGGAGCTCGATATTGAATCTGGTGTATATATGATATTTGATATCCCTAATATGTGATTTTCGGTGTTGTAGTAGCCCTCTAATTCTTCTTTCCAATGCCATGAGCCTGACCCAATTTGGATTCTTCAAGGCAAATTTATGCCCAATATCTCACAATTACCTAATTATGGAAAGTTCAGTAGAGTGAACATGTATGGCATGCCACGTGTCACTTTTTCCTCATTTGGCTCTGAAATTGATACAGAGAAAACTTAATTCCGTGAAAAATCCACCATTTTTTACATAATTCCAATCCAATACTCAGAGAGAGAGTTAGGATGATTTTCCCAAGGTCACCTCTTTGAGATGAAGTTCAGGAGCCTGCAAAAGCCCTAAATTACATAGATCATATCTCAGAAACTGTTGTGCACCATGATCTAAAATTTTTACAGCAACATCCTCTAGATTTCGGCTTTGCCTCATAAAAATTGTATCTTTTGAACCTTCGTAGAAAAAAATTATAGCACAAATTCCATGATGACCTGTTTGAAGTAGCGAAATACCTACATGAGGAGGATATGAGGATCACAATTTATATAAATGCCTAGGTTGAGAGGGAATTCAACAAGTAAACGTGGGAGGGATTTTATGAGCATAAAAACTATTAATTATTTACTTTTCAATGACCCATGCCACAACCCCATAGGGTTTTAGCCCACTAACTGGGGTTACTAATTTCAAACATGAATATCTCTCAAGACATGAAGAATTACGTGGCGTGCCATATATCAACGGAAACATATTGACAAGTAGAAACCATCAAAAATATCCTTGAAACAGAAAATAGTAATTTGGTAGTTCAAAATTCCCATGCAATATCGAGGTAGACCCTGGTGCTTCTTGGGTTGACATCAATGACAACCATTGATAAACAAATCAGTATTCCTTTCAATTAGTATTATTATTCTTCTTTTAGAGCATTAGTTAATCTTCAATTATTATCAATGTTTGTACAATGATTGTAGTAAACAAAAGGAACACAAATGCACGCATTTTTTAAGGTGGAAACCCCCTCTAGGACAAAAACCACCTGAATTCTTTTCTAATAATTCTTTAATATTAAACTCCAATTGAAAATAAATCTCCAACTTCCTAGAATCTAGAAAAGCATTCTTCTCCATATCCCACTATATGGATGCTCCAATGCCCGAGATTCTTTAGTAGTCAACTGAACGGATGCCCCAACACTCAATGAGATACAACTCACCCTAGCACCACCCTACCACCCTGAAGTTTTCACAGGATTGAACATGTTGGTGAATTCATGCACCAGCCTAGCACCACCCTACCACCCTATAGAAGAAAAATAAGAATGGACTTTCGTACCAGGGAAAATAATCCACCTTACAATGATATAGAATAATGTAGAAGAAGAAGACACAATAGAGCATAACCCCAACTATGACACAAATACATAATGATGATCCTAGACCTCCCGACATTTCCTTTTCAATTCTTGGCAGATATACACTTGTACAAATTTTTCAATGAATCAGTACAATGATACATTTACAATGATTGTATGCAGTGTTGCCCACGTGTTTTGGGAATCATGATTTCCGTTAGACTAAAACCCGCAGGTGTTAGTCAATGATCGCATCACCAGAGATAATGATCCATGAGAGGCAGTTAGTCCATGTCACAAAACACACGGGGAGTGTTGGTTTATCCAATGTCCAACAATCTCCCCCCCAACGCGAGCTGGGTGTGTATCGAACTCATGACCTACACTCTGATACCACTTATTGGGAATCATGATTGCTGTTAAATCAAAACCCACAGGTGTTAGTCAACGATTGCATCGCCAGAGATAAGGATACATGAGAGGCGATTATTCCATGTCACGAAACACACGGGGAGTGTTGGTTTATCCAATGTCCAACAACGTGAAGACTTCATGTGGTGAACTTCTTACTGTTTTCCTACACCTTGATTGTTTCTCTTGTCATTCTACCCTTTCTCACTCTTTAGAACATTAGATCAATCTTTGAGTCTTATCTTGATGAATATAAAATACCTATAAAAAGGTCTTCAAGGAAGTACCCATGACATGATAATAGCAAAACTTACGTCATCATGCAGAGCATATGTCAATGCTAAACAAAAAAATTAAATTAGAATACAAAGAACCTAATGCAATGAAGAGATGAACATGCATATATGGAATATACTTACCTAGAGCTTACCTCTATTGCACCTTTATTTGCTTTGCTACCCTAGAATTTTTGGTCCTTTGCAGCCCTTGACAGCACATGATCTAGCTTTTTCTTGCCTTCTAGGAGCTTAATATTGAATTTGGTGTATCTCTATTATTTTAGATCCCAAATATGTGATTTTAGGTTCTACAGTATTCCTCTAAGTCTTCTTTCCAATTCCGCAGGTCTAACCCATTTTGGATTCTTCAAGACAAATTTATGCCCAATCTCTCACAATGAACTTATTATGGACTCGTTTAGTAGAGCGAACTTGTACAACATGCCACGTGTCATTTTTTTCCTTATTTAGCTCTAAAATTGATCCAAAGAAAACTAAATTCCATGCACTATCTACCACTTTTTACAGAATTCAAATCTGATACACATAGAGATATTTATGATGATTTTCCCAAGGTCACCTCTTTCAGATGAAGTTCAGAAGCTTGCAAAAACCCTAACTTCCACAGATCATATCTCCAAACATTTTGTGCACCATGATCTGAAATTTTTACACGAGCTTCCTTTGGATTTCGGCTTCACCTCCTAAAAATTTCATCTTCTGAACCTTCATAGAAAAAACTTTATAGTGAAAATTCCACGATGACCTATTTCAAGTAGCGAAATCCCTACATGAGGAGGATATGAGGATCACAATTTATATAAATGCTTAGGTTGAGAGGGTCTTAAACAAGTGAACGTGGGAAGGATTTTAGGAGCTTAAAAATTATTAATTATTGATTTTTCAATGAACACAACCAATTATTAGTGTCATGCCACAACCCCATGGGGTTTTAGCCCACTAACTGGGGTTACTAACTTCAAACATGAATATCTATCAAACCATGAAGAATTACGTGGTGTGAAATATATCAAAAAAAACATCTCAACAAGTAGAAACTATAAAAAATATCCTTGACTAGGAATATATTAATTGGTAGGTCAAATTTTCCATGCAGAATTCGTTAGCCCCTAGTGCTGCTTGGGTTGACATCAATGACAACCACTGATCAACAATTTCGACCAATATTGGTTTATATGCTACTTTCTAGATGAAACCCTCACAGTTACCTGAGGACACTAAAATTAAATATAGTGAAACGGTAAATCCAGAACCCGAGCTTGTTCAAATGGAAGTCGATCCGGAACCTATTTTTCTTTTACCAGAACATCTTGATACCGAATTTAAACAACAAGAATTTTTTCCCATGCAACCATATCATCCTTAGTCATCTTTAACCATTGAGTCTTCCTATTTACCGCAGAGTTTACTGTCTAAAATTTATCTCACGCCTAAGGGTGAATTACTTCCAATTGGTTTGATTTCAATAGAGGAAGAACTTCAGGAAGACAAAACCCCTTCAAATCCCACTCATTTTGGGTCTGGGCTTCATTTTTATCCGCATTTTCCTCGTTTTACCTAGTCTGCTCATGTTGATCCTATTCAATCTCAAGTTCCCATAGATTTGTTAGAGTATTTGCTGGGTTATTTAACCATGGCTAAGACAGCATCCCAGACTGTACCATCTGTTACAGCTGCGACAACATCTATTGTTGCTTCATCTTCAATGATTTCCACGACACATGAGTCTCATATTTATGGTGGTTCATCTATCCCACTAGGTTACCAAGCTTTAAATGGATCCTGCTCTAGTGTCTCCTCTAGTCCATGGACTTTGCCCATGTCATCATCTAGAATTCTACCGATTTCCTCTCTTACGAGTACTGAACGGTCTGATCCTTTATTTACATCATCATCTCAATATCAAGTTGGTCCATCCAATTACCATCCATCTTATCCAATATCTGTTGTATTCACATCATATGAAAGTTAGTGTGTGCAATATCCTTATACTCAATATGCTAGGGGTCAACAGATGCTAAGGCCATATGGCATTACTCCTTCATTTTTAGGTAAATCTTATGTTGGAATTCTTGTTTGTCAATGGTAGCCTTATTTTCCTGTTCAGCCACAAATGGTGGTTTATCAATATCAACCAATTCAACCTATTGCATCTATACCTACTACACATTTTATTACTTCTTTGGTTGTTTCTCAGTCTGCCTAGGCAAGTGCTTCAGCCACTAACCCTCAAGTTTCAGGTCTACAGACTCTGTCCTCCCAGGTTGGTATTCAACAACCATCTATATCAGGAATTTCACAACCACATGCTAGTTTACCCTTGTCACAGGCTTCTACTGGTCCCGTATATTCACAACCTAGTCCAAATTATCCTGGCAGGTAATAGTTTTATCAAATCCCATGGCAGCCACAACAACCATTCCAACAATTTCAAGATTATCCAGGTCCCGTTCAACAAGCCTATCAAGGGTTTGGGCAAAAAACTTACCCCTATCTGGGTTAACAACAGCAAAATCCATATGTTAGTACACAACAGCCTATTGCCCAGGCAATTCCATCTTATCGTGGTTATGCTCAACCTGATATAAATCGATAGTTTTTGTGTGTTGCAACATTAGAGTTACCTGATTTAAACCGGCTCACTAATGATCCCATTCATTATTTACCCCTGAGGTTGTTGATTCCTCATAAATTACCCTCTGACATTCCGAAATTCAATGGAAATTCTAGATAAGATCCATCTACGCACGTTATGACTTATCATTTGTGGTGTTCATCAAATTCCTTGAATGATGATTTTGTTAGACTATGTCTTTTCCAATGAACACATACTGGTCCAGCTACAAAGTGGTACATTGAATTACCACGAGGTTCTTTCGATAACTTTACAGCTTTATCCACTACTTTTTTAACCCACTTCTAGCTACCCATCATATATGAAACTAGAACGGAAATTTTGATTAGCTTTAAACAAACAACTACTACTCATATGTCAAATCATATACATGAGTTGTGTCGTCATCGTCAAATGGTTAAAACATTTGTTCCTAATTAGCTCTTAGCTGAGTGGTTTATTAAGTTCTTGTTGCCATCTATCACCAAGGATGTGGCAGAAGGTGGTGTTTTCAATGAAGAGCAAGTAATTACTCATGCCTAGTATCTTTATTTCATTTATACTCAGTATGGCATGCTCTATGAAAATATTTTGAATTCGTCGCGACCAAATTTTATTGTTCCTCCTTCTCCATATGGTAAAGACATTCATGCTGACGATGGTGTGATTGGTTTTTTTAGCTCTTCGTCATCAAGTCGACCATTTGGTTCTACACTTGTTATTTCAAATCAAACCCCTATTGCATCTAATCTTGCATCTTATTCTGAAATTCATGTTGTGTCATCTGACAAATTCAAAAGTGACAAGCAACCTGGAAGTAAGAATAATGGAAAATATAAGAAGAAATCAAATTTTCCCTTGCAAGAAAAATCATATGATTCGTCTGGTTCTTTTCGGAAACCTCATTACCCTTGATTGATATGTAATGAGGAGCATTTTACGCGAGATTTTCCTCACCGCTTAAAATATCAAAGCTTCTTAAGACTTCTTCTACATCTGAAGTATTGACAAATCCTTTTCCAAACCTAGAAACACATATGGTTGCTACGGATCTCGCTTCTAGTTCGCAAGTGATTATGTTATTCACCACTAAGCCCAAAACTAGTTTTTTGGTGTCTACTCGAAGGAAATATTATAGTAATCCATTGTCATCGTCGAATGTTCAAGCTACAGTTCAACCTACCACTTCGAATTCAACTTCATATGATTTAGTTCCACCACCTATTATTCCTAAGTTATAAATAAAGCCACCGAAGGGAGTTTTTCATAAATCGACTTTCAACCCTGAAGCTCCTGCAGCTCAAAATTATAACGTAGTCGAAGATCTGGCTCAATCACCTTCTGCTATGTTAATGCTTGAGGTTCATCAAAACTGTCCCTCCCAAAATCATGATTTTTTGTCTATGATTTGTGGAATCGATCTGATGGTTTCTAATATGTAGTATTTAATCATGCGGGCTATGTGCCACAATTACCAGCACAATTAGAATTTTTTATTCAAGTACATGTCCTGAATCGCCTCATTCATCGAAATATCATTGATGAAGGTGCATATACTTGTATCATGTATATGAGTTGCTAGAAGTCACTTGGCTCACCAAATTTATCGAAATAACCTATAATATTGAAAGATTTTGACAGTCATACATATAATCCTTGTGGAATTCTCAGTAACTTGCAAGTCAAACAAGGGGGGAAATATGTTACTATTAAAGTTGAGTCCATTGATAGACACCTTAACTACAATATATTACTTGGAAGACCGTGGGTTTACATTATGGCTATGGTAGTATCTACTTACTTTCGTATGGTTGTCTTCCCCCATAAGGGAAGCATCACAGTCATTGATCAACTATCCTTCTTCACCTTTGGTTCCCAGGAAACTAGAAGTTTAATGTTTGTTGACAGACCCCCACCATCTCTTCAGAACATTGGTGTAAGAATATTTAAGGATTCTTCCCTAATGGGCACCTTTTTGTTACCGTCACCTGTGACATCGGTAGAAATCACAAAAATAGAGACCTGCAATATGATATCTTTCGCTTCATCTGACTTAAGGAATATTCCTAGTGATTCTAAAATAGATAGGTTGGGTGAAAGTATATTGAGGATGTTTATTTTATTGTGTCAACCTCATTAAAAAATGAATCAGGTATTGAGGATAGTTGTTAGTATGAATCCTTTGTCGAAGTGTACGAAAAAGGACCTCTTTAGCTATGCATAACTAATAGCCCTAACAACAAAAGTGGCTGCCAATATCTTCAGATCTGCGATTAGTTGAACAAGAAAAGAGCTGCAAAAACCAGATCTATGCATGGAAAGACATTAAGCAGTAAAAACAAGGGTTTGCTCCATATACCGATAGACAAGACAAGAACAATTTTTGAAAGAATTTTTATATTAATTGGGCACCTGGGAGGAAAACAAGAAGGCGTATCCAATTCTCCTCAGTGGGATGGGTTCTTGGAAGTCCTCAGCACTTCAGATCTAAAATCTCTCTCTCTTGTTGGTGTAGAAAATCCACACAAAGAATGGAACTCAAAGGGAGCTCTTACAGCAAATGGCATAAAATGGTGACCAAGTGTATAGATCCAGAGTGATCTAATAGGCAACAAAAGGTGAAGAATGGTAGGAAAAACCCTCCTATTTATAACAAAATATTGGGTCATTCTAGATCTTGGTGCATGGGTTAACCAGATCTAGATCCACTTTTTATGGAATATTTTATTATATTTGTTGGAGGAAAAAGGTATTTGACTTGGGTCAAATCCCTTAATTTGTCAAAAATAAATAAATAAATGATTTATTTATCTTTTTAAGGAAGCGGTTAGAAGATAATCAAATAAATAATGAGTTATTTAATTATTTAAGGAGGTGGTTGAAAGATAATTAAATAAATAGTGATTTATTTAATTATTTGTGGGTGATTTGGTCATATTTAACAAGGAATATCATCTAAATAAGGTTTAAATGATTATTCCTAGAAATAATAAGATAAATAAAGTTTTATCTAATTAATTTCTTTGATTTTGGGTTAAACATGACTGGGAATAATAATTAAATTATGGTTTAACTAATTATTCCATGAGGAAAATCAAACAAATATGGGTTTGTTTAATATTTCCTTTTGGGGTTTCCTATTTTAACATAGTGAAATCAGTTTTACTTAGGGTAAAACTGGTCTTACATGGTGTACTTGGGTCCATCTAATTATAATAGGTTAGATGACCAAAAAATGGTGTAACAGATTGCCCCCCAGCGTGCGAGTGTCAGGAGCAAATCGTATGACCGAAGTACGTTGTAAGAACACAATCACTAGACAGCAAAAGGGGTGTTAGAGAGAGAAATGTGAGGTAGATAGTGTGTTGAAGGACTAGACCCTGAGGAGATGAGACTCGCAGGTGCAACAAGTCTCTTTTTATGAGAGGGTACCTGTGCTGAAGGCGGCGGGGGAGGCATACCTATGCCCGCCGAGACAAAGTACAAAAGAATAGTGTGTCAAGTAAACAAGGGACCGAACCATAAAGTACAGCTGGCATAATCATGAGCCAGATAAAAATACAATGAGGAATCCCACATACATGCTGTGCCTGGGATAACAGCCAGGACTTGTACAATAATATCTGAGTACATGAGATACAAATACAGCCCAAATGCCCCCTGTAAATGGGGAAGGGCTCACAAAATCTGACTGATACATGCAAGTCGAAGAGGCGCTGCAAGTGGCTACGGCCAACATCATCAAATATCTGGAGCTGCATCGAAGGCTGCAAAGAAGAGGTCATCCGGGCATGTGGGGGGCTACCTGCAGGGCCACCCCCTCATGAGGTTTGAAACATCTCACACACACCCGGGAATCATCAAGAGCTGCTGCTGGATCACTGGACCATCAAGTATACGAATCTCGATCATGCTGAAAGGAGCTGGAGAAACAATCAAGTCAAAGGGAAAGGAGATATCCCTTTGCCTGATCCAAGGCACCGAACAAGAGTGGAAGCTGGAACCAAGGTACACCGCCCTCTAGACCTGGCTTCTGGAATGAATGAGCTGATGTCGACAGAAGGAGGTCCGCCATAGTTGAGGCAATGAGAGACCCTCAACTAAGGCACGAGAGAAAAGAGTAGAGCGACGGACAGACTGACACTAATGATGATAGTGAAGTGGAAAGGACTGAGTAGCTAATGGACGACTTCCCTTGCTAGAGCATAAAGGGCGTGAATGACATGGCAGTGACTGACACAACATCATCAGGGATGGGGGACAGTGGAACTGAAGGTCATAATGTGCGACACAAGAGAGAGACCAAGCAATGACGGATGGAGGGCTATAGTGGGGTACAAAGGGACTCGGTATAGACTCCATGGAGAGAATGATGAATCAACTTAGATGCTCTAAACGAGGGTGACTCGATGGTGCTGCCACATAATAAAGGCCCCAATGGGGGACCATGGAAACATGAGTACATGATGGGAACTCATGACGAAAATCGACACAAACGAAGACAAGTAAGGAGGCAAGATGGTGCCCCAAGTACAAGTGTCGTAAGTGAGGAAATTCGATTTTAAGGAGGGGTGAAGTGACCCTTCTTGGAAAAAATGTGTCCTGGTGAAGTATCAGATCACACAAAACTAATAGATACCCATTTGAGGGCTCGGTGAGAGCTTTAGACGGTTCGTCAAACAGGGCTACGGTGTGGTCGCAGCAGTCGAAAGAAGAAACAGGGGTTCTCTTTTAATAAGGCAGTTTTCCCTCCAAAATCACTTATTTGCTATTGTTGTTGTGGTGAATGTGGAGAGGAGAGAAGGCCCTAAATCTTGCGGCAAACGTAGCGGACAAACCAACCCTTGGAATCGAGATTCGTCAGTTGCAGGTAGGAGGCCTAACCTTTCTCTTGCATTTTGATGGATTAAGTTTTCAGTTTAGGGCCCAGAAATCCAGAAACAGCCCCTCCTTCATCTCTACGGCGGGGTCGCACTTTTTGGGTCAAAAAGTGTGACCTGGGAAGCAGGTTTTAGGCAAAAAAGTGCGACCTGTCCCAGAAATGGGCAGAAAAATGTGACCTGGGAGATGAGGGGGTTTTGGTGCTGCTTTATGGCTGGAAGTTGGGTTTTTGTGTTTGGTTATGGTTTTCCCAATCTGTATGCTGACAAAAATGATGTGTTTGTGTAGGTATGGCAGATTTACGGGTCAACTGGAGAGAGAGAGATCTGGGGACACTACGGGCAGAGATCCAGGCGGATCAGGGCATCCGCCGTGTATTGGCCGGATTTGGGGTTCTCAAGTTTTTGGAGAACCCTTTGATGAGAGCAGGGGAACCTTTACTGGCCCGGATTATCAGTTACTAGGATCCAGATCAGGAGATCTTTGTAGTGCAGGGGCACAGGATCGAACTGAAGGTCCAGGATGTGTACTTCCTGACGGGTCTCCCGCCACTGGGGATGGTGGGAAACACACAGCCAGTGTTGCCGCGGGGGCGGCATATCATGGAGTTCGTGGAGCGTCATTGTCGACCGGGTCTCCAAGTCAAGGGGACTCGAATACCGATCGGGGATCTAGAGAGGCTAGAAACCCGTGCAGTGGCCACAGCTGTGCTGCGTATCCTGGGCAACCAGGCGCTCCATCACATCACTGGGGGGCAGATGATGCTAGTGGAAAGTGTGTTGGGTGGGACCTACTATGGGTGGGCCCAAATGATGTTGGTGTCACTAAAGCGACAATTGTCACTATGCAGGCGGCAGGTGAACCATGATTGCTCATATGGGACTTTGTTGTGTGCTTTCTTCTTTGAGAAGATCCCGACCTTGAGGCCTCGTGTACAGCTTCCAGATGGGGGCCCGAGAGAGCCCAGGATGCACCATTGGGGACGGCTACTGTGTAGAGGAGGAGGAGGGGCGGTCGGGCGAGTGTTTCGACCTGAGTTTTTTGCCCATTGGGATCAGATGCCATTGTACATAGACGACTATCCTTATAGTGGGATGAGCTACTATGGAGATCCGGACCTGCCACTTCCGCCTGGTCGAGTCTGGGGGCCCGATGGTAAGTGACAGATTGCTATTATTGTGTGGGCATGTTAAATTTTTTGAATAGTAATTGATGGTACTGATTCATGTACTTTTGGTATGCAGATATAGAACCGATAAAACCGGCTGGATATATGGGACGACCGGCAGCGTCTGGAGCTACAGGTCCGAGTGGATCGAGAGCGATGCAGAATGAGGATGCAGCCGCCCTGTTGGAGGAAATCCGCTGTAGATGCGAAAGGTTGTTGACCGGAGTATCAGAGCGCAGGTGGCAGGACTTAGACGACCAGTTCATAGAGCCATGTGTTGGTCTACCCTCGGAGTGGCGAGGTGTCATGCGGCGCATGGCGATGGCCGGTCAGGCTATGCGCGATCTACATGCTGCAGGGGCAGAGCCATTGGCCTGGGATCCTCCAGATGGTGATTAGGGGTGGGGCATGTCGTGCCCCCTATGATGTATGTAGGGGCAGGTGGTGCCCCCAGTTTTGGGTTTTTTGTAACATGCTATGGGCATGTCATATGTATCAAAGTAGATGGACTCTAAACACATGTTTTACGACACATATTATGGATATGCATCGTTTTTTTGATGGTTATGAATGTTATTGTCTTGTATGAAATGTGTGTGATAAATGCCAATCTAGAACATGGTTTGCAATACTATCTACATAGTGATTCTGTTCTCGAGGTACATGGTTGAAAGTTATGGTTTCAAATGCACGTATCAATATTTTCACTCGTAAATAGCATCTAAACATCACAGGGTTATGCACACGATAAACACCATTTAGTTGCATTACAAGAAGTAGGGAATCCAAACGAACGTGCAGATGGAGGATGCGATGAAAGAGGGCATCGGCTAAGAGGCCATGCACTGCATCATATTCGGCCTAATTGTTGGTGGCAGAACCAATGAATACCCCGTTAGAAAGAAAAAGGGAATGCAAGGGGGTGAAGATGGCCCAACCTGCCGAGGCTAGATTCCTGGAGTAACGACTTGCACCATCGGTGTAACCGATAAAGGGTGTGGACGGGGGGTCCTGCGGAATGGTGTGACAAGACAACAAATGAGGGGAGGAAAGGAAATGACGGCAGCGTGAGTGCACAGAAGTCATCAGGCGGTGACCGCAGGAGGGAGTGCAAGGAGCAGGATGACCATGACTCATACAGGGTGGTATATGAGGGCTATCGGAAGTAAGGTGAGGACTCAGGCTGCGGAGGTCAACAGAGACACGGGTGGAGTGATCTCGTGTAGGAACGGGGTGGTCGAGGGACACAACAGGGGAGGATGTAGATGGGCTAGGCTCCAAGTGTCTCGCAGAGGAGGATAGGTAAAGAATGGTTACAGTAGACTCCGTCATCTGAACATCAGGGGGGGGAATGTCGATGGGAGCGGGAGGATCCTCAGGCTGGCCTGAAGCGTACTGCGCGAGGATAGGATAGGCGGATTGATTTTGTTCAACCTCATACTCTCGGATTACCTCTAAAGAGGCGCGGTAGTGTGTCAGGTGAGGAAAATGGTGGGATTAATGGCCATGAACGCCGCACAAAGCACAGGGCTTGTTGGTGCGGAGAGTCTTGGGGTTCTTGGTTACGGACGGAGAAGGAATGGGGGCTTCAGGGACCGTAGACTCGGGGAATGCGACTTTAACCATGGGCTGAATACGGGGCAACTCGGGACAAGCATGGGTGGCATGACCGGTGACATCACATAAGGCACAAGGCTTCGCGGGCGGAGAAGGGGCCGGGTCAGTCGTGGTAGTCTTGTCTTTAGGTGCCCCCTTGCGGGCTTTGCCTTTCTTCCCGGGAGCCGTCACGATAGGAGAAGGGTGATGTGGAGGTGCTGGGGGCACAGTGGCAACGGAGGAAGCTAGGGGGACCGGTTGAACCGGTGTCAAAGCCATATAGGGCTTGGGATGACCAGGAGGGGTGGCGGCTGGGGGATCAAGGTACCAGACCGGTATGCCCAAGGTCAAGTTAGGGAGAGAGAGGGTGGCCATGACGGGGACAGAATATACTCCGGGAGGGGGAGCTAGGAAAGGGATTTTCCCAGCAGGGTAATGACCAAGAGGGACAGCTTCGAGATGGTTAAGGCCAGGAGGAACCGATCCAGGAGGATAAAGGGGTTCAGGGATACCAGCTGTAGGGGTAGGGCCAGAAGGAGGAGGTCTGGCTGGTTGAGATGAATGGCTAGGAGCGGGTTGCGAAGGGCGAGGAGGAAGTTGCTGACTAGCCAAGGCAGGCTACTTACGGGCAGCCTGGGACGATTGCATCATGCAAAAATTCGATGAGCTGGGATCGGTGACAGGAGGGGGGGGAAGGTTAGGGAAAGTTCCAAGCAGGGAGGAATCTTTGTAAACGCCGGGGGAAACACTGGTCAAGGAATCAAGGGTTTGCTTGTTGGCTACAGAAGAGATGGCTGTCTCAGGGGAGGTCTGAGATTTTGGCTCATGATATGTCAACTGGTCAATGGTGACTATCTTTCCATTATGGGGGAAAGACATCTTGCAAAAGACCACGGATGGGACAGCAGACATAGCATAGGTGTATCTTCGCCCCAATAGAATTTTGTAATCTAGTGGGGCGTCGATGACTTCGACGTCAACGCAAACAGTCTTACCGGTGAGGGTGATAGGACAATTACGAAACAGGCCAATGGGCTGGGAGGCATGACCGTCCCACGCTCGAAGGGTGATCGTGGAAGGGGCCAGTTCAGGGGATCCGAGTTGCTTCCAAACCGAAGCGGACATCATGCATGTGGATGCCCCCTCATCAATGATACACTAGGACACGTTGGCGTTCCGGATTTTGACTGGGATTTGGAAGGCGACGGAAGGAGGAAGAGGAGGATGGTCCGATTGAGTGGCATCGAAAACAATCATTTGGTCATCAGTAGGATCTACAGCACCCACGGCAGATAGTAGAGCCTTCTTTTGGGAAGGACACGACTGGAGGAGTTCCAGTGTGGAAATGGCAGCAGGAGATTGCGCCAAATCATCTACTATGCTATACGAATGAGCAGCTCGACCGGAAGCAGCGTTTCGACGTAATGGTCCCTTAGGAATCTTGGTATGGACCTCCACTTTGGGTTGAGGGATATGTAAGGGGCCACTGGGTGTCGAAAGAGGCTCTGTAGAACCTGAAGAAGGAGACTTGGGGGCAGACTGAGCAGGAGGCTTGGGGTACTGGCGAGACTGAGTTTGAAGGTGAAGATCGACGGACGGGTTAGGATCGGAGTGCATCATAAGGATCTGGTAATTAGAGGAACCAGAAAGGGAAGGGGGGGCAGCTACCTGGCTGTTGGGCGGTTGGGTAGCCACGAATCCTTGCTGAGGGAAAGGATCAGTAAACATAGCTGGTTGGGTAGTGGCCACATTAGGAGGAGCATGAGGGGAGGCGTGTTGTCCGCGCAATGTGGCTTGAGACTCCCACATCTGCCACATCTGGGGTAAGAGGGGACAATCGTGGGTGTAATGACCATAAACACCACAACACGAACAAAGCTTACTCGTGCGAAGCGGCCTGTCCGGCTTGGGCTGAGTGCCATGTTGCTGGTTGGCAGTGTTAGGGTCCACACCAGGATTGGGTCCAAGGGTACTAGGGGCAGATTGGTTTGGATTGCCTCTCCGCCTTCTTTGAGAAGAAGGGGGATTAGTCGCACCCTACTGTGCAAATACTTGCCCTGGAGGGGGCTGTAGGTGCTGGTGCTAGGTTTGAGGAGGCAAGGGATGAGGAAGCGCATATGCTGGAGGAGCTGGCGCACCAGGCTGTGGATAAGGGTAATGGGTAGGTTGGGCAACATTGAGGTAAGCAGGAGGTTGGGCAAAAGGAGGAGGCATGCCGTATCCTGGATACATGCTATCGGGAGGGGGAAGAGTGCTGGAGGAGCTGGCCCCTCCCTGAGGGAGACCATAGCCCATAGGAGGTTGAGCGTATGGATGGGAAAGGGCTCCAACGATACCGTCGGCGGAATGAGATGCCCCCAGGGCGTTAGCGCCACCGGGCCTGGGGATGTCAGGAAGAACGGTATAAACATAACCAGATTGAGCGTAGATCAGGTCATATTTCAAGGCTATTTGGAGGGCGGCTTCTTCGGTTTGAGGAAAATGGGAGGCGACATCCTTGCCGATGGGAGCCGGAAGGGTGCGAAGGAACCAGTCCATATAAACCCGATCTTCGAAGGGAGGGGCTCAACACAAGCTCCGTCTTCTTCGTGATTCCTGAACATGGGCAGAAAGGCGGGTTGAAGAGGATTGCTTGAAGGAAGTCAAGAGCTCCGTGCCAGTGTCGTATCGGAGAGGGAGCTGGAAATAGGACAAAAAGGCCTGAGCAAGGGTTGCAAAGGTGGTATGGGAAGAGGTGGCTTGTTCAACATACCATTTGGAAGCTTCGTCGGTAAGCGTGCATTGGAACAAATGAAGACGGATGGAGTCATCGGTAATAGAATTGGAGGAACACCACATGTGGAAAGATCGGACATGATTGGTTGGATCTTCACCAGCTTGGCCTTCGAATTTAGGGATGTCGGAAGGGAGCTTGGTTGGCATGGCAGGCCAACCAACATCATGGTGGATGGGGTCGTTGATCAACTGATTGAAATCGGGGAGGCTGAGGCCTGCAATGTACGGCAGCAATGGGGTGGCCGGAGTCGTTCCTGTGGCGGTTCCGCTAGTAGTCGGGCCGGCATTAGGGCCGGGGGAACCGCTAGCGTTAGGCCCTGGACCAGACATGGTGGTAGGGGGAGAACCAGGAGGAGAAGGGGAACCCGATGAATCAGGAGAGGAGTCGGAGTGCGGACTCGGAGGAGGACTGGCTCGACGATGGCGGGTCGGAGCAGGTCGATCGACCGGAAACTGAGGGTGAAGGCCAAGAAGTCTCCGGGAAAGGCGCCTTGGGGGCGCAATGACGACGGGAAGAAGGAAACCGACAGGGGCAGAAAGGGACAGAATCAATTAAGGTCAAGGGCAGAAAAGGTGCAGTGACAATTGATTTTAGAGTCTTTGCCAGGCGGTGTTAACCAGGCACTTCTTCGCTTAGGGTCAGTGTGTGGCGTGCGTTAATTTTAATTTTTAAACCCTTTCCATTTTGAGAGCAAGAAAAAAGTGTGTTGTGTAGCTGAAAATAAACCTACAGAGAACAGTATATAATGCTGAAATAACAGAAAAATAACAGCTACTTGTGCATCTATATAACCCAAGAAGGCGGGTCTCTCAAAACTAAACTGAAAAGAAAGGAAAAAATCTATGCATAACACACGGAAAAGAGGCCAATAGATCTAAGGTCAAAAGGGACAGGGATCTAAAGGATAAAGCTGTTGAAAAGAGGTGCAGGTCACAGCCAAAAGACAGAGGCAAGGTGGCTGGAAAAAGGAAGGAAATCAGCAAAAAATGGAGGGGGCAAGGTGGAGGCCCTAAAAGTAGATCCAAACAAATCTTCAGGAGGTGATTTGAGAGGTAGAAGAGCTGATTTCAATGGATCTGAAAGGGAGGTAACAGATCTGGAAAAAAGGAGGCTGAAGCTCTTAAAAACAGACGGCTGAAACAGCTAAAACTCTTCCACAAAAAGTGGAGGGTACTAAAGCCCTAGGGGGCTAGGTTCCCACTTATATGAGTAAAAACAGATCAGAACTTGGTCAAAGCGGGCTGAGACAGAGGCTGGGAGACCCTGACAGAAGCTGCAGCAGAACCCAGAAAAATTGCAGAAAAATCACTGAAAAACTGGCAGGTCGCAGTTTCTGACCTGTTTTCAGTGCAGGTCGCAGAAAAGGGGCAGAAAAGTGTGACCTGGAGGTCCAGGTCGCAGTTTATGGGCCAAAAAGTGCGACCCCCCGTTCCGGTTGTCTCGGCGGCAAATTTTCAGAAAAGTTGTCGTCTCAGTTGCGGCTGGTGTCGCTTACCTGCGCAATAGGGCCAGAAACACACGGAAGTTAGAAATTTTAATGTTTTAGGGTTTTATGTGAGAAAAACAACATAAAAATAGGAAAAATAAACAGCTGAAAATAAACCCTAGGATCTGAAGTAGCTAGATATACAAGAATATGAAAAACAACACCGGTCGTAATTTAAAACCCGTGTGGAGTCATCATTTCTTAGTATGAATCCTTTGTCGAAGTGTACGAAAAAGGACCTCTTTAGCTACGCATAACTAATAGCCCTAACAACAAAAGTGGCTGCCAATATCTTTAGATATGTGGTTAGTTGAACAAGAAAAGAGCTGCAAAAACCAGATCTATGCATGGAAAGACATTAAGCAGTAAAAATAAGGGTTTGCTCCATATACCAATAGACAAGACAAGAACAATTTTTGAAAGAATTTTTATATTAATCGGACACCTGGGAGGAAAACAAGAAGGTGTATCCAATTCTCCTCAGTGGGATGGGTTCCTGGAAGTCCTCAGCACTTCAGATCTAAAATCTCTCTCTCTTGTTGGTGTAGAAAATCCACACAAAGAATGGAACTCAAAGGGAGCTCACACAGCAAATGGAAGAAAATGGTGACCAAGTTTATAGATCCAGAGTGATCTAATAGGCAAAAAAAGGTGAAGAATGGTAGGAAAAACCCTCCTATTTATAACAAAATATTGGGTCATTCTAGATCTTGGTGCATGGGTTAACCAGATCTAGATCCAATTTTTATGGAATATTTTATTATATTTGTTGGAGGGAAAAGGTATTTGACTTGGGTCAAATCCCTTAATTTGTCAAAAATAAATAAATAAATGATTTATTTATCTTTTTAAGGAAGCGTTTAGAAGATAATCAAATAAATAATGATTTATTTAATTATTTAAGGAGGTGGTTGAAAGATAATTAAATAAATAGTGATTTATTTAATTATTTGTGGGTGATTTGGTCATATTTAACAAGGAATATCATCTAAATAAGGTTTAAATGATTATTCCTAGAAATAATAAGATAAATAAAGGTTTATCTAATTAATTTCTTTGATTTTGGGTTAAACATGACTGGGAATAATAATTAAATTATGGTTTAATTAATTATTCCATGAGAAAAATCAAACAAATATGGGTTTGTTTAATATTTCCTTTTGGGGTTTCCTGTTTTAACATAGTGAAAGCAGTTTTACTTAGGGTAAAACTGGTCTTACATGGTGTACTTGGGTCCATCTAATGATAATAGGTTAGATGACCAAAAAATGGTGTAACAATAGTTATTTTACTATGTCAACCTCGTTAAAAAATGAATCAGGTCTTGAGGATAGTTCTTCTACTGTGTCAACCTCATTAAAAAATGAATCAGGAATTGAGGATAGTTCTTTTACAGTGTCAACCTCATTAAAAAATGAATTAGGTCTTGAGGACGGTTCTTTTACTATGTCAACCTCGTTAAAAAATGAATCAAGTCATGAGGATGGTTCTTTTAGTTTGTCAACCTCGTTAAAAAATGAATCAGGTGATCAGCATAGTTCCTTTTCTTGTGTCAAGCTCATTAAAAAATGAAACAAGGCTCCATGAGCATAGTTCTTTTCATGTGTCAAGCTCGTTAAAAAATGAAACAAATCCTCTCCTAATTAATTCGAGTCTTTTATATGATCTCGTAAATGAACCTTCATTCCATCCAGTTATTAGTAACCAGTAGTCTACTTAGGTGAATGAAATGAAGCTTGGGGGGCATGTGCACTTGCAAGTTACGCTTGGGGGGCATTGAAACCTATTTCAAGCATAGTTTTCTATGTTTCAAGCTTGTGTAAAAATGAAACTACTCTCAAGCATAATTTTTCCTATGATTCAAGCTTGTATAGAAATGAAACGTATATCGAGTCTATTTCGGTTATTATTTTCAAGACTCGTTAAACTCATGAAAATCCTGAGCTTCTTTTTCTATTCTTTTCATGCTCATAAAACGTACATGAAAATATCGAGTTCTTTCCATCTTTTACTACTCATTAATTAAATTGAAAGTCGACCACAGAGCACACTTTTATCTTTTTTTCGTGCTCTGTTAAACATGAAAAAGGAACCCCCCTAGAGTTATCTTTCAGCTCTTTTTAGACTCCAAAAATATGAAAATATTTTCGAGCACTTGTCCTTTCAAGCTCGTAAATGGAATTGAAACGACATCTACTTAGTATAATTTTAACCCTTTTCTGGACTCAGATAGGTTATGTTTACTAAAAAGGAAAACCCTAGTTTAAAATGGCTAGGAGGTTCTCTCAAATATTATTATATGCTTTTTCGGATCTAAGGGACAATTTTACGAAAAATAACTTGTGGAGTTTTCTTTTCGTCCCTTTTTAAAACTCTCTAAACATGAAAAAGGATAGAGTTTTCACTTTCATTAGACTCGTTAAAGCATCAAATAGCGACGGACTTTTCCATCATGACAAGATCGATTTTCACCTTCGATAGAATCATTAAAGCATCACATAGTGGTGGATTCACCCAAAGGGTGGAATTATACATCAAGCATATGTTATCCTCCTCAATCTTGTTAAAAAATAAAGAGGTATTCAGCAGCAATGACTGGGTAAAATTGGAAATGGATTAAAAACTTTATGTTAGCAATTCACTCTTGAACATGACAATCATTCACCTCATCTTTGTGGCTTTTGGGTTGGGTTATCTGCTTGATGGTCTATCATACCTATGGTTTATCATACCATCCGTCACTTTGGTTTTGGATCAATGTTTCCAACTCATTTAGTTTCATCGATATGTTCAAGAGAATTCACTCAATTATTCCTCATCCTTTGAAATATTCATAAACTTTCATTTCATGACAGCCATCCTTGAACGTTCCTTCATCAGTTACATTTTGTCTCTAAAATAATTACTCCCATTTATGTGTCGTTGATGGAGGATACATAAAGGCCCTCCTGTGATGAGTCGATTCCTGTCGACATCAGCTCATCATCCAAGAAGTTGAATTAGAAACAACCTTTCAATACCTTGGATCTTGCTTACATCAATGAAAGGTTTCTCACTTCTAGAAATAGTTTGACATCACATGCCTTTCACTGAAAGACTTTGTATGGTGTTCGACATCAAATCATCTACTCACACCATGCAGAATGTATTGCAGTACCTTGAGAGACATTATCAACAACGGTGGTTTCTCTCGCATTTGTTAATGACTTACATAATTGGTTGGTAATTATATGGTGTCTTCCCATGTTTGACTTCGTATCACATATTTGCATGGTTAGACTGGTACTTAAGCGATCGAGTGAACAAGATAAAATACCCCAGATCTATTTTCATCCATATGAGCTACGATTTCAGGAGTAGTACCAAATCATTCGTACAATGGTATTTACACAGATGGTCATCCTATCATGGGTCTATATATGTAGACGACTTTCTAATGTTATGATAGTTTATGTGTTGAGTATGGGTATGCCTCCCTAAGAAATTCATGTCCAAGATGAAAATATAGCATGATGTAATGTATTGTAATTGATGCAGGTCACCCTATGCTTCAGATCCTACTCATCACATCGTAAAGCATATCAATCAACATTATCACTTTTTACTTCATGCTTTAGGGGGCAGCTATTACAAGTCAATTTTGGCATTACTCCCAGAACCCAGATCAATATCAATTAGGGTCTATCATACTCTAAATTAGTTGCTACATTCCTTGAACAAGATATCATATTGATGGTTTTCCTTCATGAAAGTTTCACTGCTTAGATGCCAGTTGAAGTGTTCCATTGAGCCATCAACACACCCCTAGACTGCAGTAAGTGAATTGTAGAGCATATACTCCCATGCAAAGCTATGTTGCAGAGCATCTAGGCCCACTTTAGAGTGTGTTGGTCGACTGGGAGCGAATTTTTCATTGGATTTCGGGAATCTTCCCAACCTCTAGTGGCTTCTAGAAGTTGTTCCAGCTATCACATCATCTAAAAATTTTGAATATGGACACCATGGAGCCATTGAACCTCTTATCCTCCTATTCCCATGAACAAGGGAACCTCTTCATCCATTTTTGGAAAATCCATTCGATGATCTATTAATGTCAAAATACCTTCATCTACTTATAAATTGAGCATTGATCATAGTGCACAGGAGAGAAATAATTTGTATTAGTAGAGTTATGCTGGTGAGATCACAACTCTTTAAGGTGTCGTCTGCATGTAATGTTATGTTGCTGGAGTGATAATTGTCGGTGTGATGAGGATGGGACTGAAGCTGGAGTGAGTTGACATCAAATTGATCCAAATGGTTGTAACTTCTCCTTCTACTAAATAATGAAGACATTTTTTCCTTACCTAATACATGTGTCAATGATGTTATATGTGTATTTACAAATTCAATCGATTCAATTTGTTTAACATGAATAGATCATATGCCTTTATGTCATTTTCTTTCTTTCTTTTTTCATTGCAGGTACCACTCAAGCGAGTTTAGTTCGATTGAGAGTGATGGAAGCGATGAAATTGAGGCGAGGAATAGCGAACAGATTAAAAATAGGTACTCTTACCTTATCTATTCATTTTAAGGAAAAGGTTAAATATATTTCTTTATGTTCTTATAAGTGAGACCACCACACTTAGGGAACTATTTTATCTCTATAGGTTTTATTTATGTAAAACAACTTGATTAAACTAATAGTATAAGATTCCCTCAACAATCTAAGGATTCTCGTATTATGGTCTAGTTTTATAGACATGGACAGGGAGACACTAATAGGGACCCCGAATATCACTCCTATAGATACCCCTTTCTCTAGTCTTGGAGATAGGGATACTAAAACAGAGGAGGAAGAAACTGAGAAGACATAGGAAGAAAGAGAAGAGTAAACAAGGACAGAGGAAGGAAAAAATGAGGATACATATTTAAAGAGGAGAGGTACTGAGGAAGAAGAAGAGGAGGCTTTGAGACCCAAAATACCACTGAAATATCCCCTCAACAAACTAGTTTGTCACCAGGAAAAACTGAGGATGAGGTGGCTACCACCTTAGCCACTTTGAGCACCCCTTTAAGTCCCAAGAATAAAATACCAAGATAGACTCCTATGTATTTTAATACAAGAAAAAGAACTATGGTGAAACAAGGAAGGCCTCAGACTCCAACAGACGTCCCCATTACCATTGAAGATTCCCCTAGCAAGAATGGAGAGATAGGGCCAGAGGAAGGAAAGATTGAAGAAATAACTTCCCCAAGGACCAAAAATAAGACACCCATGACCTATGTAAGGAGGCACTCTATTAGATAAGCATCATTAAGACACTCAAAAGTACCAACAGACTTCGAAGGAGAAGAAAATAAATTTCTGCAGGAAGAAAAGTAGGTGATATAGGAAAAACAAAGTGTGTTACAGGAAGAACGGAAAGTGATACAGGAAGAACAGAAAGTGTTATAGGAAGAATAGAGTGTATAAGAAGAAGGAAATAAGGCACAAATAGAGGCGAAGGATGCCCAAATTGAAGGAAAATAGGTGCAAGAGGAGGCCCAAGTTGTAAAACAACAGCCATAATAGGAAGCATCCTCTCCAAGAAATTTCCAAAAAGACATCACATAATTCCAAGAACCTACCCCACAACCTAGTTTTAGCTCTTACTAGAAGTTCATTGAGGGAGGAAAACTGGTCCCTGAGAAGCTCTCAATCCCTCTCTTTTATGAACTAGAGGAATAAAGGGGGTGCACCCACAGGTAGATGCAAATTTCCAAATTCAGAAATTTTGAGGATGTGGGGCTAATGAAGGAGAAACTTATTGAGATAGGGAAGGACCTAGTTGATGTCAAACTTAGAGAATCAATGTTGAAAGAGAAGTTACAAGTAGTACAAGCAAAGAACATAACGCTGAAAGGGTAGTTACAATCGAAGGACACACAACTTTCCACTATGGGAAATATTTGCATGGAGGCCATGCAGTACAGACACCCTTCTAATTCTTATGTAGTTTACTTGAAAGAGTAGTCGTTGAAATTTTAGATTAAGACCTTAGAAAAACATGACTTGTTACCCTTTCAAAATTATAGATATTTCATTTATTTTTGCAAGAAGTCTAGTGTGGAAGAGAGGGCTAGATGGTATAATTTTACATCAAAAACATCATTTTGACTCACATGAATATTCGAGACCCCAATTCTAGGTTGGGTGATATGTAGTTAATGGCCCTAATATTGGGTAAAAAATGAATAAATAAGAGCATAAAAGGTCAAGAGAGTGATGAAAAGGGAAGAAATAGAACCCCTTCAAATTAGGGCAAAAATCAGAAGTCCTATAGGGATCATAAACAATCACCAAACGATCTCCAATGATGTTGACCTTGCATTAAGATACATTGACATCCAATCACAGGAAATATCACATTTCGATGACACCTACATATTTCTAGGAGAAGAGAGTGTGGAGGCATGCCAAATAATATGGCATGCACTACCACCTGGCTTGAAGAATAGGGAGTACCATAAACAATATAGATTGAAATTTTCCTTAGAAAAGGTACCCTTCTACAAGAGAGCAATGCAAAGAATAAAAATATAGTGGATAGGATTGAAGCTAAGCCCACCTTCATTGTTGGGGCTACATGAAGGGAGAGATAAAATAGCAAGCCAGAAGGAAGTATAAAATAATGCAGGGTTCTACCCCCCTGAAGGGACTCCTATTGAGCTACCTTGGTATGTTAGGGAAGCTACCATATCTTTGAAGGAAATTAGGAGAGAGGAATGAGTTTCTCAGAGGATGAGAAACCATTTCAATAGGGGGGTGATGATGAGCCTCATCATTTGGTATATCTTAAGGGGTTACAATGTCACCTTTTAGCTTATTAACTCTCTTTCTCTCTCACATTTGATAACATTTTGTCATATTTTGTTTAGTGAGAAAGTTGTAAGAGGTTTTTCATGACTTGAAGCATAACATGGTTTAATTGTAGGAAATAAAAGAAATAAAGTTATTTTTGAGTTAGATTCTAGGTAAGAGCTCATAGTAGACAACATGGAGTAATTATAGGAAAGGTTTTCCACCTTCTTAGCTTCCACAATTAGCCCAATATCACCTAAGATCCTCTGCCAACAGTTCAAGGTCAAAGGAAGTCGAGCAAGTGAATGTTAAGGGGGAGCCAAGCTCCACACCTCTCAAAGATCAAGGAGACAAACTCCTACTTTTAATGGAGTTTTTGGTAACTTCCCATTAGTATAAATAAATATGATAAAGAGCTCATTATGATTTGATTTTTATAAGTAGTTAAAGATATTTTGACTCTGTAATATAGATATTTTTTACCATCATTTTGATGTAACAAACCTGTTATGAAATAAGAATAAGAAGTTGGTTTGGATCTCACTGATTTTATTTTATAGGACTGAAGCTTATGGGTTAGGGGCTAATCAATGGGCTACAATATCTATTGTGTATATTTTAGCTCCTTTATGCTTCAATATTTTAGTTGATTTTGTTGCATTCTAGTAGCATCAGAAGACCATCAAAATTGTGATGGCAATCTCTCTCTCACACCTCTTCCACTGGAGCTTCTGGAGAAAGGTCTCTAACCAAAAAAAAAATTAGTTTATGATTTACTGGAAAGGATAAAATAGTGTTAATTATGTTTTTTATGAATTTGTTGTTGGGTTTATGTTTTAGGTGAATGTCAACTTAAGTTAAATAGAATTTGATTCAACTCATATTTTCCATTGTTAAACGTGATAGTTTTTTGATAGTAAATGCAAAAGTATATGTACTAGTTGTAGGACTAAATACAGCTTCATATAAGGAAAATTTTCATCACTATTATCTTGTAATTCAAACCTCCTTCAGTTTCCCTTCCATTCTGCTACCCGCAGCCCTGTTTTGAAATCCATCTTCATAACCACCGTGAACAGCCTTCTTGGTGCAAGACAAGACCTTCAAGCATTCTGAGCTTGGACAAGGGAGTTGGTCACCCCCCATCCACTTAGATCCACCTTTCCCTCACTTTTCCTCACCTCCATTCCACCATTTCCGGCCTCAAATCCCTCTCGATATGTTTCCTGTAGCATTATAGGACTTCCTGTAAAAAACCAAGGATCCTATAGCAGCACTGGGAGCCACCTTCTTCACTCCAGGATCGATCCTCCACCTCATCTGAACTTAGTATAGGACTTATTTTACCACCAGATCTAAATTATTGGTTCAAGGATACCCATAGGCCACTAAAAACGCTTTCCCTTTGCTAAAAAACAAAGTAATTTTAGTGTGTTATCCCATCATAGAAATATCATCATTAACATAGCAGCTAGCAAGCAATAGGTAAGAGTTATTCATGATTGATGTAGTGTGTGTGTGGATGTATATTAGTTCCCCTCTTGAAATTTGGTTTTTTATTTAAGAGAATGAATGCAATCTAGTGTAATTTCCTTTCTTGCAACTAGATTAAGTTCTATTTTCTTCATTGCAAAAGTAGAGGTTAGTTAGATTAATGAGTGCAATATAGTATGCCTTCCTTTTTTGCAGAAAGAATAGTGTTCATGATTTTTTCTCAGTATTGAGTTGCAATTAGAATTTTTATAGACTCCCTCTCTCTCTCGGAGTAACAATAGTTCCTAGCACCTCATATTAGATCTAATGAGAATGGCATGAATAGAGATCATATGTTGTGCATATAGCATTGTCACATCCAAGTTTGTATGAATCCCGGGTTGATAATAAAATTTGAGTAGCCTCTCGGAGTTGCAGCACTCTTGGTGCAATAAGAGGGCTCACCAATGGTCACATCATATTCAATGTTTCCCTCATGAACAAGGTGGACTTATCACTCCTGCACGGAGAGTGTCTATCAGTGCTCAAGACTTAGACCAACACATAGTCTCGAAGTCTGTACCCGGTTGCTATGGTAGTCATCTGATATCTATTGAGACTTTGACAGATGATTTTGTTGCTCCTGCCAAACCACCTTTGACTAACCCATTAAGACCAACTATATTGTGGTTGAACCCTGATAGTTCTACACCATCCTATACTTACATTCATTTTTTAGTTCTTTACCCCATGGTGCATTCTAATACCTCGTTACCTTATGCATCGGTGGTTTAAAATTCTATTTCATCACTGGTACCTCCCAGTGTGGTCATACTTACTCCTTTGTCCATGCCTCTCACTTCTTCTTGGGGCATTCCACCAGTCTCTTCCATAGCTCGTACAAATCTCTCAAACGTTTACATGCCCACACCATATTATATGTCGACCATGGTGCCTCTACCTAGTCAGCCAGTAGGTTCATAAATTTATTTCACCTAAATTTTCCCAAACAACCATTCTTGTTCCTCAGTTAGGCATAGTTACTTTTGGAAATATGTGGGGGGGTCATCAGTTGTCCCTAGTCATATTGGGGGAAATGTAGCTTCTAACATGTCATAGATTGGTATATTTTTATTTTTGGAGGGGGCCACCCACCAACACCTTTCCTTGGGAGCTAGTTTACCTAGGGGAAACACCACTACTGGTACCATCTCCCATACGGGTTATCCTCCTTATGTCTGTCCTACTATGAAAAGTGATCCTTCTTTCACTCTTGGGTACAACCCCATAATTAGTCATGCTTTTGGGGGTCCTTTGTTCTTTGTGGGAACATGCCCTAGGGGAAACATCCATTTACGAGTTATGTTGGACCACAACAGCCTTATGTCGAGACAAACCCTTTTATTCACCACCAAGTGCATCATTTTACTCATTGTGGGGGGTCCGCAATGTTGGTCAGGGGATTCTCCTTCCTATGACCCATTTAGTCAACTCCATAATTTGTTTTTATCTTCTCTCAATTTACCAGATTTGGCCAAATTGACTAATGACCCCATCTGTCATGATCCCCAGTGGCCACCCATGCCCACCAATTTGACGTCATACATTCCCAAGTTTGAAGGAAATAATGGAGAGAATATTCCCACTCACATTACCACCTATCATTTGTGGTGCTCATCTAATTTTTTGGTGGATGATTCTATTAAAATTCGCTTGTTCCAATGTACGTTAACTAGGGATGCCAAAAAGTGGTATATCGAGTTAGACACTGCATCCTATGGTGACTTTTCCTTTCTAGATCAAACCTTTTTGACACACTTCCAATTGTATACTAAGTACAGTCTTGACTCTGAGTCTTTTCCAACTTCAAACAATATGATTCCATGTTAATTTCTTAGCACATTCATGAGTGGCGTCATCGCAAGAGGTTAGTGTAAACCAAATTACCTAATGAAATCTTACGTAAATTCTTCCATCGATCTCTCTAACCAAAAATTGCCAAGGACATCTCTATGTTTAGATATTTTACCAATGAATAAGCCATTTTATCTACCCAAAAACTAGATTTGATTTACTCACAGTCGAGTATGCTATACTAAGTGTTTCCTAATGCCGTTAATCCTTCTATTGACTCTCCCAAACTTGTTCCTAGCACACATGTTGATGGCATGATTGGGTCTGTTTCTAATTCCATAAACCAACTTGTTGCCCAACTTGGGAAATTAATTGTTACATCTCAAGCCCCAAAAAGTGTGTATGGCTCTGCTAAATCACCCCCTTATGAAAATTCCATGGATTTTATCATGGTGAAGTCCACTCAATCAAAGAAAAACCCTCAATTCGATGGTAAGAAAAACAAAAATAATAATATAAATAAACAACATAATCAAACTGATAAGGAGTCTCAAACCAATCCTTAGACTCAGGGAGGGGGCACCAGTGAGCATCGCCAAAAAATCAAGTTTACCTGTAAAATTTTTCAAGGCAACCACCTTACTCATGAGTGTCATTGAATGGATGAATTCCATAGGCTTCTTTCACCACCGTCTACCCATCGAATTGTTTTTTTAACGCATCCATTCCCTACACAACCTCAGCAAAAAATGGTTTCTCAACTTGCTCCACCTCTGCAAGGGGGAAATGAGGGGTCCTCTTCCCATCCCCCTCATATTTCATTCATATTTATGAGAGCTAAATCATAAGATGTGCCTCAGTCGATTTCTCCTTCTAAGGACTCACCAGCTCCACCTAGTTCCACTGGACCTCTCACTTTTGATAAGTCTCTAGAACCTGTCTATCTCCCCCCTAAGGATGTTCTTCATAAGACGACACACAATCCATCTGCCAGGGTTTCTTAGCATTATATTATTGTTGAAGATATTTCCCAGTCTCCTTGTTCCATGTATTCCTTGGAGGTATTGCAAATATGTCCTCAGCAACACAAAGCCGCTTGTTGCCTTCCATCGATGGATTTTATTTATCCAACTCTAGTTTCATCACTTTTAATGCCAAAAAATTTGATCCTCATTTTTCCCATCAGATTTCTTTTAAAATTATTGTGTAAATATTTCACAAGAATATTCATCACTATAGTGGATGAGGGCTCTTCCACATGTGTTATGTAAATATTCTTCTGGAAATCTCTTGGCTCTCTGGCACTTGTCAAGTCCAAAACCACTCTCCAAGCCTTTGATGGACACAAATTTGTACCCAAAGCGATTCTTCCAAATTTTTTCATTGAGTTAGAGGGGAAAATTTATATGTTGATGTCGAATTTCTCGACACCTCATTTTATTACAACCTACTGCTTAGTCATAGTTGGCTTTATGTGATGATCGTAGTCATCTCTTCTTTTTTCTGTCTACTTTTATTTTCTCATGAAGGAAAAATTATCACTATCGATTAGCTTGACTATTGCGCATCATCAGCCTATATTTACACCATGGGGAATTTTGTACTACTCATGGGAGATCACCCTAGTCAATTACATAGTGTTGGAGTGGGACTCTTCAAAATTTTAGCTCTTATGGGATTTTTATCTTAGCTACCCCCGCCTAGCACTCCCTCTATCTCTTTATATAATACTCTTATGCATATGATCTCTTATGGCACCTATGGGCCCCTAGACCTCTTGATCCATGGGTGGTTTCACCTGTTATTATAGAAGATGATCTACATAGTGAGCACCCTCCACCACTTTTTGTGGAATAGATTGCATCTTCAGATGTCCCTTCAGTCCCTTCTGATGTTGGTCAAAAACTCCATCATCATATGGAATATGATCAGGATATTCCGCCCACATGGGCCACCACTCCACTTGTTCCACCTGACTCTCTCGTAGACAAACCCCTTTGGCTAGTCAAATCTGTATTCATGGATATACCCATTGATAATCCTATGGATATTATGCCTATTCCTTCCTATTGGCTCCCTGTAATTTGTAATATTGGCAAGAACAAGTAGCAGGGAACCACATCAAACCACTTTAGAGTCTGGGACCTAGCCTTCCTGGGCTCAGAGAGGGCTCTCTCTGTATTTATGATTAACTGATTTAGCTTTATGATTCTATTCTTCTGATTTTAGGCTAGTTATGAATATTGGGGTTGTTTGTTTTGATTTTTCTGGTTGATTGTATGTTTGTTTGGATAGATAGAAAGTTGGGAGCTTAATCCATTGGGCTATGGAGTCATAAAAGGGTTAAATTGTACATCAATTTTTTCAAGGGTTTTCACTGGGCAAGCTAACTATATCAAATGGATCTCTGTGGCAAGATGAAATTGAGATGATAGTTAGTTTAGTAAAGCTAATGAGCAGACAGTCTCTGAAATATTTAACTATACTTCAACATAAAAGCAAAGAATATAGTCTCTAAATTCTGCATTCAGGTCTCCAGAGGAAAAACATTTAAGATAATAGTTCAGTAGAGGTAAATATCAGTTAGGAATTCTTTAACTCAACTCCATAAGAAATACCTCAAGATAACATTTTCAAAGAAACCAAAGAGTATTTAATAATTATTTATTTAAACTTCAAGAGAAAACCTTAAGACAACAACCAGGTAAAAATAAAAAGCAATTAAGTATTCTTTAGTTATACTTTGCAGAGGAAAACATTAAGATAACAGTAACAAATAGAATTAAGGTTCTCATGCACCTTATCTTAATCTAAAATTTATGTTTTTGCTATCAGGGAGATTGATGTACAGTATGAAAAACAAAGGGAAACATTAACAAAAGAGGGATAACATCACCATTAACATAGCTCAAGGATCCTGTGAAAGTTCTTTTATTACCGATATCCAACTAAAAAACAGTTACAGTGCTCCAATCCAATAATCTTTGCAACTCAGAGTCTAAGAAAAATCCAACCCAACAACCAACCAACACTGATAATGAAAAATACATGTGGTATTTAAATGCAACTAAGGAGGTTACCCTAATCTAGAGTGACAGACTACATTTACTACAGATTAAATGAATTTTTGGAAATTGAGACCATGCAATACCCAATGCCAAAATATCTCTAACTAACTTACTATAATAATAAATTTCAAATTAATTGTTGAGCTAACTTAAAAATATCTTGGACCAACTGCCTGTAACATTAACTTTTTACAATAACTTATGATTTGATGTTAAAATATCTCTTACTGTAATATTAGCTGTAGTAGCCTTTGTTAAATCAAAATTAGGTTGTAGGTGGCCAATGTGACTAAGAAGAACTAAATGCTAATTGGCCTTGACCTTTAGCATTGTCTTCCTCATTGATTTTTTCTCTGACTTGTCTTTAAACTTTGAAATTGTCCTTACCTGTACATCTCTTTACTGCCTTTTCCTTAACTCTATATTTATCTATCTTTTCTATCACTGTGAATTCCCTTTTACCTTACACTACCTTCTTACATATTTGTGTTTTTACTATGTTCTTTAACTGCGTTTTTCATCCCTTTTTGTCTTTACCCTGACTGCCTCTTTCTTGCCTTTGTCTATTCTTTGGCTCATAATCCTCTGTTGCGGAAAACCATTTGAATCCATACCCTGTAAGTCTTCGATAGGAGGTGGATAGTCAGGGAGTGTGAAAAAACATGTAGGTCATTGGATCAGAGGAGGGAGATCGGATGGCTATCAGAGCTTTCGGTGGATGGTAAGAAGTGGGACCGGGCAGTCTAATGGAGATGCGGCTGATGGTTTATCGTACAATGCAGGAGTGGTTTGTGGTTTTCATTGAAGGGATGCGATAAAGTGTGGGGACGATGTGTGGAAGATGGGAGGGTTACGAAACTGCCCATTTTGCAACTCCTCAAAGGTTTTAACCAACGGGCGTTTGGGGATGCGATAAGGCATGAGGGTTGTCATATCAGGTGGGAGAGATATGATGGTGCTCGGGTGTGGATTGGCCACATGTTATTTTGGATGGTGGGGTCGGGGTCTTAATGAAGTGGCAGGGTTAAATAATAAAGTAGGGTCGGGGACATTTTTAAAGTAGAGGGGTAAGGTTTAAATAAATATTAAGGTGGGGCCCAGGGTTAAGTGGGGTCAGGATTCAAATGAGCAGGGAAATAGTATAAGGCGGGGGGGGGGGGGAAGGTTAAAGTGGAGGCTTTAATATCTAAAGATGAGTCATTTTTTTATCATAACAGGGGTCGGGTCAACTAAACATGGTTTAGTTAAAGGGGCCCGATAGACTAAATTTATTTAAAAACAATGTAAAAATGGGTTTTTACATTGTTTTAAATGAAAAGGAAAGGGGAATGAGAAAAGGGGAAGGGTTTTTTTAATGAGGGGAATAGGGTTTAAGAAGGGGGAGAAAAGGGTTAAAAATGGGATTTTAGAGTATGGGGGTGTAGAAAAGGGTAAAATGAAAGGTAATGGAGAGTTTAGATGAAAAATAATGAAGGCAGTGAGATTTATGAAAATAAATGATAGTCAGGGAATATTATTTTCAGAAAAATATAAGAAATAAACAGTCATCTGGTGATATTGTAGAAATACAGGAGACTAACAGTGACTCCAAATAGGGATGGAAACTCCTTTAGGAGGTGTCAAGAACATTTGTAGACCAATAGCATGATTTATTTGGTTGTTTTCCACTCTATAATTTCTGATATGCTGCCACTTATGTGGTTGTGACCTTCAAAAAAATGAAATCCATGCTCATTGCAAACTGAGGTCTGAAAAACACTTGATATTGAACCTAAATGGACAACCTGAAATTTAAAAACCTTGAAAAATGCTGAAATATTTAAGAGCTCCTTTGCATACCTACCTACCCTAATCTAATTTGGAAGTATATATTTACTAAGTGAACTCCCTTCTCCAATGCAACCAATCAAGTAAATGACTACATGATTGATTCTTGTTCAGCCTTTTTTGTATGTTGAAGAAACAAAAAGGCCACTCCCATCTCCAATGTAACCAATCAAGTAAATGACTACATGATTGATTTTTCTTCAGCTTTTTAGGTATGATGGAAAAAAAAGGCCACTCCCATCTTACCTTCTTTTGAACACCAGTGCTCAAAATTTTCTTGAAGCTCTGCAACAAACTATTCCTGGCATAGCATACTCCTTCTTTAGATGTTTCTAAGAGACCAGCAAAAGGATCTTGGAAAAATACCTAGCCCTAAGGATTTAGATAATCAACTTCATCCAAGACTATTCGTTGTCTCACTTGGTTGTGCTTGTGATTATTTTAAGAAAGAACCTCTACCCCTTCTTCATGATCATCTAACATTGCATCCTCATTATATACTACTATTTTGTCCTCAAGAAAACCTGATATGCCTTGACTGAGTGGGTTGCATTCTGTCTAAAGGCCATGATTAGGAGCATTCTCTAGCAATAGGTATTCTTAAGCAGGTAGTACAACATCAGTATCAACCTATTTTGTAGTTTTTTCATGATAAAATGCTTCAGTACATAAGTCAGCAGTAGAACAAATAGAAATAATTTCTTTATATAAAAATTTAGAGGCTAGTTGCATGCTTAGAATCTGATTTATTTCTTCTTTAGTTAAAGGAGGAGGCAATCTTTCTTTTCTTTGGATAGAACCACAATTACTCTCTTTATCTTGTGAAGACCGATCATAAGGTTGAATGTCTTCTTGAGCCTTACACAAAAGACTAGATGAATCATCATTTGTCCCTTCAGAGAGATCCTATGGTTCTTCTTCCATTTCCTGATTGATTTCATTCTCAACCAACTTCTCTTTGTTGTCATGACAGTTAACTTGAGCATGAAATTCATGAATTTCTTCTGATAGATCCTCAGGATGCCAATTTCCCAAATCTTCATCAATATTTATAAGGTATTGTATGAGATCTTTATACTGATCACAACAATTTTCAGCTAATGATAAAGATGGAGAATTTTCTTTATAATGCTCATAAAACACCTTGCGGAAATCCTTTAAAGAAAACAAACTACCAGGATTTAGACCTTCATACCATTCCCTTGCTTTCCCTTCTAATGTTAGCATGAACATATTCATGAGGCGGTCCTCATGCCATTCGATTTTCAATCTCCATGAGTGTATATGATATTTAATGAGATGTAACAAAGCATTAAGTTTTTTCTTATCATGAAAAACAGGAAGATTTCTATCCCAATTTACCTGAGGCATTTTGTGTGGGAATCTAGGAATGTGATCTCTATTCATTGGAGTACACCTGCGTTGTATCTTTGAATCCATCTTGTCAATCAGTTAAAGAAAATGGTCTCTGCATCTTCACAACCGATCTGGATTCTTCTACCAGTGGAGTCTTTTAGGCCTACTGAGAGTTTTGGAGTCACTAGGTGGATGATTTCAACTTTCTTGAGGATGGTTGTTGTCCACCATCAGCAACCAAATACTAGCCTTGGCTAATACTTTAATTATTTAAATTTGAGTTGGCTTTCTTAGTTCTGAGGAAGTATTAAGTTTTTTTAATAACTCAGATCCCCAGTATGGTTTCCATTATGTTGGCTCCATGTACTTTCTAATATTGGCAAGAAAAAGTAGCAGGGAAGCACATCAAACCAATTTGGAGTCTGGGACCTATCCTTCCTAGGCTCAGGGAGGGCTCTCTCTGTATTTATGATTAACTAATTTAGCTTTATGATTCTATTCTTCTAATTTTAGTCTAGTTGTAAAGATTGGGTTTGTTTGTTTCGATTTTTTTGTTTGATTGTATGTTTGGTTAGATAGATAGAAAGTGGGGAGCTTAATCCATTGAGCTATGGAGTCATAAAAGGGTTAAATTGTACATCAATTTTTTCAAGGGTTTTCACAGGGAAAGATAACTATATCAAACGGATCTCTCTAACAAGCTGAAAATGAGATGATAGTGAGTTTATTAAAGATAAAGGGCAGACAGTCTCTGAATTCTTTAACTATACTTCAATATAAAAGAAGAGTATATAGTCTCTAAATTCTGCATTCGGGTCTTTAGAGGAAAAAAATTTAAGATAATAGTTCAGTAGAGGTAAAGAGTAGTTAAGAATTATTTAACTCAAATTCATAAGAAAGACCTCAAGATAATAGTTTCAGAGAAACTAAAGAGTAGTTAAGAATTCTTTGGTCAAACTTCAAGAGAAAACCTTAAGACAACAACCAGGTAAAACTAAAGAGCAGCTAAGGATTCTATAGTTATACTTTTCAGAGGAAAACATTAAGATAGCAGTAACAAACAGAAATAAGGTGCTCATGCAACATATCTTAACCTAAAATTTATGTTTCTGCTATCAGGGAGATTGATGTACAGTATGGAAAACAAAGGGAAACATTAACAAAAGAGGGATAACATCACCATTAACATAGCTCAAGGATCCTGTGAAAGTGTTTGTATATCTTATATCCAGCTCAAAAATAGTTCAGTGCTCCAATCCAATAATATTTGCAACTCAGAGTCTAAGAAAAATCCAACCCAACAACCAACCAACACTGATAATGAAAAATACATGCATTATTTAACCGCAACTGAGGAGGTTGCCCTAATCTAGGGTGACAGACTAAATTTATTACAAAGTAAATAAAGTTTTGAAAATTGAGACCATGCAAGTCCCAATGACAAAATATATCTAACTAACTTGCTATAATAATAACTTTCAAATTAACTGCTGAGCTAACTTAAAAAAATCTTGGACCAACTGCCTGTAACATTAACTTTTTACAATAACTTCTGAATTGATGTTAAAATATATCTGACTGTAATATTAACTGTAGCAGCATTTATTAAATCAAAATTATGTTTTAGCTGGCCAATGTGACTGAGAAGAAGTAAATGTTGATTGGCCTTGACCTCTGGCTCTGTCTTCCTCGTTGATTTGTTCTCTGACTTGTCTTTAAACTTTGAAACTGCCCTTACCTGTACATCTCTTTACTGCCTTTTCCTTAATTCTGTCTTTATCTACCTTTTCTATCATTGTGAATTAATTTTTACCTTACACTGCCTTCTTATCCATTTTTTTTTTACTCTGTTCTTTAACTACATTTTTCATCCCTTTTTGTCTTTACCCTAACTGCCTCCTTCCTGCCTTTTCCTATTCTTTAGCTCATAATCCTCTGTTGCAGAAAACCATTTGAATCCATACCCTGTAATTCTTTGGGAAGAGGCGGATGGGCGGGGAGTGCGCAAAAACATGTAGGTTTATGGATCAGAGTAGGGAAATCAGACGGCTGTCGGAGCTTTGGGTGGATGTTAAAAATTGGAGCTGGGCGATCTAATGGAGAGATGGTTTACGATTTATCGTGTGGTGCAAGAGTGGTTTGTGGTTTTTGTTGAATGGATGTGATAAAGTGCAGGGGTGATGTGTGGCAGATGGGAGTGTTACAAAAATTCCCATTTTTCAACTCCTCAAAGGTTTTAACCAACGGGTGTTTAGGGATATGATAAGGCATGAGGGCCATGAGATCGGGTGGCGGAGATCTGATAGTGGTCATGCTTGGATTGGCCACATGTTAGTTTGGATGGTGGGGTCGGGTTCTTAATGATGCGGTGGGGTTAAATAATAAAGTGAGGCTGAGGAAATATGTAAAGCAGAGGGGTAAGGTTTAAATAAATATTAAGGTGGGGCCCGGGGTTAAGTGGGGTCGGGATTCAAATGAGCGGGGAAATAGTATAGGGTGGGGGTGGAAGGTTAAAATAGAGGCTTTAATATATAAATATGGGTCAGGTTTTTATCATAACAGGGGTCAGGTCAACTAAAGAGGTTTTATTTAAAGGGGCTTGATAGACTAAATTTATTTTTAAAATAAAATAAAATGGGTGTTTACATTGTTTTCAAAGATAATGAAAGGGGAATGAGAAAAGGGGAAGGGGTTTTTTAATGAGGGGAATAGGGTTTAAGAAGGGGGAAAAAGGGTTAAAAATGGGATTTCAGAGTATGGGGGTGTTAGAAAAGGTTAAAATGAAAGGTAATGGAGAGTTTAGATGAAAAATAATGAAGGCAATGATATTTTTGAAAATAAATGATGGTCATGGAATATTATTTTTAGCAAAATATAAGAAATAAAAATTCATCTGGTGATATTGTAGAAAGAAAAGGGACTAACACTGCCTCTAGTCTCCCCAATTTTGAACAAGTAGAGCTCCACAACTTAAACCTTGAATCAACCCAGGGGGAATCTCCTCGCCCTTCCTTGGAAGTGCCACCCATGGACCAAGTCAATTCTTGGGTTTCTACTACTGAACTTGCAATGAATTTTCCAAATCCTTACCACTTTTACCTCCATTATGTCTTGATCGTCCCTTATGTTCTCAAGAAGATTTCGAGAGCACGACTATGTTATAATGTCCCAGGCATGGTCATCTTTTCCAAATTGGGCAGTTTGACTTCCTTTGGCATGGCCCCACATTGGTGAGACATATGGTCCCCTTACCCTCCATGAGTTCAAGTATCGAAACACTTGGCTTGTGCCTAGATCTGGGCACACATTAGCCTAACCTACTGGACTGCGTTGCGATTGTATATAGTGTATATAGGTGTGAGTATTTATCATGCCTTATTTATGCCAAAAATCCAAAAAAATTATAAAATTTAAAAAACCAAAAATATATGGTCTTTTTTTTTACCTCATCCATGTTTTATCTATTCTATCATGTGATTTAACCATGGGTCCAATATTTTTACATGGTTTCTATAGGACACGATGGCGTTTCTATTGTGGCATCCATTGGACCTTAGGTCTATTTCTCTTGAACTGGAATATAGGGGTAGGTCGTTTTCGACGTCCTAGTTTCATTTTGATCATCAACACTATTACTAGGAGGTTCCCCCTTGTATGTTTTTATCTCTTTTTCGGGATTGGGGGACAACTTTACAAAAAAATGAACTTATAAAAAGAGATGGGAGGGAACATCGATTTCCATTAGTCATCAAAATGGCAATGTCAGTCTCTTTTCCCTTGAACATGGCACATGTCTGCTTCATTATCTCACAGTTTGGTTTTAGCTTTCCTAGGACTTGTACCATACATATGATTCTCTTTACTCCTCTTGTTGGTTACTCTTCCAATCATATGGAGCATGCCTCAATGCCTCCTATGTCTTTGCATGATCTTACATGGTTCTCATTAGTCATGCTTCCAAGTCACTTTTGTGTCGTATTCCTGTGTTCAAGGTAAGTGTTAGCTTGCTTCGCCCATCTACAGTAGCTTGTTGACCTTTTTGAGTCATCCATCTCTATTTCAATTGTAATTCACCACTTCATGAACTCATCCATACATCAAATCATATGGGTCTGTTCCATGTTGATTGATGGGGGATATATTAAGGCCCTCCTTCGATGGATCTTCTCCTATCAAATTCAGCTCATTATCCAGCATCTTGATCTAGGAATCGGTAGTACCTTGGATCCTGCATACCTCAGTGGCAGGATTCCTCAAAATCGACAATGGGTTTACATCATTGGCTCTTGATTGGTTGATTTCATTGGTGTTTGACATCATCTCATTTATTCACACTTAGTGGACTTTACTAGGTACCTTGGGGTCCATTTTCCTCATTGTTGTATTTCCTCGTGTCTGTTACTGGTTTTCCTCATTGGCCAATAATAAGGAAATTTCTACCATGTTGGACCTTAGGTCATATATTCTCATGATGTAGATTCATACCATTGGGATTATGTCGAATACCCTAGGTTAGGTACATCTCACTCTTTTATGGCATCTTTCCCAAGTTGCGCTGGAGTTATGTATAATTTATGTACTTTGAGGATTATATTGAGACACTTCTCTATCTGTCATGTGTCCATAGTAATATTGATGTATATTGTGATATAGACCCATATTGTATTTGTTGGTGGCTATGATCTATCTGTTGAGTCACATGGATCCACTATGTATGTTTTCCTGGCCATGTTCTATAATTTCATGTCATGGATCCGCAATGTATTTTATGGTAGCCATGTTCATTATATCTTTATGATCGAGCATGGGTTTGGCCACCTCAGGGATGTTATCAACATAGTCGATACTTCATCACTTGAGTTCCTATGATCCAACTTCATAGTCTTGGCTTCTTCCTCCCATTTTGAGCTTTGAGTATTATTGTAATGCCTTTGGGCCATCAGTTTCTCTTATGAGCTCATGCATTAGGGGGAATCTTCTATAACCATATTTTCCTCTTTGTTATAGTGAGAGAAACCCAATATCAACTTGCCTCAATTTTTTGGATAAAATGCATCCATTTTCACCATTTTATTTTACTTGTGTGAGATTTATCCCATGATAAAAGGGTGAAATTACATAATTGATCAATTTATCATAATTATTTTCCAAAATATTATAATTATGAGATAATAATTATTTCATAATTGAGATAATTAAGAAAAAATCTATAATTGTGAAAAAGGTTTCTACAGTTTCTCATTCCCAAGGTTATCAACTTGACCCACTTGTGTATGAGTTGGCTAGGAATTCATTATTGTAGGAGATTCCTAACTTCTCCAACCCCTAGGTGACTAGATGCATTCTTCCCAAAGATGGAATGAGCCTATATAATCTCACCAAGAGGAAAGGGTGTGAGGAGAAAGTATCCAAACTATAGGGTGAGAGATCTATTGAATTGGGAGGGGAGACCATCCCACAAGCTGGAGGAGAGGAAGCTTTGAGGTGAAGATACAAGAATTGTAATTTATTTTATGATCAATGGAAATTTATGTTCCTTCCCTTATGTGAATGTGTATTCAGCCTTTTTTATGGTTGAATCTATTGATTTTTATCTAATGATCATCCGAGGAATATCAAATGTCATATTTGATTGGTTTTGATTGTCTGCAGGGATTAGATATCTGGTGTAGACATGATAGATTGCTCGAGTGGAGCTCAAGATTTGCATCAAACTCAAAACCATTTGTTGTGTAGGTAAATCCCCTCTATGGATATAGGCGATCCCTCTATCCCTAGGGTGGGTCTAGTAGCAAGAGGAAATGCTAATGCGTCAATTACTAGTTAATGAATGAAACTGAGTTCGGATAGATTGTCCTACCTTTGATCCAACGCAGCTGTTGTAGCTGTGGTGGCAGTCTCTTGATCTTCATCCATGACACATCGTAGTCATTCAACAATGGTACTCAGATGCCTGCACAAGGATCAGAGAATGAAAGCAGCATACAAAAAAATATTTGCATTCATAACTATCTAATTGGTCAAGGAGAATTAAACGTATTGCGTAAGATCAATCGCATCAACACAAGACGGGAACCAAAACATCAATCATGTATTAAGTAAGAGAAAGAAAGAGATTCCAACCAAATGAGCCTTGACATTGCAGCCTCCTTCAGCGGGTCTAGTCAAAATGCATCTCAAGCATTCGTCGAGGAATTTGGACGTGGCAAGGCAATAAGCCTAAGCTCTCTCTCGACAAGGGTCTCTCTCTCTACTCTATGTCACACCAGCTATATCAAATTGTTTTATCAAAGCGTTCAGCAATTCCTATTCAGCTAGCTACATCTATGTGAGAGAGATGTATTTATAAGGAGAGGAGGAGGTTGGGATTCATCATATGGTGGAAGGGAGGCCTTATCCTTTGGGAGGTTTCCCAAAAGTAGGGCAAAAGACGCCAAAGGAGGGTGCTCGATGTTATTCGGTCGAACCACCCATGCTAAATCGTTCAAAAAGTGGTTAGCAATGAAAAAATCGCTTCTATATTTAAAAAAAATTCCAAAAGTAGCTTGGCACGGGAAATCCACTGAGACAGAGTGCCAATGGGTGCGTCCCCCAGTGTTAATTTCCTTTATTGGTGTGAGGTCATAACTTCCTTCCAGCACCAACCCAAAAGCATGTGTTTTTGATGGTCTATTCCAGGAATAATCACCAGAGGAAATGTTATTCTCATGGAAAGAGATGCTCCATATAAGTCACAGAAATGGTCCTCGAATGTGCGTGATGGAGATTGCAGGGATGGTGACAAAATGTTGTCTAACACCCTTCTCTCATCTGCAAGGATTCTAGCTATGATATCATTTCTGTATATCGTAGAACTAATTTTTTATTGCATGATTGGTCATTCAGGATTCAGGATATATGATTGTGATATTGGTTTTTTTTTTTCTATATGGTGATCTGATTGGACACGATATCATGGAGCAACATCTCCCTGCAAATTAGATGCAACACAAAAGAGAAAATATTGAAGGGATTTCAATCATTTGATCTGGCTAATTCTCGTGCTTCTGAAATTTATCTTTTTATTTGGGAGAATGAAAAGTATAGCATGTTCATTCCATTTAACCTCATGATTATTTTTAAGCATACCAGTGATATCGTTTACAATCTCAGCATAGTTGGGTATAAATCTTCTTAAGAAAATGATTTTACCTAAAAATGCTTGAATTTATTTCTTTGTTCTAGGAAAACGTATTCAGTGAATATCTGACACTATTTTGGGGATCTATTGTGACTCCTTACTTTGAAATAATGTGTCCCAAAAATTTAACTTCTTTCAAGGCAAATGTTGATTTCTTTTTATTAAGGAAAACTCCAAATTTTATGCATCTCTCAAAAAAACTTCTCAAATGTTTAATATGTTGTGCATCAAATTATGAAACAAAAATTAAATCATCAAGGAAAATCACCATAAACTTGTTAAATTCTCCAAAAAATTCTAATTCTATGGCTTTTTGAAAGTCTCTCCTACATTTATTAGCCCAAATTGAAACTTAGCATACATGAATGTACCCCATGTTGTAGTAAAAGTTTTTTTTCCCTGTCCTCTTGTTGTAGCGAGGTCCCCTGGGGCACACTTTTTGATGTAATTTTGTATAAGTTTGTATATGCGCATTGCGCGAATGATTCAAGGGAATTTTTGGTGGGACAAAGTCCCTATTTTTTATGTAAATGGGTTTAAGGGTAAACTATGGGCCTCAAACCATGGTTTGAGACCATAATATCTGCACGAGGGAACAATATAAATAGGTAGATTGAGTATAAGAAAATTAACTAAGTTTGATATGATATTATGATCTGTATGTGCCTGTAATATGTTGTAAAGGGTGTTGTCTGGGTTGGGTTGAAAGTCTCCTGTTGGTTGTGTGCGCGAAGACCTAATCCTGGTTGTGTGTGGACTCTGCTGGCTGTGTGCCCGGAAGGGTTATGTGTAAGGAAAGGTCTAATATGTATTGAAAGGATCTAAATTAATAGAAAGGACATATTTTGGTGAACTTGATGTGTTATTGCTTTGATTTATTTATCTATTTTTTATGTTTAAGATCGAACTATTTCTTTTTTGTTTATTTATTATTGCGCGAAGACATCTGTTATGGTTGTTTATCTATACTGATGGTTGATGAATTTTCTTAAGTAATTGCACATTGTTTAGATATGGATCTGGATCTGTTAGTATTTATCTGCACTAAAGTGATCAGGGACTCTAGCTTATTTTGTTAAAGATTGCACACATTCTGTGATTCTACTTTATTCTATTGCGTGCATCTGTTTATGATTGATATAAGTCTGCATTAAATTTTCTTAGGGCCACTTCATTATCTCCCTTGGGGTGTGGAAGCTAGGTTCCAGCACCCACCCATATTGCTTAGGGTGAGACTTTGATCTGTGCAAGTAGGTCATTGTTGAAAGGGCCAGTAGTAGGAGGGTTCGTTGGTTTCTCCATAAACTCTGAACTTGGGTCAGAAACCCTCAAGCAAAAAAATGGTTCTTTTGCCAAGACCGAGATCATTTTGAGGGAGATTTTATGTTGTGGCATCCTTCACAAAATTAATTTCAATATTGGCTAAATAGAAATATCCTTGAATTTTCACTCCAAGAGAATTGAATTACTAAGCTATCTGACGAACAATGGGTACATAAATATATTTATACAGAAGTACATGAAATATTATTTTTCTCCTTTGCACACAAGTTACAGGAGTGGTTATCGCGCTTAGCGGAATTCAATCCTGCATGAAGGATGACGCGGTCACTGAGTGGAATCATGAATTGATCCAACAAGTATAGAAGCTAGATAAAATATCACCCACGCAGTAGATCACTTGATCGATCGCCTCTTGGGAGGCTTTGTGACTAAATTTTCCATTGATCAATTTGTGTTATATTTGAAAGGAGAAAGAAGGTTTTTCAAAGGCCCTTGAGGTAAGTTCTTGTGCTCTCTAATTTTATTTTTTTTTGAAATGCTATTATGTGAACTGTGTTGTCTGTGCGAGCATATTTCTTGAATGCCTCAAAGAGGCCCAACTACACACAGTGGAAATTTTTACTGCAAAGAGAAACATCAATCATGTATTAACAAGACGGGAACCAAAAAACCGGTCATGTATTAAGTAAGAGAAAGAAAGAGATTACAACCAAAAGATCCTTGACATCGCAACCTCCTTTAGCGAGGCCAGTCAAAACGTGTTTCAAGCATTCGTCAAGGAATTTGGACATGGCAAGGCAATAAGCCTAAGCTCTCTCTCAAAAATGGTCTCTCTCTCTTCTCTATCTCCCACCAGCTATATCAGACTGTTTTAGCAAAGCGATCAGCAATTCCTATTCATCTAGTTGCATCTATGTGAGAGAGATGTATTTATAGAAGGAGAGGAGGAGGTTGGGATCCCTCATATGGTGGAAGGGAGGCCTTATCCTTTGGGAGGTTACCCAAAATTAGGAAACAAGAAGCTAAATGAGGGTGCTCGACGTTATTCAATTGAACCACCCATGTTGACTCACTCATGAAGTGGTTAGCAATGGAAACTTTGCTTCTATATTTAAAAAAAATTCCAAAAACAGCTTGGCACAGGCAGTCCACTGAGATAGAGCACCAATGGGTGCAACCCCCAGTGTTAATTTCCTTTATTAGCCTAAGGTCATAACTTCTTGCGAACGCGAACCCAAAAGCATGTGTTTTTTATGGTCTATTCTAGGAATAGTCAACACATGAAATGTTCGTCCCATGGAAAGGGATGCAATGACACATTTTTCAAGGCATGACACTTCATATAAGTCACAAAAATGGTCCTCCAATGTGTGGGATGGGGATTGCTGGGACGGTGACAAAATTTTGTGTAACAAATGCCCCCTAAAGCATGAGGTCCGAAAGAGAGGGAGGAGTGAAATTCTTTACGAGAATGTGTTCGAACCAAACACCATTGTCGGAAGACCTACAAGTACAAATACAACTGATATTTCTAATACATGAACATGTGGCATGGGCACAGCCATCCATAATAGAGTACATAAATATTGAGATATGAGGTATGGATGCAGCCATCCAGCAGTAAGGATCAACAAATAGACTCAGTTATGGTCGCAACCATCCAATAAAAAGAGTCATGCATATAGTCATGATAAACCAAAATATCCCGCAGCCTGGGTATTATCAGACAAAACCCAGGGTCTTGCGCTCCATCTCGACCCAAACAAGTACAAATTCAAGCATGCGAATATGTGAGCTGAAGTTGAACATGTAAGAAAGTCACCTGATTACCAGCCAATAATGTAAGTTGTTAACAAGCATGAGATAAACCACCAATAATGACAATGGCTCTCAAGGTACAACTAGTACAATCCACAGAATGTGAATAGTGATCTGGCATTGAACACCCGTAGAATCAATCGATCAAAGGCCAATGATGAGGACCTGTCGTTGAATGTGCAGAACCTGCCATTGAGGCATGCAAGCTCCAATGTACCAGAAGGCAGTATCTAGATCAACTTCCTGGATAATGAGCTAAAGTCGACAGGAAGTGACCCTGTTGAAGGAGGGCCATAATGTTTCCCATATCATTGACACGAGACAAAGGAATATGATGATTGTGAATCAAGACCAAAAAGATGATTAGAGGGAGGTTGAAAACTACAAATGGAAACTTCTCTTGAACATATCAATGACACGACTCTGGGTTTGGCAGTATTTGACATCAAGGGATTTCAGTTCATGGTGACATGGAAAAGGGCAGATGAGAGGTCAAAAATTACCCAAACCCATTGAGGCAAAATGATGATGTCCCCAACCCGACACGAATGCAGATGAGTGTCATATTCAAGAGCGACATACTGCCGACACGAATGATAACTGGTTCCATTTTCCCCCACCATTGCTGGCAAGTACCGAAATTATTTTTGGAAAACAAGCTTGAAGGGGATAGAACATGCTTTTCATGTAAGTTTTTCCTTCAGAAAAATCCATCCTAGTACATTTTACGAGCCCTAGGAAGGAGGAACTCGGTGACATCATGGTGACAGTTTCCGATGTCATTTAGGTTTAACAAGTTTGACAAAGGAAGAACTCGACATATTTTCATGTTTAGAGAGTTTGAAAAGAGGCGGAAAAGAAAACTCCAGTAGTCCCTTTTTGTAGGTAGTCTCACAGATCCGAAAAGGTAGAAAACTGTGTCTGAGAGAACCTCTTAGTCGCGATAGGCTAAGGTATTCCTTTTTCATAAATAATCTATCCCAGCCCGAAAAAGGGGTAAACGTATAGTGGGTAGATATCATTTCACAGCCATTTACCGAGTTCAAAATGAAAAGAGTCTTGGAAATATCTTCAATTTTCAAGAGTCAAAAAAGAGCTGAAAGATGACTCCAACAGTGAATTTTTGGTGTTTTTACCGAGTCCAAAAAAGTATAAAATACAACTCTTTACTTCATCGTCGTTACATTGAAAAATTTTCGCTACACAAGAGACGCACATAAAACCCATTTCTCGAAAAAACATAGTGAAATAATCGAAAAATACACTTTAAAACCTAATTAGGGTTCTGAAAATTTATAAAATTCCAAATATGGTAAAAATAAATTACTTCTCAATTTTACCTCTTATGGGAAATTTGTTACCCGTTTTCACTGCAATTTTGCAGCGTTGATAGTGGGCAATCCGGAAGGTTAATCATGAATCTTTTAGTTTGAGGTAAGAGCTTACATCCTTCCCTGCATTTTGATTGTACTTTCATTACCTAAAACCCCAATTTTGTAGATCTGTGGGGGGATTTGGCAAAAATTAGGGCGCGGCTGTTAGCACGAGTATCAGGCACGGACGTGCGCCAACTGGCCTAAAATTTCACTGGGGGCATGCCAATTGGCGCGACTATTTCTAAATAAATCGCGCCAACTGTGGCAGACATGTTTAGCATGTAAATATAAATAAGAAGAACAAAATTAACCATTCAAAAGCTTTGTATTTGTCTAATAACAACCATATGGAGTTTTTTGTAGGAGTGAAAAGACAAAATGATGATCGAATGGAAAGAATGAGAACACAGTGAAGAAGATGAACTTGCCCTGGAAAATGAAAGATGTATGGAAGCTCTCAGAGATTGTGGGCTCAAGAAATTATTTATGGCACCATGTCTCAGAGCTCAACCAGAGTTGTTGGAGTACTTAATTAGTGTTTGGGATGTTGATCAGGAAAAATTCATTATTCATGATCAGGAACTTGAGATTGAAATCTCATATATATACTTCATAACCAGACTGTCGCGGAGAGGGGCAACACCAATCCTGACCGGCACCCGGCCCACAATGGAGAACATGACTATGGTTATTGACAGGGTGTGCCCAGGGGCAAGGAAAGGATTGGGAAGTGGAAAAGTGGATATCCAAACTATTCTATATTTGGCACTAAGAGTACTACTACACACCATTACGCGAGCTACAGGATCACAGGCTCCACACGAGGCCACAAAAACACAGCGACTTCTCGTTGTAGATTGCATGGCATTGACCCTCTACAACTAGGTAGAGGCGGTAACAATTAACATGAAGCATCAACTGACGAAATGAAAGAAAACAAAGTTGAATCAGTTCAGCTACGGGTCCATATTGGTATCATTCATATTGGAATGGTTATCAATCTTCCGGCATTAGGAGGTAATAGTTCTGACACCACCAGCTCTAGAGCCACTGATGGTTCATTGGGAAGAATTGATGCCAAGGTCAAGGGGCAACCAACAGATGTTCTGGAGACCAGATCTCTTTGATTGGCTACGCCAACAATTAATTGTCATGGAGGACTGGCCCTAATCTGGAACATATTTCATTGGTGATCTATATCTTCCACTTCGAGAAGGAGAAGATTGGGACGAAGCATTGGGTAAGACTCATTTTTTTATTTTGATGAGTATAATGATTTTTTTATTTTTATGCATGTTCTGACATTAATCCATGTAATTGCAGATGTTGGCTCAGAGAGACCTGCAGGTATTTCCTCGATAGCACGATGGATTCCTCATGACTTTGATGTGGCCCCTCATGGTGAGGGAGGCGAGGAGGAGGAAATCATATGCAACTTGGAGGGAATATCCAGTGGGATCCCGGACTATGTGCGATTCGATGATGTTCCTCGTGTGTACCAGAGACACAATGCAGGGGTGTCAAACTGTGTTCACCACTTTCTGAGGTTTCTTGTATGGGTAGTGACGTGTTATCATGAGCATCATTCTGAGTAGACACCTAGGTTTTGTTTCACATGTTTTTTGAGAGGCATGATGTCTCAGGATGTAACCGAAACACATATTTTTTGAACTTATGATTCACATGGATGCAAACACTCGACATATATATATATATATATATATATATATATATATATATATATATATATATATATATATATATATATATATATATATTTCTCACATATGGATCTTGTCATGTGATGATGATTATTTTACAAATTATGAAAATTTCTATCTAATACAATGTTAGCTACGATATCAGTTAATGCATTCATTCATCTAGGAATATGTTGATATGTAATGTAATCAAAATTTATTTCCAGTAAATGAACATGAAAATACAACCTTAAGATGTGAGGGTTTCTAACAGAATAATTTCCATTAAGTTAAAGAACAACAAGCTGTGATTCTAGGTTAACAATCAATGCACGAATGTCGAGAGAAATGGCCTCGGTTAATAGTTCAATAACAACACTATATTCAGCGAAATTATTTGTATTTCATCCTAGATAGATACCTTGAAGGTCTATCAACTCATTATCAGGATCATAAATCACCCAGGCTGCTGAAGACAGGTTCCAGGTACTGCGGGAAGCACCATCCGTGAAACCGACATAAGGGGTAATAGATATCTCCATAATAAGCAATGATCCAATAAGCAGGAAAACGCTCGCAAAGCACAATAAGACAAAAATGTACAAAAATAAAAAACACCTATGTATAAAAAACATTCACAAATGACTCATGCATAATATTTTTTAAGATACAACCCATTTCTAGGCTGATATAGAGGATGAACTTCATAATCAATAATCTCATAAGCCCCATTCCGCAAAACACATTTAACAATGTAGGGCCCATGCCACATGGGTTGAAATTTGCATGCCCCCAACTTATCATGAGCTTGGTCGTACAAGAGGATGAGATCTCCTTCTATGAAGCAACGAGGGGAAACTAACAGGTCAAAATGAGCTTGGACCCACTTTTTCTGTGCTTCAATGACCAGAGCAGCAAAGTGGTGAGTTTCATCAAGCCTCTCCAAATAGAGAAGATGCTCTTCTTCTAGTGAAGTATTTGGTAGCAATTCAACAGCTAGCTTGAGCAAAGGTATTTCACATTCAATCGAAAGTGTAGCTTCCAGACCATAGACAAGCTGGAATGGAGTAAATCTGGTCGCATCCTTCACTGAGGTTTAGTAAGTCCAGAGAGCCGAAAACAACATAATATGCTAGTTTGATTTGTGCATCCCAATCATACGTTGAAGCATAGTGACAAGAACTTTGTTCACAACTTCAACCTGGCCATTGGCCTGAGAATAGTACGGCGTTGAGCTATCGTGACATGGACCCAACTTGGAAGTCAACTCTGCCACCATGTAATGCCGAAAATGGGAACCATGATCGGTAACAATGGTTTGAGGGACACCAAACCTATTAATGACATTATTGAATAGAAAATATGTTGTTGCCTTACCGTCAGCCGTAAGTGTAGGAATTGCTTCGGCCCATTTGGTGAAGTAGTCAACGGCTACAACAATATAAGCATGACCCCCTATCGATTGAGGGTTACACATCATAAATTTGATGCCCCACTTTGCAAAGGGACCAATGGTAATGATAGGGTGAAGATGGGAAGGTGGTGCGGGCATTTTGTGCTGATAGATCTAGAAATAATGGCACTTATGGACAGAAATGATGCAGTCTTTAAAGATGGTGGGCCAAAAATACCTAGCACGAATAATTTTCTGTGCAGTAGCCTATCCAGACATGTGAATTCCACAGGCGCCATTGTGACAATCATTCAGGACCTTTTCAACCTCCTCGAGTGTCAAACACTAGCAAAGAATGGAATCAACTCCGATGCGGTAGAGTCTATCTCTGACTATGTGATAGGGTTACGATTGATGACGGATGCATCGACGAGCATCCTTTGTCAACTCAGATCAGAAGGTGGAACTCTGAAGATATACGATGATATCACTATACCAAGGATCGAGGGTGATAATCAGAAAAAGTGTGTCATCTGGAATGTGTTCCTTGGAACTAGATGAAGAAGAATCGGAAGGGAGAGAGAAAATCAAATCAACAAAGACTAATGACTTATTCGATTTGGCAGTAGTGAACTCCAAATCAAACTCTTGGAGGATGAAAATCCACTTCGAGTACTTTCCCCCCAGCAATTGACGAGTCAATATGTAAGTCATAGGGTTGCAATGAGAAATCATAGTCACTATACACAAAAGAATATAGTGACGAAAAGGTTGAATAGCTTGAACAGTGGCCAACGCCAACTTCTCGACATGTGCATATCACATCTCGGTATCAAGAAGGTTACGAGACAGATAGTAAATGACATGCTCATCACCATCATCATCGTCTTGTACCAAAACCATGGCAATCGTGCTAAATGAGGCGGCCAAATAGAGGGAGCAATCACGATGATAATTTGGAGGATGCAACAGAGGAGCATTGACTAGCATCATCTTCATTGCACCAAAAGAATTTTGGGTGATCTCGTCCCAGAGGAATGGCATGCCCTGCTTTAGTAATCCCATAAATCCTTTAGCCACTTTGGCATAGTTAGGTATAAAACGGCATAAGAAGTTATCCTTTCCCTGGAAACTCTTCAAATGATGTAAGGAGGAAGGAGATGGGAGATTAACGATAGCTTCAACTTTGAGTGGATCGAGACGAATCTCATATTTGGAAACTATAAACCATAAGAGTCTACTGGAGTCAATGCAGAAGATGCACTTATGTGAATTCAGTCGAATGTTATAGTGTCGACAGCGAAGTAAAATCTAATGGAGATGATCAGGATGGTATTTACACTTATCTGAATGAGTTTGAAGGTCATCTAGATAAGGCTGAACAATGCACTTGATGTCATGAAAATCATATGACATTGCTCGCTGAAATGTAGCCCCAAAAATTTTCATACCGAAAGGGAGATTTTTATAAGCGAAAGTACCCCAAGGACAGATAAAGGCAGTCTTGTGTTGATTAGCCGGAGAATTTTAATCTGGTTTTACCCCGAAAACCCATCCGTAAGAGAAAAAATCTCACTCCCAGCACAGTCATCAATGATTTTATCAATAAAAGGAGTGGGATAATTATCCTTAGGGAAAGCACGGTTAATGTCATGGTAATCAACACATACATGAATGGTAACATGTTTCTTATCTACAGGAACAATATTGGAAACCCATTCTATTAATGGAATCGGATAGATAAAACCAACTTTAAGAAGTTTTTCAACTTCTCCCTTAATAGTTCACAATAATCAATCTCAATTGGACTTAACCACATCGAATCTCCAAATGAATCAATCTGCTCGGGTGAAGGGATGATCCATGGGTCATCATTCCTAGAGATCATATTAACCTGAATAGTGTTAGGTGGAGGAAGAGGAAAAATACCCATGAGGGCATGATCTTTGAAGAGACCCGACCCTATGCTCTCGTACGGCATAGGAATTTCATCTACGTATGGAACATTATTCTCGGAAGAAGAAGTGAAGAAAGAAAACTGATCGATAGTAACAATCTTTCCTTCGTGCGGAAATCGAAAAACACAAAAGAGAGTGGATGGAACGCATAGCATGGCATGATTTCAGCTGTGACCAAGGAGAAGATTGTAATTGAGCTTGGAATCAACTACTTCAACCTCAACATTGACTATTTTCCCTTCTAGAGTAATCAGTAAAATAGCGAGAACACTAAGAGGTTTAGATTCCCTTCCATCAAACGCTTCAAGATCATTTTAAGATGAATTCAGAGCTATAGAACCAATATATTTCCAGCAGGCAGATGACATGATGCACGTAGACACACCCTCGTCCACGACCGCTCGATGGAAATTTAGTCCATTGATCCATACTTGGATGATAAGCACAAGCTAGTGAGGGATACGTGGGATGAAATTCTCCAAATCAAAAGTGATAAGGCTCGAATCAGTAGGATCAACCCCACCGATGGTAGATAGCAAAGCCTTGAATTGAGGCGGACAACTCTGAAGTACTTCAAATGCATACATCGCAGATGGCGCCTGAGCCAAATCCTCAACAATACTATAATGTTGAGTAGCACGATCATTAGGATTGTAATAATACTTACAGACTACACCTTTGGAAGGTGGTCATACAATGGGATCAGTACTGGGCCTTTCAATCTGAAGACGGTGAGAAGCAGGTGGAGGAGGAGGACCATCAGCGATCTCTTTCCCCACTTCTTGATGCGGTTCAGTATAATATTTTGACCAGGTAGTTATGGAAATGGATGCAAGACCGTTCATCATGAAAACGTGAGAGCCAAATGGGGCAGAGGACTGAGGTTTCTCTACCAACTAAGTCTATTGTGACGGAAATGGTTCTTTGAGAAGAGTCGGAGTTTCTTGGGTGCCTTTGAGCAATCGACTCACTTCGGCCTGTTGACGACAATCTTTGGTGTAGTTCTCTTCATTAAAAATCAAGAAAGGATACTTCAGTTTATAATATGAACCATCATCAGCATGGGATTTTTGAGAATCCTATTTCGGGGTATTAGCTTTGGCCTTACCTTTACCCTTATTTTTACCCTTGAAATTTTTATTCGCTGGATTGTCCTGAATGGCTTTGACTTCCGCGGTTTTACCAGAATTAGGGGTTGGCTGAGAAGCAGTATCATTGGAAGGAGTAGGCTTTTTCTTCCCAATATTTGGAGGAGAAGACTTTCGAGAAGTCCGAGAAATGGAACCAATGATACCGTCAATGGATGGTGTCACCGGTGCTTTGGAAGTTCCAGGTCTAGGAGCATCAAACAAGAGATTGTACAACATGCCGGACTGAGAGTACACAAGATCAAGGTACTGGGCCCAAGAAATGACCTGGTCCTTAGTGAAACATGCCCCCATCGCAATGTCCTTAGTAATTGGAGCAAGGAAGGAGGTAGTAAACCAATCAGTTAGAATCCGATCAGGGATTTCGAGCTTGATCAAGCGACAAGGACACCTCCATTCATGAATATGATCTGAGATATGGGTAGCTCGATCTTGCTTCAAGGATGTGAGGACATTTTTCCTGGTTTCATAATGAACTGGTCACTGAGAGTGTGTGAGAAATTCCATGGCTAAATAATTGAAATCTTGGAAGATACCATGAGATAACTCGATGTACCACTTGGCAACAGCACCAGTAAGAGTCCATTGGAAAAGACAGAGCCGGATAGAATCGTCACCCCAAGAGTTAGAAGAACACCATATATGGTAGGTCGTCACATGCGCTTGGGGATATTCTCTGGACTTACCCTCAAACTTTGGAAAATCACCAAGAATTTGGTTGGAACTAGAGGCCAATACAAGTTACGAAGGATCATATCGTTCGTTAACTTTGACACATCAGGCAGTTCCAATGTAGCAAGAAACGGTAATTGAGGATTAAAATTCATTGTAGGTCGTTGATAAAGACTAGTGTTATCATTCCACCCAGGTTGAAAGAAATTATGCCCCCATATGTTTGTCCTAGAGGATTCTTTCCATAGGGTTTATAAGCCTAATATTTTTTCCCATACTGGGGTTAAGGACCGGGATACTGATTATGAGCATACCATTGAGATCCTTGCTGAGCAACATATGGATTTTGCTGTGAAATGTAAGCATGCCTTGAGGTGGATTATACACCATCTAGGATCGATTTTGAGGGTAATAAGTGAAACCTTGGGGCACACTATATACCACCTGAAATTGACCTTGTGGAGGGTAAGTATCACCTTGAGGTTGAGCAAGTTGTCCCTGCAGAGCAGGTTGAACAGGTTGTCCCTGCGGAGTAGGTTGAACAGGTTGAACTAGCTGTTGAGAAGGTTGAGCAGGTTGAATCGGCTACTGAGGTTGGGCAGGCTATCCTTGTGGAGCAGGTTGGCCTAGATATTGAGGGCCACCGGGTTTCCCTTGTGGAAGAGGTTGGCCCGATGGCTCAGATGGGCCAAGTTGCCCCTAAAAACCAGGTTTACCCCACGTAGGACTATATGGTTTTCCTTGTCGTACAAAATCTTGGCCTTGTTGAACGTAAGGTCATTGTTGTTGCACAAAAGGTTGTCCTTGTGGTGGATACATTTTCCCCCCAGGAACGTAAGATGGTCATGGTTGAAATTGAGGTTGACCACACGGACCGTAGGTTTGTCCTTGTTGGACCGAAGGTTGTCCCTCTAAGGGTTGTCCTTGCAGACTCGAAGGTTTTCCCTATGGACCAAAGGGTTTTCCCCATTGGGCTAAAGGTTTTCCCTGTAAGGGTTGTCCTTGTAGGCTTGAGGGTTGTCCCGACTAGTAAATGGTTTGATTGGGATAAATCAGAGGCAAGTAAATGGGATTACCATAGACATCATAATGATGTGGAGGATTGTGAGGAGCTTGTGGCTGCTGAGAACCCTGAGGTGTGGAATTCGGCTACTAAGTATTTGGAGAGGGAGCATACCGAAGCTGAATATCCAAAAGATACTCATTGAATGTATAATCGCTACGAATAGAAGTATAAACCATAGGTGTGGTGCACGTAGGATGGATTTCCATAGTGCAGGACTGCGATCCACTCTTGGTGGGCCTAACCGGCATCATGGGATTGATAAAGATAGACCTGCGAACAACAGAAGACCCTAACTACTTAGTCGTACTAAGAACCGGTGCAGATGAAGCCACACAAATGGTGGATCGGACCGAGACAGATGTAACAATGGCTAACGAAATGGGTGTTGAAAGCGACATTCCTAGTGTAGGAAAAACAGAGCCTTCTGTAGGAGCCACTGTACTGGACTTTGCCATGGATGCAACATCAGAAATAATTTGACCCAAAGTAAGATAACTAGGTGGAAGAGACAACGATTGAGGGGAAGGTTGACTGGAGACATACAGGAAATCTTATGGGAGAAGCTAATATTCCCCTATAGAAACATGCAGTTCTTCACTGCCGAGAGGACTGGAAGAATCCATAAATGAAGAGGTTATAAGATCATTGAAAAGACAACTAGGACTAGGAGGTAAAGAAGAGGCTAATAATGGCGATCCCAAAGTAAGAGGAGGGAATTCTTCCTCACTCCCAAAACTATACCAAGCGCCCTGAGGTGGCCAATTTAAATCAACTGACCCTTCAGGAGGAGACCGGGTAGCGAGAGGTAAGATAATTAGGAGGATAGGTTGCCAAGGCTTGACAGACCTAGTGGACTAAGGTGTTTCCAAAGAAACGTCAGGAACATAACTACCACTAGGAGGCTGTGAAGAAGACAAAAAAACTGGTGGTTCCGCCACTATGACAATGTTTCAAAACGAGAAGAAAATGAGATAGCCTATTCGAGGCTTCAAGATCAAACCCTAAGGAACTACTAAAAACAATCCAAGTAGAAAAATTTAACGGGCATGTAATCATAGGCAGTTAATTTTATGACATTGAAATGAAATTGTTTGTTTCATGTTTTAAGAGTCGAGAAACAAACAAAAGATGACTCCAGGCACTTTCAGATTGAACGAGCGTGAAAGGACAAGTGCTCAATGATCTTTTCACTTTTAGAGAGTCACAAAAAGACCAAAATGACTACTCAGGTAATCAAAGCAAGAGGGTGTACCAAGTTTCCGTGAACTTCCATATACACCTTGGTGATCAAATGAAAGAGAAATGGCGAAGGACTTGACGTACGTGCAGGTAGTCTCCCTGAATGTTGTGTTCGGTGTATCACAGTTACAAGGTGGCAGACTAGGCTTCCTATAGATAAAGGATTGCAACCTATGAGGGTCTCCCTTTATATACGCGACGTTACAGGGAGCATAAGTCCATACTAGTGCTATCTAATGCCAGATGGCGAACGACAACTACTAGGTTTAACAACGCCAGAACACGTCACTAGCCTAGAACTCTAAAATATGTGCATTAGGTTTCAATGCTTCCTTAGGTTGATTGAATTGATTTTTTAAGGTTGATCTTGAATTAATGTTTCGATTTCAAGGCCTTACTAAATGTGATCTTGAATTCCTAAATGCACACTAAATGCAAAAGAACACCATTTTTGTTCAATGAATGCTAGCTAAGAGAAGGATCAGAATTCTATGACAAAGCAACAATAAATTGAAACATAAGAATAATTTCACTAATGCATCTAATACAACCAAATAAGAAAATGAAAAATCTTTCCTAGCTCACTAAGAGCAAGTAATGCAAAATACCATTTTCATTTTCAATTAGAGCAAAAGAATGAATTTTTTTTTTTAGATGAATTAAGCACACAATGCACTGTTACACTAAAAATAAAAACAAAGACTATTTTTTAGCACTATGAATGTAAAGATCTAAAATGAATAAATAAAATGCAATACAAACATAAAACACACTCAAAACAAGGATGCACTCTTCCAAGAAAATGAAGGGCTTTCGAAATGATCCAATGAGCAATGTAATCTATGCTCCAAGTGACGAAATGGAGATTCAAACGAGAGAAAAAGTGATCATCCAACAAAATTAAGACACGAATAATCGAGAGAAAGACTAACACAATCAATTAGCGAATTGAAATGACAAAGATCAAAGCGACTCAAAATTAACTCAGAAGGCTTAGTGAGGAGAGGGCCGAACAAACATCACAAGACACCTAGAAACCCTAGGGCTAAAAACTCCAGTGATAAGATGATGGAAAAACAACTGAGAAGACCAAGACTACAAAGTAAAAAAATATCAAAAGACCGATTGCAAGGAAAGAAACCAATCCAGAGCCAAGAACTACTGAAAAAACTCAAAAAAAAGGTCAAATCAAATCCTACAGGATTCGATGCGACTGTTAGGCTATAATCTGTGCCTAATAGGGGTGCACCATGCGCCAATTGGCACGAATGTTCAAGGAAAAAAAATAACCAAGCTAGAAAACCATGGGAAAAATATAAAACCAGAGAAGAGGTAAGACTTGACACTTTGGAACTGAACAGGATGGTTTAAAATAGTCAGGCAATTCAAGAAAAGTAGAAAAGAAATTAAATGACAAAAGTCAACTCGACAAGCCAAAAGCTCGACAAACACACATTGATCCCTATTGTAGTTTCCAACTTGTTGTGTAGGTAAATCCCCTCTGTGGACAGAGGTGATCCCTCTAGCCCTAGGGTGGGTCTAGCAGGAAGAGGACATGCTAATGCATCGATAACTAGTTAATGAATGAAACTAAGTCGGGATAGATTGTCCTACCTTTGATCCAACACAGTTGTCGTAGCTGTGGCATCAGTCTCCTGATCTTTGTCCATGACACGTTACGGTCCTTTAGTAGTGGTACTCAGATGCCTCCATAAGGATTAGAGAATGAAAGTAGTATAAAAAACAATATTTTCATTCATAACTATCTAATTGGTCAAGGAGAATTAAACGTATTGCGTAAGATCAATCGCATCAAAACAAGACGAGAACCAAAACATCAGTCATGTATTAAGTAAGAGAAAGAAATATATTACAATCAAATGAGCCTTGATGTCGCAACCTCATTCAACGGGTCCAGTATAAATGTGTCTCAAGCATTCATCGGGGAATTTGGACGTGGCGAGGCAATAAGCCTAAGCTCTCTCTCGACAAGGGTCTCTCTCTCTGCTCTATCTCACACTAGCTATATCAAAATATTTTAGCAAATCTATGTGAGAGAGATGTATTTATAGAAGGAGAAGAGGAGGTTTTCATCCCTCATATGGTGGAAGGGAGGCCTTATCCTTTAGGAGGTTCCCCAAAAGTAGGGCACAAGAAGCCAAAGGAGGGTGCTCAACATTATTTAGTTGAACCACCCATGTTAACTCACTCATGAAGTGGTCAGAAAAGGAAACTTCACTTCTATATTTAAAAAAATTTCCAAAAATATCTTGGCGCGGGTAGTTCACTAAGATAGAGTGCCAATGGGTGCAACCCCCAGTGTTAATTTCCTTTATTGGCACGAGGTCATAACTGCCTACCAGCGCCAACCCAAAATCATGTGTTTTTGATGGTCTGTTCCAGGAATATTCGACAGTGGAAATGTTCTTCTCATGGCAAGGGATGCAATGACACTTTTTTCAAGGCATGACACTTCATATATGTCATAGAAATGGTCCTCCAATGTGCGGGATGGGGATTGCAGGGACGGTGAAAAAAAGTTGTGTAACACCCTTCTCTCATTTGCGAGGATTCTAGGTGTGATATCATTTGTCTATATTGTAGAACCGATTGTTTATTGCATTATTGGTCATTCAAGATTGTGATATTGGTCTTGTTTTCTCTATCTGGTGATCTAATTGGACACGATATCACAGAGCAACATCTCCTTGCAAATTAGATGCAACACAAAAGAGAAAATATTGAAGGGTTTTGAATAATTTGATCTGGCTAATACTAGTGCTTCTGAAAGTTATTTTTTTATTTGGTAGAACGAAAATATAGCATGTTCATTCCATTTAACCTCATGATTATTTTTAAGCATACCAGTGATATCCTTTACAATCTCATCATAGTTGGGTATAAATCTTCTTAAGAAAATGATTTTACCTAAAAATGCTTGAAATTATTTCTTTGTTCTAGGAAAATGGATTAAATGAATATCTGACACTCGTTTGGGAATCTATTGTGACTCCTTCCTTTGAAATAATGTGTCCCAACAATTTAACTTCTTTCAAGGAAAATGTTGATTTCTTGTGATTAAGGAAAATTCAAAATTTCCTGCATCTCTCAAAAAAATTTCTCAAATTTTTAATATGTTGTGCACCAAATTATGAAAAAAAAATTAAATCATCAAGTTAAATCACCATAAAATTTTTAAATTCTCCAACAAATGCTAATTCCATGGCTTTCTGAAACGTTTCTCCTGCATTTATTAGCCCAAAGGGCAAGTTAGCATACATGAATGTACCCCATGGTCTAGTTAAAAAAAAAAAAATCCCTGTCCTCTTGTTGTAGTGAGGTCCCCTGGGGCACACCTTTTGATGTAATTTTGTATATGCGCATTGCGCGAATGAGTCAAGGGGATTTAGGGTGCGTCAAAGTCCCTATTTTTTATGTAAATGGGTTTAAGGGTAAACTGTGGGGCTCAAACCATGGTTTGAGACCATAGTATCTACACGTGAGAAAAATATAAATGGGTAGATCGAGTCTAAGAAAAGTAACTAGGTTTGATATGATATTATGATCTGTATGCACCTGTAATACATTGCAAAGGGTGTTGCATGGGTTGGGTTGAAAGGCTCCTATTGGCTGTGTGCACAAAGACCTAATCCTGGTTGTGTGCGGACTCCACTGGTTGTGTGCCCAGAAGGGTTATGTGTAAGGAAAGGTCTAATATGTATTGAAAGGATCTGAATTAATAAAAAGGACATATTTTGGTGAACTTGATGTGTTATCGCTTCGAGTTATTTATCTATTGTTTCTGTTTAAGATCACATTGTTTCTTTGTTGTTTATTTATCATTGCACGAAGACACCTATTATGGTTATTTATGCATGCTGATGGTTGATGAATTTTCTTAAGTAATTGGAAATTGTTTAGATCTGGATCTAGTTCTATTAGTATTTATCTGCGCTAAAGTGATCTACAACTCTGTCTTATTTTTTTAATGATTGTGCACATTCTTTGATTCTTCTTTATTCTGTTGCATGCATCTGTTTATGATTGATATAAATCTGCCTTAAATTTGATAGGGCCACTTCATTATTTTCTCCCTCGGGGTGTGGAAACTTGGTTCCAATGCCCACCCATACTGCTTAGGGTGAGACTTTGATCTACGCAAGTACGTCATTGCTGAAAGGGCCAATAGTAGGAGGGTTTGTTGGTTTCTCCATGAACTCTAAACTTGTGTCAGAAACCCTCAAGCCAAAAATGGTTTTTCTTCCAGGACTAGGATCATTTTGAGGAAGATTTTATGTTGTGGCATCCTTAACAAAATGAATTGCAATATTGGCTAAATAGAAATATCCTTGAATTTTCACTCCAAGAGAATCGAATTACTAAGTTATCTGACGAACAATGGGTATAGAAATATATTTATATAGAAGTGCAAGAAATATTCTTTTTCTCCTTGCACGCGAGATATAGGAGTGGTTATCGTGCTTAACTGAATTCAATACCTGCATAAAGGACAACGCAGTCACTTAGTGGACTCATGAATTGATCTAGAAAGTATAGAATCTAGATAATAAGATCATCTGCACAGTAGATCACTCGATTGATCACCTCTTGGGAGGCTTTGTGACTGAATTTTACATTGATCAATTTGTGTCATATTCAGAGGAAGAAAGAAGGTTTTTCAAAGGCCCTTGAGGTAAGTTCTTTCTCTCTAAATTTTTTGTTGAAAATGTTATTATGTAAACCGGGCTGTCTCTGTGAGCATATTTCTTGAATGCCTCGAAGAGGCCCAACTATGCACAGTGGAAAATTTTACCACAAAGATTCAGAAAAAAATTATTTATAGCCCTCTAAAGCCTAGATTTGATAGTGAAGCTGAACCAGAAACTATTAGCTCTAGTGATTCAAAAGGAGAAAGTTCTTCACACCAAAAACCCTTGAGTCTGTTTCCAACCCCACCCACTCCACTGCACAGTCCATCACCACCTCCACCTCCCCCAGAAGTATACATGGTTGCATCAATGAAGTTACCTAATTTTAGAGGCATTGGAAATGAGGATACTAACCACTTCTGGTTTGTGACTAGGGGCATATGGCAGGCTTAGGAGGTTAACAATATTGATATTAGGAAGGAATATCGAGCTACTTCCTTCCAATATTGTGCATTATATTGGTACATTATGTATGCTCAAGAAAACCATAATTCTACCTTGGAAGAAATAAAAGCGGCCCTAAAAGAGTAGTTTAAGAAGCCTAAGTCATACGCGCAACTGTTGAAAGAAATAAAATAAATTCGTTAGGAGGCTAATGAATATGTATGGGAGGTCGATCAGAGGTTCAATCACACCATTAGATATGGTGGAATTTTCCGTTGATGATACTCAACGTAAGGAATGGTTCATTACTATGTTTCTCCCACATCTGCGCCAGCCATTATGTCAACAAAATATTGCCAGAGAGGATGAGGCTGTGGAGGTTGTAATGAAACTAGAGGCTACTCCAACACCTGTTGCATTGGGAACTAAAAAAATTCATAATCAATTGGAATTCATGCATATAAAAATTCAAATCCTTTGCAAGGGAAAGGGAAAGGATGTTTTCACATAAAATGTAAAGATTTTGGGCACCATAAAGATCAGTGTCATTTCTTCAAAAATTATCTGAATGCTGGAGGTCCTAGTCCATTGAATGGCCCTGTATGGTGCATGATCTGTCAAATTGTTGGATTACATGACACATATTCCTACCCAAGAATCGGAAAGTATCAACCTAAATTGAAGCAGTGGCTTTGCATATTTTTTTCGTCATTAGGGAATGATGAGCATAATTGTTGCACTTATGATATGATTTTAGATAAAGATGAAATATATATAATGCAGCTTGAGCCTACATCATTAGAATCCCCTTCTAGGTGCAGAGGATTTCAAGGTAGAGGAAGAGGCTGAGGAGGTGGATCAGCTAGCCAAGGAAGAGGACAAGTCATTTTCTATAACTGTGGAGATGTTGGCCATTATGTGCACGACTGTCTAAATCTAGCACGAAATTCCTGCAGGTATTGTAGAAAAATTGATCATGTCATAGAATATTTTCCTGTCTTGATTGCTAAAATGCAAGAACAGAAGATGCATAATCCAACACAAAATATTCATATGGTTCACGTTGAAACCCTTGAAGAATATCCCAGTGTAAATGTGGTTACTAGGAGCAGTGTAGCCACCAATGAAGATAAGAGAAAGAAACTAGAGACTGATGTATGGATTTGTAAAGCACCTGAAAATAAGGAAGGTTTTAATATTCAACGCACGAAGGAGACCTTTGGTGAAGCACAGAAGGAATTTATAAAAGGAAGTGCATCAACATCATGAAGAATGATGAAATAAGTAGGAGGAGGTGAAGAGATGAAACCATTTCTACAAGCATGTATAAATTTTTTGCGCAACAAAAAGGCAATAGAAAATTGGTAGGCTTTGACAGAGAATTGCGCAGAGAAGGAATAGCCAATGGTAGAACAGCGAGCGGTCAACAAAATATACAAGAACAAGAAGAGAATGGGTAGGGATATGTGTATGACCACACATATTGTTTCTTATCAAATGGACAAAGTTATTATAGATCTAGGATTCGATGCTAATGTTATACCTAAGAAAACATGGCAACACATGGGAGAGACAAATCTGGAGTGGTCTACCATTCAACTGCGCATGGCCAATCAGTAGAAGATCATTCCTTTAGGGAGGTTTTCGCAATTTGTGGTCATTATAGAAGGTGTTAAGGTGATGGAAGACTTTGAAGTCATAAAAAATTTCGATGATATTGATCCCTATCCTGCACTACTATGGTTGGACTGGGCCATTGACATGGATGGTGTTATCAATCTAAAGAAAAGGAGGATGGAATTTGAAAGCAATGGAGTCAGGGTAATAATTCCTTTAGAACCTGCAGAAGGACAAATATATACTGAACCAATACGTGCTGACAATGAGATTGATCAGATCTATAAGCTGACCTTTCGCGAGGAATATTTGATTAGTCCAACTGCATATTGGAATCTTAAGTGGGAGAAGGATAGGTCTTGTTTTTAGACTCTAATGAAGAACTAGAAAACTGGAAAAACTAGTTGCATGAGGTATCTGCATTGCTTTGTAATTGCGTGACCCAATCTCTACGATGTATAACATCTAAGGAATGTGATTTGCCGCACTATGATGGACTATCTAATGTAAACATTTTTATAGGGGAGATTTAAAGGACCGCCCTTGAAGGACAAATATTCTATGCTTTGGATCTTGGCTTGTGTGCTATGCCGGCAAGATGGTGGGAAACTCATAAGGAGAATATGGGCAACTGGGAGGAATGTGCGTGCAAGATGAGGTTGTGGTGTAAATGTCCAGTCATTAAAATGAGAGATGTGTACTCTGGAAAATAAGATCCGCACAAACATTTGGCGAGATGGAATCAGGTATGGGGCATAGAATCAAGATCTAAATGGCTCCATATGTTTATTCACATGTTGGGGAAAGTGCCTACTGAATGGTATTTGGAGACATAGCTGTGTAGAAGCACTATTGAATGGTTTTCCCTTACAGAGAGTTTTATTCTTACATTTAGCTTTGAGAGTGGATTTGATATGGTTTTCCAAGCTATGCATAATATTCAAGAACTCATATTTAACACAACAAGGCCTACAATCGAGTGCGCTCCACCAGCCTGGGACACACAGATGAAAGCTATTGTGAATTGCAGGAATTTGACAATGGAAGAAAGTGAAGAGAATCCAAGGAATATTATGATACCCAAATCTGAGGGACAACATGCAATGGTTGGGCCCTCGATCACCTCGCTGGATTTGAAAAAGCCCCTAAAGCTCAAGCAGGTGAATATTTGATTTGAAGAACAACCTAAGTTGGCAAATATTAGAGACTACTGGGATGATGATACAGTAGACAAGGTTGTTGAGTTTCTAACAGAATATCAATATTTTTTCCCTAAAAAATTTTCAGATCTTAAAGGAATAATTGGGTAACTTGGAGTTATGAAAGACACATCGAAGCCTAATGCGCGCCTAGTAAAAAAGTGTCCATAAAGGCTAAGCCCAAGATATAAGCAGAAGGTGAAAGAAGAGTTTGAAAAAATGGTTGTTACATGCATCATTTAACCTATAGAAGAGACTGAGTGGATTATTCCAATGGCTTTGTAAGATAAGAAGACCAAGGGAGAAATCGAGATCTGTGTAGATCTATGAAAATTGAATGATGCTTGTGTGCATGATCCATTCCCAACTCCATTCTCTAACGAAATCTTGGATAATGTTGGAGGCCAAGAAGCATATTCCTTCACATTTGGGATTTTTGGATATCATTAGATATGGATTGCGCCAGAAGATAGGAGTAAGACCACCTTTGATACTGAATGGGGATCCTTCCAATATACAATCATGCCTTTTGGATTGAATAATTCTCTTTCCATTTTCTCGCTTGTGGTAGTTGCTTGTTTTAAAGAATTTATCCACAAGTTTTTGGAGGTATATTTTTATGATTGGAAAGTCTTTGGGTTGTTGAAGAAGCATGTGTCAAACCTGCATTTAATGCTAGATACTTGTAGGAAGTATAAGATCTCCTTGCATTTGAAGAACTGTATATTTTTTGTACCATTTGAGATATTATTGGGACACCTTTTCTGCTAGTAGAGGCTGATGGTAGATCTTGCAAATATTGCAGTCATAGTTAATTCGGAGGTACCTAATAATGTTAAGCAGTTGTGCTCAATATTGAGGCATTCTAGGTATTATAGGAATTTTATTCAGGGCTATGCAATGATAATTGTGCCCATGGAAAAGCTTCTCAAGAAGGATGCAACGTTATGCTGGGATGAGGATTGTTAGATGAGTTTTGAGCTGCTGAAGGAAAAGATGGTCATTGCGCCCATCCTAGTCTTCCCATATTTTTCCAAGGTATTTCATGTACATGTGGATTCCTCCTGCATTGCGCTCAGAGCTATCTTAGCGTAGCCAGGAGCAAGTGAAATTTATCATCCTATTTCTCAACCACAGAAAGGGAAGGGCTCGCAATGGTGTACGTGCTGCATATATTTTTCCATTATCTGTTAGGAGGTCACTTTAAGATGTTCAATCATCATTCTTCTTTGAAGTACTTGGTCAATAAGCCTCTGTTGGTGGGGCAGATCTGTAGGTGGTTTTTTTTATTCCAAGAATATGATTTTTATGTTATGGTAAAACCACATGTTAGTGTGAATTCTAATCGCAAGGGTACGAAAAAATCTCACTTTCTTTGTGCATAAAAAATAGCCCTAACATCAAAGATGGTTGTCAATTTCCTTAGATCTACAATTAGTGATTAGATTAAATGCTACAGAAAACCAAATTTATGCAGTTAAAGACATTAAACAACAAATAAAAGCAAGAGTTGCTCCATGCATCCAATGAACAAGACAATAATGTTTTTAAAGAATTTTTGTATTTATGACAACTGGGAAGGGAACATAGAAACATGTTACTAGTCCCCCTCAATGGGATGGGTTCTTGTATTTCCTCAGTGCTTCAGATATAATATCTCTCTCTCTCTTAATGGTGTAGAAAACCTAGACAAAAATGGAACTCAAGGGGAGCTCACAAGCAAAAGTAGAAAAATATGACAATGATGGAGCATCAAAGTCAGACCAAAAGTATAGATCCAGAGTGATATTAAGGCAAAAAAAGGTAGTGAATGAATGGAAAACCCCTTATATTTATAAAAAAATATTGAGTTAGTCTAGATATTGGTGCATAATTAAAATATTATTAACCAAATCTAGATCCAACTTTTATAGAATATTTTATTATTTCTATTGGAGGGAAAAGGAATTTGAATTTGGTCAAATCCCTTTATTTGTAAATAATAAATAAATAAATGATTTATTTATTATTTTAAGAATGTGGTTGAGTAATGATTAAATAAATAATTATTTAATCAATTATTTATAAATTATTTAGTCAAATTTAACAAGGAATATTATTTAAATAATGTTTTAAATAATTATTCCTAGAAAATAATAAGATAAATAATGATTTATCTAATTAATTTTCCTGTTTTGGGTTAAATATGACTAGGAATATTAATTAAACTATTGTTTAATTAATTATCCCTTGAGAAAAATCAAACAAATAAGGATTTATTCAATTATTCCTCATGGGTTTTCCTATTTAGACCATAAACAACTTAATAAAGTATGGATTACTAAGTTATTTTTCATAGTGAAAGAAATTTTACTAGGGTAAAATTGGTCTTACATGGTGTACTTTGGTCCATCTAATAGTAACAGGTTAGATGACCAAAAATTGGTGTAACAGATTGTTGTCCAGCGTGCGAGCGTTAGGTGTTAATCTTATGACCGAAGTACGTTGTAAGAACTCAATCACTAGACACCAAAGGGGGAGTCAGAGAGGGAAAAATATAAGGTAGACTAAAGGGTGAGAGGACAAGACCCTGAGGAGGCAGTACTTACAAGTGCGACAAGTCTCTTTTATGAGTGAGTACATGTTCTACATGAAGCGGGGGAGGCATACCTATGCCCGACGAGATAAAAAAGTACAAAGAATAATGCGTCTAGCAAACAAGGGACTGAGCTATATAGTACATGTTGGTATAAACATGGGCCAGAAAAAACCATGATAATGGATCCCACATACATATTGTGCCTAGGACAACATCCAGGACTTATACAATAATATTTGAGTACATGAGATATAAATACAACCAAAGAGGCCCTATAAAAGAGGAAAGGGCTCTGAAAATATGAATGATACATGCAAACTAAAGAGGCGTTGCAAGCGGTTGAGGCTAGAACTATAAAATATATGGAGTTGCAAAGGCTATAGTAAATAGTTCATCTGAGCATGTGGGGGGATACATGAATGGAAACCCCCTCATGAGGTTTGAAGCATCTCACACACACCCGGAAATCACCAGTACAATCCACTGCATCACTAAACCATCAAGTATATGGATCTTGATCATGCCATAAGGAGATGGATCTGAGAAACAATCAATTCAAAGGGAACTAAGGGGTACCTTTTCTTGATCTGAGGCACCGAACAAGAGTGGAATCTGGAACCAAGGTACACCGCCCTCTAGACCTGTCTTGTGGAATGAATAAGATAATGTTGACATAAGGAGGTCTGCCATAGGTGAGGAAATAAGGGATCCTCAATTAAGGCACGAGGGATAATATTAGAGATACTGATAGACTTACACTAGGGATGATGGTGGAATGGGGGGTACTGAGTAGCAGGTTAACGACTTCCCTTATTAGAGAATAAAGAGCATGGATGACCTGGCAGCTACTAACTCGACATCGGAGGGGATAGGGGATAATATAACTGAAGGCCAAAATGTGTGACATGAGAGAGGAACAAAGAAATGAAGGATGGAGGACTATTGTGGGATACTAAGGGACTTGGGATAGAGTCCATGGATGCAATGATTACTCAACTCATATGCTCTAAAAAAGGGAAACTCAATGATTCTTCCACACAAAACAGGCCTAGTGGGGACCATAAAAAGATGATTACAAGATGGTTACTTACAACAAAAATCGACACGAACATGGACAAGTATGAAGGAAAAGTGATACACCAATTATAAGTGTTGCAAGTGAATAAATTCGATCTTGAGGAGTGGCAAAGTGACCCTTCTTGGAAAAAATGTGTCCGGGTGAAGTATCAAATCACAAAAAAAATAAAGGATACCCATTTGAGAACTCGGTGAGAGCTTTCCAACAATGCTGATGGTTTGTCAAATCAAGCTACGGTTTGGTCGCAGTTGGCGAAATAAAAATCTAGGGTTTCTGTTATAGGTCAATTTGGGCATCATTCCCAATGACCTGGTTAATTGGACATCATCTCCAAGACCAATGATTAAGGGCATGTTATTCCCTATCATTTGAGTTTTTACATGCCCTAAGACAAAGAAAAAGACAAATCATACATGACTTTCATCAAGAAAAGGTTTCCAAGATTTGAAGTTTATTATATAGCATATGAGAGCTCACCAACTCTGCCTCTAAAGGGACTAAGTGTGTTGCATATGCAGGTAGCCCCATGCAAGGTTGCTCTGCAAAGCACTTCCCCACATTCATAGGTCTGTTGGTCATATTGGGAGCAAAATTCTCATTGTTCCGGAAGCTCCACTTGGCAGTGCCTTCTAGAAGAGTTCACATGTGTCAAACTTCGAATCCTTGTGTCCATTTGACATCTAAAAGATTGGGAACATGTCTTTCCTATTATTGGGAAGTCATTGATTGTAAAAATACCTTTAGCTCTTCTATAAATTGAGCACAGATCTTAGTGTTTGAGAAGGAAGAATTTGAGTAGAGAAATGCTGGTGGAATATCAATTGAGAATAATATTTGTGTAACAACTGTTGAAGAGATTTATACTATGATGAGGTTGGGATGTTGCTGGAAATGGTCACTTCAAATCACTCACTAGGTTGTAACCTCTCTTTCTATCATTAATAAAGAATACATCTTAATTTTCCCTATATGCATCTGTACTAGCTTTGATTTTCCATATTGCAAGATCTTAGTTGATGTATATGGTTTATGCTTTACTGATTTATCAAACTAACTTGAATAGACATCTGTATTATTGCTATCTTCTATTTTTTAGTGTTCAATCTTGCAGGAAATATTTAGCACAGTCGGCTTGATTTTGAAGCTACAACGGAAGCGACAGAAGGAATCATTTGGAAGCGCTTGGATTCCAAGTAAGCCTCTAATCCATTCTATGTTTTTGTTCTTAGTTAGGAAAACTAGTCGTATAATCTTTAATTTGTTGTTCTATATTAGCACCTATCTAGGGAAGCGTGTTTTATCCGTAATCCACAATTCTGTCCAAAAAATTGGTGACTCTACTAGGGAAAGGATTTCTCTTTATTCTAGGTGTTTTAGCCTCTGATTTTCTCTATTTATTCACCCAGTAGTTATTATTCACAAATATTAGACTCTTTGAAATCGAAATTTACAAAAGAAGTGTGTTAAACAGTTGTGTTTTTCCTTATACACTGCGCCCAACGCACTCTTGAACAGGACACAATGCTTTTCATAGCACTCTCTCCCTTTCAGGCCTACATTGCAAAGCACTGTCTCTCCTTAGAGACTGTGTTGCCTCTTGAAACCATCCAAATTCCTTTGAATTTTTCTTTGCAACTTGATTCAGTTTGTTTTCTATTGTGTTTTGAAAATTTTGATCCTCATATTGACCAGTGAATCTATCTATCTCTTCCTCCCATGAAAGAAAATTTGTTCAATGTTTGTTTAAAGCATTTTTCTTTATCATTGACGAATTGATTTCAAAGTATTTTTGTTGTCGCATTAGATCCATTTTATTTTGAAAAAGGAAATTGTTGTAAATTATTCATTTCCTGGTAGGAAAAAATTTTGTTTAATTCCTCATTTTTCCTTCAAAAGAGAAATTGTTGTTTGTATTATTCATTTCTTGAAAATAAAAGGTGTTTGTTTTTGTCGATTTAGTGCACTTAGTTTATTTTCCACATTCATAACATTAAAGGAACTAAAAAGAAAAACTTGCATCTGCATGTAGTGTTTTGTGTGATTTTCAAAAGAAACAATTAGGAAATTTGAATTTAGTTTTTTTTCATTGATTTGTTTGCTCGCAAATTGTTTTCTCTTTCCCTCTAGTAGCTAGGATTTTCATTGAAAAAACTAAAAGTGAAAGATTACTTATCATTCTTAGTTTGCATTTTAGGAATTTCCAATACATCATCGCGATGAACCTTTGAAAGGAAAATTTTTAAACAAGATCAAAATAAAATTTGTCTCAATTTACCTAACAAAGCATTGGAACCATAATGATAACATTTATAAGGTCTAGGCTAGAGATGTGTTTTTCCATCGTAAAACATAGAAGCTGTCATTAACTTGTCTATGATACATTCTGAGTTTGATACCTCACTCCACGTACGTAAGTATATCATAGCTCATCCACATACTTTTAGCTATATTGGGCGGTGTTACAGTACGATAAGTATAAAGGGGTGTTGTCACTATGCGGTTTCGCATCAAACAATGCTAATATGAACTTGGGCCTCCATGTACCTTCAAGTATATTTGGGAGGACAAATTTTAGGTGTTATCCATCCATAGTGAACCGAGTCGACCGCCTTGTAAATTTTTATATACCGAACACAACATTCAGGGAGATTTCTTGCTCGTACTTCTTAGTTCGCCAGGAGTTATTCTGCAGTTCACATTTTCTTGATAAACCTTTTGCCTATAATTACCCTTTTATTTTGTTTATTTGTTTTTGGTTAAAATAAATTACAATCATGGAAGAACAAAATCCTTTCCCCCGTCGTTTGCATAGATTAGCTTTAAAACCACCTTTACCACCAAAAGTTACTTCTAGTAGGCGAAGGCGATCACGATCTGTCGAATCAAGTACAATCTGTACCTTTGGTGAAACATCATCTTCCAACAAACTAGAGTTAGCTCAAACTGTTTCTGCACATCCCTGTTCGTCTACTGTTTTCAAAGAGAAGCCTTCAAAGCTACCCATGGGCACGATCGATCCAATCAGTGAAACCATACCTCCTAGACCCAACGATGTTCAACAACAAATTGATCCAAATCCTGTCTCTTCTTTGATAGAATATTTGAGTCCTGAAGTTGCACAACTGGAAGTTGTTCCTCCCTTGGTCATTCCACAAGTTTCTGTAGCCATTGATTCTCCTATATCACACAGTCAACCACCTGAAATATACTTTGGGCCTGATGGTGAAATATTTCCAACTGGTTTAATTGTGAATGAAGAAATCCCACAAGAAGAGACACCTTTAACTCCAACCCATTTTGGGGAGGACCTTTACCTGTACAAGTTTTTTCCTCAATGGTTTCCCTCTGCATTTTTTGATCCTATTCCCATTCAAACTCCCATCGATCTTAGAGGGTATACATTCGGTGAAGAAACCATGCCTGAACTAACATCTTCGGTTGGGATAACTATTCCAATTACGTCAACTCCTGCCCTCGCTACTCCGTCAATGTTTACAACTTCACCAGAGTCATATTTTTATGGAGGCCCTATGGTCCCATCAGGTTATAAATCATTATTCATAATTTACTCTGGTGCATATTCAAAACCATGGTCTTTACCAATGTCAACATCTGGTATTTTAACTATAGTTAGTATTGAACAACTTGATTCTTTATACACATCATCATGGAAATATCAAGTCGGTCCTTCTAGGTCTATCCCTTTATGTACCATATCAACTGGACTCCAAGCGTTTGGAGAACAATATTTTCTGTCTTATTAACCTCCTCATGCTGGGGGGCAACCTTTGGTCACCCAATATGATAGTACTCCGTCACTTTTTGCTCAACCTAATGCCAAAATAAATGTTTTTCAATGGCAGCCCACCCTTCTTATCCAACCACAAATGGTTGTACACTCGTATCAACCAGTTCAACCTATTACACCCACATCATTACCACTTGTTAATACATCTTTACCCCTATTACAGAATCAAAATGTTGTACACCAACCTTATCAAGCGGGTCCTTCAACTCAATACCATCAAATGTTGCGTCCACAGACTCCAAATCCTTCAGTTAATTTACAACAACATGTATCCAGAATCATTTATTCACAAGATGGTTACCATTTTATGGGATGTCACAACTGCAACCTGGTTATACATATCAACCGAATCCAAGTTATTCTAATTTGGGTTATAATATTGGTGGACAGACCCCTTGGCAACCTCACGCGCAAATGCCTCAAACTTCATTTGAACAAGTATCATATCCAGGTTTTGGTCAACAAAATCCTCAAGCGTTTGATTTTCAAAAAAACCCTATCTAGGTTACTAGCAGCAGAATCCTTATGCTAGTGCTCAAAGACCTGTTTATCAAGCAATTTCGTCTTACCTTGGCTATGCTCAACCTGATCCTAATAGACAGTTTCCTTTTGTTGCAACTTTAGAGTTACCATATTTAAATCGGTTGACCAATGATCCAATCAACTATGCTCCTTGGTGGCCGATGATACCCCAAAAATTACCCTCAGGTATTCCTAAGTTCAATGGAAACCCTGGAGAAGATCTGTCGACTCATGTCATGACTTATCATTTATGGTGTTCATCTAACTCCTTGAATGATGATTCTGTTTGACTACGTCTTTTCCAACGTACACTCACAGGTCTGGCTGCAAAATGGTACATTGAGTTACCTAGAGCTTCTTTTGATAATTTCACTGCCCTAGCTACTATATTTTTGACTCATTTCCAGTTACCTATCAAATATGAAACTACAACGGAACTCTTGACCAATTTCAAACAGACTAATGCTAATCACACCTTTTATCATAGTCATGAGTGGCATCATCATTGTAGAATGGTTAATACATTTGTTCCAAATCAGCTACTTTCTGAGTGGTTCATTAAGTCCCTGTTACCATCTATAACTAAGGATGTGGCTAAGGGTGGCGTCTTCACAGAAGAGAAATTTATCACTCGTTCCCAATATTTAGACGTGATCTACACTGAGTCTGGCACGCTCTATGAAAAAATTCCTAACGCGTCGAGATCTAATTTCAATGTTCCTCCTCAATTAAAGGACTCTCATACCGGAGATGGATTGATAGGCACTGCAACACACACCACACTACTGCATATGCTCCTACTCCTACTTCCAAAATTAATGTCATGTTGTTTGACAAAGACAAAAGTGACAAGCAACCCGGAAGAAAGAAAAAGGGGAAATCAAAGAAAAATAAAATTTCTAACCAGCAGGAAAGATCATTTGATCAACTGTCTGGAACTCAGAAACCTCGTTATCCATGCAAAATATGTAATGAGGAACACTTTTTTAAGGATTGTCCTCACCACGCTGAAGTCTCGAATATCATCAAAAATTCTCATGCATCAGCTATGTTGACAGACCCATTTCCAAATCCAGGCACTAATTTGGTTGCTATGGATCTAGCTCCTATTTCCCAAGTGTTAATGTTATCCGTCACAAAACCTTCAACAGATATTTTGGTGTCAACATGTAATAAATATTATGGTAGTCAAGCCACTGATCAACCTACTACCTTGACTACGAATCTGTCTATGGAATCAGTACCACCTACTACTATTCCTAAATTGACAATCAAGAAACCAAAGGGAGTACTTCATAAATCGACATATAATCCTCGAGCAAGAGCTGCACAAAATTATAACATAGTTGAAGATTTGGCTCAATCCCCTTCAGTTATGTCTGCTCTTGAGGTATTACAAAATTGTCCCTCCCAAAAACATGCTTTATTATCGGCCATTGGTGGAATTGATCCGACTAATTCTAAAATTGTCGTCTTTAATCATACGGGCTATGTGCCGCAACTACCTGCAGAATTGGCATTCTCCATACAAGTAAATTTTCTCAAACACCTTATTCATCGCACTACTATTGATAAGGGAACATCTACATGCATTATGTCTCCAAATTGTTGGAAGTCATTTGGCTCGCCGCACTTATCATAATCATCAATGACGTTGAAGGTTTTTGATGGATGAACAAATAAACCTTGTGGTATTATTAATAACTTGCATGTTGAACTAGGGGGAAAAACAATGAATATTGATGTTGAAGTTGTTGACAGGCCACTTGACTACAATATTTTACTTGGAAGGCCATGGGTATATGCAATGACTGCAATTGCTTCTACATACCTTAGAATGATTTCATTTCCACATAAAGGTACTATCATAGTAATTAATCAACTATCCTTCTTTGCCTCCACTTCTCAGGTAACTGGAAGCGTTCCGTTCATTCACATAACCCAACTAGAACTTCAGAACATTGGTTTAGGAATTTTAAAGGATTCCACTCTCATGGGAAACTTTGCATTACTACCGCCTGCAACGTTGGCAGAAATTGCGACTATAGAGACCTGCTACATGATATTTTGCATACTCGTGGTCAGAAGTTGTCATGCGTGCCAAATTTTTTATCATAAAATCCACAAACCGTCAACGCCAATGCATCTTGTTATCTCTGTGGGACCATTTTTGAAATGGGGTATTGACTTCATGACCTGTAACCCTCGTTCGTCTGGGGGGCATGGTTATATTATTTTCATACCAAATGGGCCGAAACGATGCCTACATTCAACAACATGCGACAGACAGTTGCATTATTTTTCTTTAATCATGTTATTGCACGATTTTGGGTCCCACAGGCTATAGTTACAGTTCATGGGAAGCATTTTCGCAACCACATGATGTTTGAATTGACACCAAGTTACGATTTTCACATGATAAATCTACTCCTTATTATCCACAATCAAATGGACAAGTTGACGCTATCAACAAGATTCTTAAATGTATGCTTCAACGAATGATAGGAGTTTGTAAAATAAACTATCATTTGATCATGTGCCCCACCTTGTAGGCGTATCAAACCTCGGTGAGAAATGCGACTGTATTTACTCCTTTTCAATTGGTGTATGGTCTAGAAGCTATCTTACCAATCCAATGTGAAATACCATCGTTAAAACTTGCAATAGACTTGTTATCTGACACCTCAGAAGAAGAAGCGAGTCTCCATAACCTCATCCATCTTGATGAAATGCGTTGTGAAGCCCAATTGGCCAACAAAGTGCATAAGAGATGTATAAAGGTGAAATACGACAAAAATGTCCAGCCTCGCATCTTTTTAGAGGGTGGCTTGGTCCTTCTTTACAATCAAGTAGCTGAAATAATAGGTACAGGGAAATTTGATCCATTATGGCATGGCCCCTATATTGTCAAAATATTTCTTGCTAAGGTTGCCTATGGGTTGGTTGATTACGATGGAATTCCATTGGCATAGACTAGAAATGGGTTGTATCTAAAACATTACTATGCTTAATCATGAGCATAGTCATTTTTTGTATTATGTTGTAGATATATGTTGTTGATTTTCATTCACTATTTTAATTTGTTTTTAGAGTTTTCTTGACGTTAGTAATCCGCTTTACATTTCATCGCAGATATCTGAATCTTCGGAACCATTTTTTGGATATGTTGATGGTGCTAGTCGTAGTACGCAGAATCTATCTTCTGCAGCGTGGGCCATTTTCGCTCTGAACGGCGAGTTAGTGAGTTTTCAAGGGATTTTTATTGGTAGATCGACGAACAATATGACTGAGTATAGCACGTTAATCGAACTTCTCTCTGATGCCATTTCATTTGGTATTAACCGCATAATCATAAGGTTAGACTCACAACTTGTGGTATTACAACTTACTAGTGTTTATACTGTTAGAAATCCAACACTGCATAGATTGTTCCTAAGAGTTCGACTTTTAGAAAAACATTTTGATTTTATTCAATATCAACACATTTCCATAAATTTGAACACATTGAATGATTCATTAGCTAATCAAGTTTTAGACAAAAATTTGCAACATATGTTAAGAAAAAATTCACATCATTGAATAGGATTGCACAATAAACATAGGAAAAACTCTAAAATCATATAGATAGATAGTTATCGGTTTTTACAAAATTTGTGCCCAAGATGCATTGGTCATCTCACCTCAAAATGTATGCAAAATGTCACAAGTAAACTATAATATTCCCAATTTTTCCACAAGATAATTGGAATATTAGAGTTCTTAATAAAATTAATTAATTAAGTAAATAAAAGGGTGGAGGGACCCATAATCCTAAAATATTAATACAAATCCAATTTTGATGTGTGTATGTGGATATTTTAGATCTAGATCTACATAATGGAGAAGTGAAGCAACTACTTAATGTGAAAGGAGTGGAGATCATGTCTCATTAATGAGATAGATCATGGAGGTTGATACAGTCAACTATGATCTTGGAAGGAATCAAATATAATATCATAGAGAATTTATGATGAGATGAAGGAGGAAGTGGTGCATTAATGCGCACATGATGGAGAGGGTGATCATTGCATTCACAAATGATGGAGATCATGAAATGACAGTGCAGTGCACATGGAGACCTATGTCCATATGTACAACGCAATTATGAGGAGGGCCAAGGCGTGAGAAGGCTCATAATATATATAAAGAAGATGAAGGCACAATAGAAGGGATGTTGAATATTATTATTGATGTATTATCTATTTAGATCTAGAATTGTCATTTGACATTCCATGCTTTCTTTGGTTGTTTAGCTAAGATTTCAAGTGTTGTTTAGCACTGGGTGTTCCTGGTCAGGAATCCCAACTCTTTCTTTGAGCAGCTCTAGAAAGGGTATTGTACTTCATTCATCATCAAGCATTGGTGCCATATTATTCCCACTTTCTGCAGAACATCCATATTCAAAAATTATACATTTCTGAAGATCAGTTTTGAGAGGAGGAGGTTGTCCTTGAATATTTCAGTTGAGGAATCGGTGAAGGATTCATCCTATCACCTTGGTCTTCAATATTAGCCTTCTAGTGCTTCAGATCTATAGCAAGCATCAGGCCATCTACTATTCATCTCCCAGCAGCAATAATGCCTTTAGTAATTGCATAGTCCAGTCTTGTAGATCCAAGGGAGAAGGGAAGTTGCTAGCATTTCAGCTAGTAATCCAGTGGGGGACCAATCCTTCACATTGTATACATTATTTCCATCAACCTTGAGCTTCATAGCCATATTTTGCAGTAGGCTACAAAGCCTCCATCCTTGACAGGGCATTTTATGCCAGCAGGGGTGCAGTGTGCAACCTAAAAAGGGTTGAAAATCCAAAGTTAAAATCTGCCCAAACCATTTCCGGGTTTTATTGGGTTTTTTTAGTTGAATCCATGGCTAAAATAAAGGATCATTCTGAGCACTCTAACAACCTTTCACACATGTTTCTTCTCCTTAGTAACAACACAACATTTCCAGTGCTTGGTTTCTTTAGTGTATTTCATCCATCTTGTGGCTTGAGTGCATTCCTTTTGGAGCATTAAGTACCTTCATTTGTTGTTGATGAATAATGAAATGGCTCATCTATTCTATCTATATCTTTGTTGATCATAATCTTTATGTAAATTTTCTGTGTTTCAAATATTATTTTTGTGTATCAATGCATTATTCCATTTTGGGATATTACATAAACTAGTGGCGCTCATGGTAACATGCTATAGATCTAGCTATCCTACGGAGTAACCGCATCCAGTGGTCAGGAACCCCAATAGTGTGTTGTTGTAGTGGCATGGGTAACTCTTCGATCCAGCAATCTGGAATCCCGAAGGTCAACCCCTCTATGTGCTACCGAAGCTCAGCCAAAGTCTTAGCCATATCAAGATCCTGAAGGACTGTTATCCCGACAGCCCTCTCTGTTGGCGCATCTGCTTCGCACTCTGGTTCCTCTACTGGTTGAAAATGACCAACATATGAATTAAATCAAACATTTATTTTAGTCTTGGGAAAATATCAAAAATACAAAAACATTGTATAAACCTTAGGAAAATCAAAAACATGGTCAAAACATTCTTACCCATTGCACCCCACTGAGTGCCCTCTGGTAATTTTAAATCTGTATCTCCTTGGAAATCAATGCATACATATGCATACTCATCGATTGTGACTATATGTCGTCGGAACCAGGTGAAGAATGCAGTAGAGAACACAACAGTCGATTGGCCTACATGCTGACTCATTATTTCTACCCATCTCTTCATCCAAGGATCTCTAGGACTATCTATATATAGTGTCACATGTTTTGGTTTCATCAGTGGAATCCATTCTAAAGTGAAGGATATAAGGATTGAACCATAACTGGAACTATTCTTCCTTCCTCCATTTTCTTTGTTTAGTTGTTCCTTTATCTGAGAAAGAACAACTTCAGACCAGTTGAATACTGTTGGCTCTAAACACTCTAGCGTGTATTTCATATACGATCTATTCGCTACATTTACTGTAATAGTGTCGGTAAGTTTAGTGATCGTGAAAAGGATAGTTCTCAAATGAAAATCTCTAGCATCCTGGATGTTTATCTTTCCATCTTTTCTCTGCTCTGCCCATGGATAGCAATACTACAAAATATAATCCCTCACTGTCTCTCCTCCAACGATAGACCTTGAGAGTGAAATAGGCATGCCTATCCTTGACAAACCTGTGATAAAATATACATCCTTGACTATTATGGGAACCACTTGGTTCTTAATATGAAATGCCTCAATATCTAGATCCCATGCTCGAACTAAGAACTCCAAGAGTTCTATTTTTTTTCCTCATTCCCGAAAATTTGAAGTACTTAAGCGGTCCACAATCTCTCAAGGCTCTTAATGTACCTGGATCGTTTAAGGCAATCATATCCTATTCTTTATGTTCTCTTTCCCTCCATGTAATCGTCATTGTAATCCGATGGAAACCTAAAATACAACCATTAGATCCATTAGATTCCATTCATTGCAAAAAACTAGGAAAAATTTGGGCATAATATGAAAATCAAAAACTTATATTGCACCCAACACACTCCCTAACAAGAGACAGTGTGTTGCCCTCTTTCAGGGGTGCGTTGCCATATTTTTGGGTAGCATTTACCCTAGGGGCCTTAAAACCCTGAAAAATTGCAAAAATTGGAAATGAAATGAATACTAAATGAAAGAGGAGGTTCATAGAACTAACCTACATCAAACGACGACAAAATCCCTCCACAAAAATGATCGCAATTAGCATCTGAATCTCGTGGGAAAAATCATGTTCAAAGCTCCAAAATGAAAATGGTAACTATGGAATGGTAAAAATGAATAGTGAAACTACTTTTAATAGTCATTTAATTATTTGCAAGTTAAATTTATTGCTATGAATATAGTTTTATTATGTTTTTATCATGAAACGTGTATTTTTATTCCATTTGATGTTGTTCTGAACAAGATATACAACTGATGAACGGATTAGTTATGCAGATTTATTCAAAGAATGACTTGACCACAAAGCACACTTTTTCTCCTTATTTTTGAGCTTTGTTAAAAACGAAAAAGGATTTGAAGCGCACTTTTATCTCTTTTTGGAGCTTCGATAACAGTGAAAAAGGAACTCCTGGAGTCTTCGTTCAGCTCTTTTCAGACTCCGATAATGTGAAAATATTGCCGAGCACTTGTCTTTTCGAGCACATAAAAGTAAATGAATTGATATCTACTTAGTATAAGTTTAACCCTTTTCTATACTACGATAGATTATTTACGAAAAAAGAATACCTTGGTTAAACATGAGCAAAGAGGTTCTCTCAGATATTATTTTACACTTTTTCGGATCTGTGTGACAAATTTATGAAAAAGTAATTATGTATTTTTCTTTCGTCCTCTTTTTCAAACTCTCTAAATATGAAAAAGGATCGGGCTATCACTATCGTTAAGCTAGTTAAAACATAACATAGTGATGGGCTTGTCGATCATGGCAAGAATAGAGTTTCATTCATCGCTAGACTCGTTAAATTATTAAATAGCGATACTTTATTCACCCGAAGGGTTGAATTATAGATCAAGAAAATGTTATCCTCCTCAAGCTTGTTAAAAAATAAAGAGGTATTGGTCGACAAATGACCGGGGAAAATTTGGGAAAAGTGCGCAAGGATTCTTTATGGTAGCAAGTCGCTCTTAAACATGACAGTTCCTTCACTCCATGTTTGTGACTGTTTGGGTTGGGTAATATTATTAACGGTTCATTCATACCTATGGTTCATCATACCTTCACTTCGGTTTTGGGTCAATGATGCCAACTCATTTCAGTGTCGTCAATATGTTCAAGAGAATTCATCCAATGAATACTCATCCTTCTGCAATACTCATAAACCTTCATTTTCATGACCGCCGTCCCTGAAAATTGCTATATCAAGTCATACCTTTGTCTCTGAAATAATTAACTCCTGTTTCACGATAAGATGACTTCCTGTCGACGACAAATCAATATCCAAGAATTTCACTTAGAAACATCAGATTACAGTACCATGAGGCTTGTTACAACATCGACGAGATCCTCGCTTCTAGACCTTTGACCAAAAGATTTTGTTTGGCGTTCGACATCAAATCATCTATTCACGCCTTAAGAAATGTACTGAAATACCTTGAGGTCCATTGACATTAATGGTGGTTCTCTCGCGTTTGTTAACAACTCACATCATTGGTTGGTAATCAAACGATGTCTTTCCATGTTCGACTATAAATCATATATTCACATGAATAGACTTGTACCCGAATGATCGAGTGAATGAGATAAGAAGACCTCGGATCTAGTTTCATCCATCCGGGCTGCGATTTTAGGATTTTTTACACATCATCTGTATGGTGGCCTTACATATAGATCGTCATCTGATCATGGGCCTATATCTGTAGGCATGTCTGCATTGGGAAACATTCCAATGATTACGACTTTCTGAATTATGTACATGTCATTAGATTGTTTATGTGCTAAACATGGGAATGCCTAACCTCGGAACTTATGATAAAAGAGGATATATCATGATGTAATGTATTATAATATTGATGTAGGTTACCACTCTGCTTCATCTCCAGCCCATCACAGTGTAAAACATCTCAATGAAATGTTATTATTATTATTTTGACTTCATGCTTTAGGGGGAAATTGTTATAGGTCAATTTGGGCATCATTCCCAATGACCTGATTAAATGGACATCATCTCTAGGACCAATTATTAAGGGCCTATTATTACCTATCATTTCATTTGCTACATGCCCTAAGATAAAGAACAAGACAAATCATACATGCCTTTCATCAAGCAAAGGTTTCCAAGATTTGAATTTTATTATATAGCATATGAGAGGTCACAAACGTTGCCTCTAAAGGGACTAAGTGTGTTGCATATGAAGGTAGCCCCATGCCAAGCTACTCTGAAAAGCACTTCCCGACATTCATAAGTGTGTTGGTCACATTGGGAGCGAAATTCGCAATGTTCCTAAATCTCCACTTGGCCAGTGCCTTCTAGAAGAGTTCATATGTGTCAAAATTCAAATCTATGTGTCCATTTTACATCTACAAGAATGGGAACATGTCTTTCCTATTATTGGAAAGTCGTTGATTGTAAAAATACCTTTAGCTCTTCTATAAATTGAGCACAGATCTTAGTGTTTGAGAAGGAAGAATTTGAGTAGAGAAATGCTAGTGGAATTTCAATTGAGAAGAATATTTGTGTAACAGCTGCTGGAGAGATTTATACTGTGATGTGGTTGGGATGTTGCTGGAAATGGTCACTTCAAATCAGTCACTAGGTTGTAACCTCTCCTTCTATCATTAATAAATAATACAGCTTAATTTTTCCTATTTGCTTCTATACTGGCTTTGATTTTCCATATTTCAAGATCTTAGTTGATGTATATGGCTTATGCTTTGCTGATTTGGAAAACTAACTTGAATAGACATCTGTATTATTGCTATCTTTTGCTGTTTAGTGTTCATTCTTGCAGGAAATATTTTTCACCGCCAGCTAGAATTTGAAGCTACAACAGAAGTGACAGAAGGAATCATTTGGAAGCACTTGGATTCCAAGTAAGCCTCTAATCCATTATGTGTTTGTTCTTATTTAGGAAAAGTAGTTGTATAGTCTTTAATATGTTGTTCTAGATTAGCACCTATCTAAGGAAGCGTGTTTTATCCATAATCCACAATTATGTCCAACAGTTTCTCTTTTAATAAGGCATTTTCCATCCAAATTGATTCATTTTCAAGTGTAGCTGTGGTGAACGTAGAGAGGAGAAAAGGCCCTAAATCTTGTGGCGATCATAGCAGACAAACAAATCGTTGGAATCGATATCTGTCAGTTGCAAGTAAGAGGCCTAACCCTGCTCTTTCAATTTAGTGGATTAAAATTTCATTTTAGGTACCCTGAGCTTAGGAATAGACCCTAGATCTTCTTCACAGCTGCGTCACACTTTTTGGGGCATTATCTACGACCTCGGTAGTAGGTTTTGGGCAGAAATTGTGACCTGTCCCAGGAAAGGCCTAAAAAGTGCGACCTATCATAGAGAGGGATTTTGGTGTTGTTTTTGGCTGAGAGCTGGGTTTTTATGGTTGTGATGCAATCTTTCCTTTCTGTACACTAACAAACATGATGGTTTTGTGCAGATATGGTAGATTTTAGGATCAACTGGAGAGAGAGAGACCTGGACACATTACGGTCTGAGATCCGAGAGGATGATGGTGTCCACACTACATTGGCCAGGTTTAGGGTCTTGAAGTTTGTGGAGAAACCTTTGATGAGAGCCGGAGAGCCCTTGTGATCTGGATCTAGATCATGAGATCTTTGTAGTGCAGGGGCATCAAATTGAGTTGACTATCCAGGATATTTATTTTTTGACTATTCTCCCGCCACATGGGATGGTGGGAAACACACAGCCACTGTTACCACAAGGGAAAAATAATATGGATTTTTTAGAGTACCATTGTCGACTGGGTCTCCATTTTAAGGAACATGGATACCGATTGGAGATCTAGAGTGGCTAGAGACTCGTGTTGTGGCCGCAATGGTGTTGCGGATCCTAGGCAACCAGGTGCTCCACCACATCACTGGGGGTTAGATGATGCTTGTTGAGAGTGTGGTGAGTGGTACCTACTATGGGTGGTCCCAAATGATGTTGTCGTTGTTGAAAAAAAAATTATCTTTATGAAAGTGGCAGGTGAACCACGACTGTGCATATGGCACAGTGTTGTGCTCGCTCTTCTTTCAGAAGATCCCGACACTTCAGCCTCACATAAATATCTAGGATGGGGACCTGAGAGAGCCCAGGATGTGCCACTTGGGGCGGATACTATGCAGAGGGGGAGGTGGGGCAGTCGGACAGGTGTTTCAACCGAAGTTTTTCTCTCATTTGGATCAGATTCCACTGTACATAGATGACTATCCATATAGTGGGATGAGTTATCATGGGGATCCGAACTCGCCACTATTGCAAGGTCGAGCATGGGGGGGCCGATGGTAAGTGACAAGTTGTTAATATTTTATGTGCATTTTAAATTTTCATAATATTTTATGTGGTTATGATTCATTCACTTTTGGTATGCATATAAAACACCGATGAAACTAGACGAGTATATGGGACGATCTTTAGTATCAAGGCCTGTAGCACCTAGTGGGTCGAGGGGTCCACAAAATGAGGATGTAGTTTCCCTCTTGGAGGACATCCATCGTAGATGTGAGAGGCTTCTGACCGGTGTTTTAGAGCACAACTGACAAGATCTCAATGACCAATACATAGAGACATGCATTGGTATACCCTCGGAGTGGCAAGGGGTCATGTGGCACATGGTGATGGCCAGACAGGGGATGCGTGATCTACGAGCTACCGGAGCTAAGCCAATGGCTCGAGATCCTTCAGATAGTGCTTAGATGTAGGGGCATGTGGTGCCCCCAGTTTTGATTTTTTGTAACATGCTATGGGCATGTCATATGTATCAGAGTTGATGGACTCTAAAACATTTTGAAAGACACACATAATGGATATGCATCGTTTTATGGTTTATTGTTATTGTCCTATGTGAAATGCGTTTGATAAATGCCAATCTAGAATATTGTTTGCAATGCTATCTACATAGTGATTTTGTGCTATAGGTACATGACTGAATGTAATAATTTCAAATTCACGTATCAGAACATTCACTTGTAAATGTCTTCTAAAAAGGACAGGATTATGCACACGATAGACACCATACAATTACATGACAAGAAGTAGGGACTCTAAACGAACATTAAGGTGTCTGATTGATGCAACGGGAAAGAGAATCAGTTAATAAACCTTGCATTTCATCATGTTATTCATTAGTAATTTTTTCTTTCTACAAATGACTAAATTCTTATCCTACATTTCTAGAAACAAAATTCATGAATAATGTGAGTTCTAGAAATCTCACTGCCTTCATTATCCTTAGGATAAAGTTTTCACTATTTTACTACCCTGTCATATCATTGTCAGCCTACCACTCCCAGAAGACCCATCATGGGCTCATGCCACTCGCCTTCATTATGTTTTTCCACCTCTAACCTTAGCACTCTTTTTTGGCTTGCATAATCCCTCCACTTGCCACCTAGGTTCACCAACAAACCTACTCATTATTGTGTTTTCCCGGATACATCAAGAATTGATCGTCTCAAAACTATCTCTGTAGGCTCTTTAGATAAATCAAGTACACTGGATTTTGAATCTTCAATACATCAAAATATCAAAAACTCTATTTTTATACTTGAGGACCCAAAACCAAGTTTTCAGTCAAAGACAAGCCCAAAGAGCCCCCCACTAGGTCATCTAGGGTTTCATAGGTTATAGGATTGTTTTGGTATTCTAAAATCTCTGTTTTTGATGTGCCAAGAGGCTGCAATCAAAGAGAAAGAAGTTGAAGAAAATTTCTGTCCAAATTTAATGTTAAATCCTTTAAGGAAGGGCTCCTTGGTCCAAGAACAAATTCTGCAAAAGGATAGTTTCCCATCTTAAAACATTTCTACAGGAATGATTGATATGGCTATCAGCAAAAATTAAGGTAAGGTAAGAGGCCAACTCATCACTAAGGACAACCACAACAACGGAGAGGTAGCAGGCTTATGTTCAAAGAGAATTAGGGTTTTGAGGATTTTTTGGCTAAATGGTGCTGCCAAGCAAGAAGCCAATGCAAAAGCCACAAAGACAGAAGGCACAACAACACAACCAAGCACACATTGAATATTTTTAGAAATTGTAAATGAAAAATGGAAAAAGGTGAGGTGAAATGAACAGAAATGAATGAACTTGAAAGGGCTATAGAGAACTTAGAAGACAACACTAATTACTTGTCTCTAACAGCCCTAAAACCTAAAGTTTGGGAAGGTAGGAAAACTAGATGGAATGAAGATTGTGAATCTCCATGATGACAACAAGTAGAAGATTTTCAAAAATGTCAGGAGGTGACCCCCATAGTTTGCCAAGGTAACAATGCTTCACTCCATACAAGGGAAAGAATTCAAAGAGTATCAAGGTGAGGGAGGTCAAGTGTTCATGTGAAAATAAATTCCTTCAAAAGGTCAAAGGAATGGAAGTCTAGTTTTGAGTTGCAAGGTAAAAAAAAAAGACTAACATGAGCATGAGTTCACTATTGAGTAACTAAATTTTTCCAAATCCAAACCATGAAAAAAGAGACCAAAGAACTGTGTCGTAGGCACCTGAAAAGATCAAAATGGTCAAGGGAAGACATAGCATGGTAGGATTTACAATCTTTGTCAAAATGGACATGTCACTGTCAAAATCAGTAAAAAGGTGAGGAGAAACATGTTTTAAGATCACTAACATCCAAACATATCAAAAAGGGATGAAACATGTTTTGTCATTTTCTCAATACAGAAAGAGGTTTCTGACAGTGCCAAAGCCCTCAAAAGATTAAAAATACCTCTCCATCTCTTCATCACACCCTCACCAAAAGAAGAAAAATCACTTTGGCAAGTTGAAAATCACCTACAAAAAGGGTCATAGGATATCAGTGAAACTCATAAAGTGACAAAAAAAAGCTTAGAAAAAGTGGGTTTTCTAAAAATTGGTCTATCTTTCAAAGGGTATAAAGGATCCTCGGTTATATTTTAAACTCACTTGTCATTTTTCAAAGAAATAAAACCTTTAGGAGAAGATTCAGAGTTTTTTTACTGTTCCTGGGAAAAAGTTCCCTGGCGCTGTGCGAATCGAGTGGTGTTGCGCTCAAAAGCCCTGGCATTGCACTTATTGGGTTTTATAAAATTCAAAATTCAATGGCACTACACGAATAAGGAGTGGCACTGCATGAATCAGGTGGCACTACACATAGACGGGCCCAACACACCCAGGGCCCGACACCCTGCTCTGAGAACCCAATGTTGCGCACACACAGCACACGACCTACACAGTGCTATGCCTAGAGGCCTCACAAGCCTACACACGCCCAGTGTTGTGCTCACACCAAAGGCATGAATTTTCGGTGATGCGCCCACAAGCCGACCCGACTGCTCGGGCAGGGTGTTGCACTAATGCATAGGACCTCCAAACTTGCAAAAAAATTGTCCAAAGGCTCAAGGACACCCTCAAATTGCCTCCAAAGACCTGCAAGCATGTAAAACTGGTAGGTGCCCTATTTTCTCCTCCTCCCAAGTATTTTTAGTCATTTGGTGGCTATGGAATGAATAACCCTAGCTGTGCAAACCCTAGGTCATAAATGCATGTTAAATCTCTATTTTTGGTCTCCTTAAACAAATTAATTTTCATTTGAGGGAGATTAAATTAGGGTAGTTACACTTCATGTTCCAAATATGCCCTCTTTCAATTTCAAGCACTTAATCCTAAACCTAACCTCCACATCACTCATTCACAGAAGCTGCCCTCACCATCATTTGAATTTTGTTCCTCTTGCCTAAGATTTCCCACCATCAGCCCTAATCATCATGTCAGGGGCAGAAAATAGTAGCAGTAGTGAAGGATACCAAGGGCCTATGAGGCCAAACCACAAGGGAGAAAAATTGAACAGAGTTGAACCCCTAATCATAGTGGCTATCACCTCATCTCCTATTATCCTCTCATATTTCCATAATATGGGATGTTTTCAATTTTGTGAGAAGGTAAAACAAGTACAACACCACCCAGAGCTTACAAGGTTGTTTGTCCTCAACCTCCACAACAAACAAATGAATCTTGCAGGGGTGGATTTTGAACTAATAGTAGATGACATCTCTAATGCTACAGGCATCCCTGCTGTTGGTGAAAATTTGTTTAATAAGGCCAAATTGTACAATAACTATTATGCTCCATTGTCAATACTAGGTATAGAGAAGGCTGCAAGGAAATTTTTCCTTTCTCACACCTCAAACGAAGATTTTCACCCTTGATGAAAGTTATCATGAAGTACTTCACCTGTGAGGGTAGATACTCTAGGCTTTACTCCTACCATGTCAGACTCCTCATGCATTTCACAAGGGTTAAGATGCTCAACTTGCCCTATTACCTCTATAGAAGTATCGGAAAAATGTCTTTTGTTGTCCGGAGAAGGAATCATTCACGATAAATGCAGAGGTTATTTCACCATTCCTTGATCAAGATGGTGGTATTACATCAGTTAGAATAGAAGGGCATACCTTGGGATGAGTTCCTAGCCCATGAAGTCTTCACAAGCCCATAGCCTCCTCATCAACCAAACTTGCCCTCTTCATCTACACAATCCCCCTCACCTCCAGAAAACCTCCCTTCTTCCCCTTCCCTTGATGCATCAAATGAAGAGGATGAGAGTGGAAATAATGAACAAAGTGATGGTAGTGAGGGTAATGGTGCCAATGAGTCAGCCCAAGATGAAGATGAAGTAAATGATCAATTGAGCTCAAAAGGGGTATAAGATATGAAAATAGGGTAAAGTGATGATGATGAACAAGGTGGTGATGAGCTAAATCAGCAAGAGGAAGAAGACACAAAAATGGAGGAGGATGATAACAATGAAACAAATGAACAAGAGGACAGAGGAGATAGTCTAAGCAATGATCTTGATTCAAGCCAGCATGAACAGGAAGAATTTGAAGAAGAGACAGAGGCAAGCAATGAAGAAAGGGGAAGTGAACATGACAGTGATGAAGATGAAAATAGTGAGCAAAGCCATGATGAAAGAAATGAGAAAAACAGTGAAAGAGAGGTAGAGGACATGGAAACAGAGGAATAATATGACAATGATAAAGATCATGAAAGTGAGGGAAATGCAGAAATTAAAGGCAGCATTGACCAAAATGAAACAAGCCTCAGTGATGAGAAAGACAAAAAAGAGGAGAATTGTCATGACAGTCATGACAGTCATGACAACAATCAGCACCTCAGTGATAATGACAATGATGACAGTGTATAAAACAAAGATGAAATTAGTCATGGTGATGAACAAAATGAAAGTGAGTAAAGTGCAGAGGGTGATAGTCCTAATGAGGGTCGCATCCATGACAAAGACACCAGTAAGATCACAATCACACCTTTTTCACTCACATATCAAAGAGGGAAAAGGCTAGTGTTTGTTGCCTCCAAAAGGTAAGGGACCTTTCCATCTAGGGAAAAGGCTAGTGTTTGTTGCCTCCAAAATCTTGACAAGGGAAAATAAAAGATGAAAAAAGGTAAGAAAGGTAAGAGAGGAAGGCAAACTTAACAGAAACCCCCAATTCATTGACCTTGACAGCGATAATGAAGATGAGCAGATGGCCACTAGAATACTACTCCAAAGCAAAGATGAAAAAATTAGGGAGCAGGAGAAATATTTTTGCATGGCCCAGTACATCATTTAGTATTATAAGAATGAACACAATTATTTTAAGAAGGTAAAATTGGGCCTTGATCTACACAAAAATATGACCAAGCATTATGCAATGAAAAACAAACTTGCTTATGCCAAACTCAAAGAGGCCCTCCTCGAAATACAAGCACTAAAAGAAGCAAAATTTCATGGAAACATTGGATTTTTGGCACAAACTTCACTACAAGTCTCTCAAACCCCTTTAAGGAGACATCCACCAATTTTGAAGGAATTTGGACAAGTTTTCATTTTTTGTGAAATTGGAGGCCTATAAGTGCAGTGCCACTGGCGCTACGCTTTTCCCTCAGGAATCCTCAGAGGGTAAACTCTAAATTTTTGGATTTCTCATGACTATCACACCATTCTCACCAAATTTTAGAGAAATTGGAGCATTTTTGACCCCTCAAAAGGTCAAAAAACACCTCAGTTTTCACCATTCTGCCTCCTTTTCAGGCTTGGCGCTGCACTCAGAGAATTGTTGGGATGTTCAACTTTTGGATAGGTTACAGGAGATGGATCATAAAACCAAGAGTATTTTTGGAAATTAGACTCATCATCCTTCCCAACAGGCCATCACAGAGCAAAATCCAACATCGGTAAGGTGTCAAAAACTTGGTTACATTAGGGCCTATTTTCTACCTAAGGTGGCACTGCGCTTATGGACAACACTGTGTGTTTTGGACCAGAAGTCAACAAAACACACTCATTTATTGCAAAATCATATTTTAGTGTTTTTTGAGGCAAATCACTCTAGAATTAGGTGCTATAATTTATTTTTGCATTTATTTCATGGGATATTTTGTGCCTTGGGCCTTGCATGGTCTCTTGGGAATTTATGACATTTATGAGTGATTTTGACATTTTCCAACCCTATCTAGGGTTTTTTCCCTCCTTTGCTAAGATAAATATAGCATGAGGGTTTCATTTTAAATGTTTTCATTTAATGATCTTTGAGAGCAATACATGGTTTTTATGAGTTTGGAGAAGAAATTGGTGTTGTGGAGTTTCTGAATGGATTTATTTGATTGATGATGAAGGAGGATAGCTTGCAGGTTCCCTGAGCATTGTTAATGGTGATGTACATCAATATTATTTCTTTTTTTCTTGTTTATCATTATGTTCATATTTATATGTTGCAGTAGAACAGAAAAGTATAGGCTACGAAATGTTGTTTGAAGCACCTTAGTCCTCGTGCTTTCTATTGCCTTGATGTTTTCCTCTGCTGGGTTTGTTTAAGGAATTCTTAGTTGCTCCTTAGATCTACCTATGCTTGTTTATTCCATTAGTGGTTCAATATAGTATTTTTCAAATACGTTTTATGGTTAGCCCTGCCTATTTGATGTTATTTAAACTCTGTTTTGGAATCTCTCTTTGAAGTATTACTTGTTAGGGTTTTTCCAAAGAGGCCATGTTCTGATCTTGCCCTTTGTACATGCTTCAGAAGTTGCCTTAAAGTTCTTTGTAGCTTGATCATTGATGTTTAGGCATTCCCTCTTCATTGATTTAAGTTATTTGTTATCTTGAATGTTTTCTAAACCATGAAGGTGAAATCACTAGAAGTTAAATGAGTTTCTCGCCTTCTATATTTCATTGGAATTGTTCATCTTGAACGTTTGTTTGCTCAAAGTGTAATATAAGAGCTATTGGCTTTCCCTATCTTGTGATTATGTCCTTATGTTGATCAGTATTTAAGACCATCTTGTTTAAAATTATTTTTTTAAGGATTCTTCACTTCCCTTACACACCTACTATGCTCACAAACTTAGTGTTCATTTTATTTCACACATACCTTTGAAGATCCATTTGACTATGATAGATTTTCCCTGTTGCGCATCTTGTTTAATTTTTGAGATATCCATTACTTTGATTGACTCCATAGCCTAATGATTTGAAGACCTCTCACTCAACCTATTCTACCTGTTTCATCTTACCCAACCAAAACAAACAACAAACCCTATACTTAACAACTAGCCTAAAATCAACCATCTAAAGCAAACAAGTTCACATCCTTGCATACAATATAGAGAGCCATCTCTGAGTCTAGGAAGGCTAGGTCCTAGGACTCCAAAGACTGGTCTGATGTTACCCTATGCATTTTGTCTACAAATCTGCTAAATCAAGAGACTCTAACACATCATATTCGGCCTGTTTATTGGTGGCATTACCAATGCATACAACGTTGAGAGAGAACAAGCAAATGCAAAGGGGTAAAAATGGCCCAAGCCGTCGAGGCTAGATTCTGGGAGTAGCGACTTCCATCATCGTCATAGTCAATATATGGTGTGGATGGAGGTTTCACCTTAAAGGTGTGAAAAGACAATAAATGAGAGGATAATGAACAATGTTGGAAACCAAAGCGTAAGGTAGAAATCAAACAAACACTACTAGAGGGAGTGCTCTGGGTAGGATTTCTGCCACCCGCACACCAAAAGTTAGATAGTGCGGGGGATCTGCCATAGGGGAAGCTTATGCTTAGGTCACAAAAGTCACCATAGACATGGATGGTGCCATTCCTCTTATGGGTGGGAAAGATGAATTCAAGGGTGTAAAAGGCTTCCATGATGTCGTCATCACAATAGAAGATGGGGTGACTAGTGGAAGGGTAACCACATGACGCAGCAAAGCTACCTGACTCATCATCGTGAGAAGAAAGGTTCACATGCGCATCATCATGGGGGGTGACGGAAGAAAATTTAGATAAGGGATCCACCAATGTTGACCCTAAGGTGATTGTTGAAGGGAGGTCATTCGAAACATAAGTGGAAGTCCCAGAGGGATATTCCACCGTGGATCTCATAGATGATGTTAGGTAGAGGATGGTCGTCAAAGAATCCGTCAGATTGACATGAGGAGGGGGAATGTCAATGGGAGCAGGTGTATCCTTAGGTTTGACCGTAGCATACTGTGCGAGAACCGTAGAGGCAGATTCATTCCGTTCTGTTTCGTATTCTTGAACTACCTCCAAAGAGGCGCGATAATGCTTAAGGCAGGGACAGAGGTGGGTATAATGGACACGGTGATCACATAAATCACAAGGGTAGTTGGTGTGAATATTCTAATGGTTCTTGGTTATGATTGGTAAAGTAACAGAGGCTTCAGGTACCTTAGACTTAGGAAATGCGACATTGACCATGGGCTTGATACGGGGAAATTCAAGACAATGATGGGTGGCATGATCGACAATATCACACAAAGCACACAGAGGGTACGCTTTGGAGGCTGATAAGGAGCAGGGGTTTTTTGGGTGGCCTTTTCCTTAGGTTCCTTCTTATGGGTTTTCCCCCCCTTACCCGAGGCTTTCGCAACAGGAGTAGGTTCTTGTTGAGGTGGCTGAGGCACAGAAGCTGTTAGAAAATTATATATTATGGAGCAATGCAACACACAAAATATGCGGAAAAATTCAAGAACACAAAACACATAAAACCAGAGAGACACAGATATACGTGGTTCACCCAGTTTGGGCTACGTCCACCCTGAACAGCCAGTTCTTCCTTTCTATTATCCAGCAAAAATGAAGAGACAAAACCTACTGCAGATCCGCTGTAATATCCTTTTTTCTCTCTCACAGTCTCCCTCTCTGTTTCTCACTTCGAGAATACACACATAATACACAACCGCAATAAAATACCATCATATATACAAGGGGGTTGCCTTCTAGGGCAAAAAACCCTAATCTAAACATAACTTCTACCGTCAGATCATTTTCCTAATGAACGGCCCAGATTGACTAGAAATTACTATACTTTTACAAGGCAATTTTACATCCGTTTTTAGCTTCGGGGGCGCTGCCCCCGAAAAACCCCCGCTAGGGGGGGGGCTCCGAAAAGCACTGTCGCCCCCGCCTGGACCCCCCACGGCAGTGATTAATTACGGGTGGCGTTGTTGCCCCTTTGAAGGTATAGGGGTCCAATGTTGTGATACAAAGTAAACAAGATAATCAGGCTCCACACCCAACAATCTCCCACTTGGAGACTGATTGTAGCAACTTCATCGCTGCTTCATTTGCTGGAAAATGACTCCTCTTTGGACCTGGTTGTGCCTCATATTCATCGTCATCCTTGAAGACAAATTGAAACTGAGCACATTCTCAGTTTCTCCCTAGTTACAACTTTTGTTAGCATATCTGCAGGATTCTGGCTAGTATGTATCTTTTCCAGCTTCAACTCTCCATCTTCCAATAATGACCGTATGAAATGGTACTTGAGATGTATGTGTTTATTCTTGGAATGAAATGCTGAGTTCTTTTCAAGATGAATGGCACTTTGGCTATCACTGTATAACATGCCCATATCATGCTTCTTACCCAATTCACCCATAAACCTTTGTAACCAGATCATTTCTTTACTAGCCTCTGTAGCAACAACATACTCTAATTCTGTTGTTGAAAGTGCAACAACACTTTCGATTTTTGAAACCCAACTAACAGTTGTTCCACCTACAGTAAATACATATCCTGTAGTGTTCCTCCTGTTTTCTCTGTCACCTACCATATTTGCATCAACATATCGTTGTAGAGCAATGTTTGAACAACCAAAGCATAATGCTTGATTTGTGGTACCTCTCAAATATCTGAGAATCCATTTTACTGCCATCCAATGTTCTTCTCCTGGATTATTCATGTACATGCTTACAACTCCCACTGCATGTGCAATATCAGGCCTTGTGCAGACCATTGCATACATTAAGCTTCCAACTGCAAATGCATATGGAACTTTAGACATATATTCCATTTATTCGTGGGTCTTGGGGCACATCTCCTTACTAAGTTTGAAATGGCTAGCAAAAGGTGTATTAACTGGTTTTGCATTCTGCATATTAAATATTTTCAACACCTTTTCTATGTACTCATTCTGAGACAGTGTTATTTTGCGATTTTTCCTATCTCTAGTTATCCTCATACCAAGGATTTTTTTTGCAGCTCCCAAATCCTTCATTGCAAAGGAATTTGCCAATTTTCTTTTGAGCACATTTATTTCCTGCATGTTAGATCCTGCAACAAGCATGTCATCTACATAAAATAACAATATAATATAGCTGCCATCATTTTTCCTTTTTAGATAAACACAATGATCAGAGTGACATCTAGTATAACCTTGTTCAGACATGAACTTGTCAAATTTTAGATACCACTGCCTTGGAGCCTGTTTTAAACCATACAAGCTCTTCTTTAACATGCACACCAATTTTTCTTTCCCTTTTACCTCATATCCTTCTGGTTGCTGCATGTATATCTCTTCCTCCAAATCTCCATGGGGAAATGTTGTATTTACATCTAACTGTTCAAGATGTAAATCTTCCACTGCTACAAGACTTAAGATAGTTCTGATTGAATTCATCTTAACAACGGGAGAAAATATTTCATCAAAATCAATACCTTTCTTCTGTGCAAACCCCTTCACCACAAGTCTAGCTTTGTACCTCTGTTTTCCTCCATCTTCTTCCTTCAGCCTATAAACCCATTTATTCTAAAATGTAGTTTTACCTGCAGGAAACTTGAATAAGTCCCAAGTCTGGTTATGCATTAAGGAGTCCATCTCTTCTTCCATGGCTAGCTCCCACTTCTTCCTGCTTTCAACCTGCATTGCTTCTTCATAACATTCAGGTTCACCAGAATCAATCAACAATAAATAATATAATGAAGGAGAGTATTGTTCAGGGGGTCTACTTATCCTGGTAGATCTTCTAACACCACTTTCAGGTGTTTGAGGTGCCTGCTGCTGTTGTGGTGGTTGCTGCTGCTGTGGTTGTTGATTATTATTATTTTCAGGCACCTTTACTTTTTCAGATATCTCATCAAGAACCGCGTATTCCTTGCTTTCCTTTTCCTGTTTCTTTTCCTGCAACTGATTCTTATACAAGACCTTTTCATTGAATATTACATCTCTGCTCCTAATGATTTTGTGATTTTCATAATCATATAAGCGATAACCAAAATCATTAGCACCATATCCAATAAAGGTACATTTCTTTAATTTTGCCTCAAGCTTTGTTCTGTTTTCTTTATTAATATGGACAAAGGCCTCACAACCAAAAGGCTTTAAAAAATAGTAGTTTACCTTTTTACCTGTCCATGCTTCCTCTGGAATACCACCATCCAAGGAACTTGAAGGTCCTCTGTTTATTAGATAAACAGCAATATCTATAGCATGTGCCCAAAATTGTAAAGGCAATCCTGCATGCAATATCATGCACCTTGCACGCTCCATGATTGTTCTGTTCATACTTTTTGACACACCATTTTCTTGTGGTGTTCTTGGAACTGTCTTCTCTCTACTAATTCCATGATCTGAACAGTACCTATCGAACTCTTTGCTGCAATACTCACCTCCATTGTCTGATCTGAGACACTTCAACTTCTTTCCTATCTCAATCTCAACCAAAGCTTTCCATTTCTTGAAAGTATCAAATACAGCAGATTTATTCTGAATACAATAAATCCATGTTTTTCTAGTTTCATCATCAATAAAAGTAACATAATAACGAGAGCCACCGAGAGATGATACCTGAGCAGGTCCCCATACATCTGTATGCACAAGCTCCAATTTTTCTCTCTTCTTTTCTTTCCCAACTCTAAGAAATCTGACTCTCTTTTGTTTTCCATAAATGCAATTCTCACAGAAATCCAAATCAACATTCTTCAATCTTGGCAACAAATTTCTTGAGTGAAGAATCTTCATTCCCTTCTCACTTATGTGTCTGAGCCTATGATGCCATAATGCTGCATCTGCTCCTTTGGAAGTTAAAGCATTAACAGAGTTAGAAATACCATTGCATAAATACAATGTACCAACATTTTCACCTTTTGCTATTACTATTACCAGCGCTCCTTTGGTGACCTTCCAAGTTTTATCTGTGAAAGTTGTCACACAACCTTCACTGCCTAACTGCCCTGTTGAAATCAGATTTTTCTTCAGATATGGAACATGCCTTACCTCCTTTAGTAGCCATTGGTTTCCATTCTGTTGTTTTACAATAACTTTACCCATTCCAAAAATTTTACAGGGTTTATCATCAGCCAAACGAACTTGTCCAAATCTCCTTGAACATAGTCATGAAAATATTTCTTATCAGGTTTGGCATGGGATGAAGCCCCTAAATCTACAACCCAAGAATCAGTAACATTTTCGAAAGCAAGAATCAAAGAATCTTGTAACACATCACCTGTCACATTTTATTCATGATTGTTTTCTTGTTGTGTGTCTCCTTCTTTTCACTTCCAAGATCTACAGTCTTTCTTTAGGTGTCCTTTCTTTTCGCAATTCCATCACACTATCCCCGATCTAGACTTGGATCTGCCTTTCCTTGATTTACTGCGATATCCCAAGCTCTTTCCTCTTTCCATTCTTCTTCCCCTAGACTTTGCACTCAAAGCATTACCTGATGTCTCACCAGAGCTTTTCCGTTGCATTTCCTCGCTAAGGATAGCACCAACAACATCATCAAACTTTAAAGTACTAGATCCAGAGACAGAGTTACTAATGGCCATTACTAAACCATTCCAACTCTGTGGAAATGAGCACAAGAATAACAGAGCTCTAACTTCATCATCAAAGTTTACCCCTACAGAACTTAACTGACTGGTAACTGTATTAAATTCATTTAAATGGTCTGAAACAGATCCACCTTCCGACATCTTCATATTAAATAGTCGTTTCATAAGAAATACCTTGTTTGAGGCCTAGGGTTTTTCATATAGTTTCGCCAACGTCTGCATCAAACCCTCTGTTTTTTTTCCTTCGAAATATTGAAGGTGACTGATGCTGCAAGGCACAACCGTACTATTCCGAGTGCCTTTATATCAAGAATGTTCCATTCCGCATCTGTCATGGCCGCCAGCTTCTTTGTTTTTCCGATCAATGGTAGGTACATATCTTTCTGATACAGATAATTTTCCATCTGCATCTTCCAAGCGAAAAGTTTTGGCCGTTAAATTTCTCGACCCTAAACTTACCATCGTTTGCCATTTCTCCCACTCGAACCAGGAACCCTTCTTTCCTGCGAGTTTATCAGCCAAATATACGTTCGGCTTTGATACCAGTTTTTATAAAATTATATATTATGGAGCAATGCAACACATAAAATATGTAGAAAAATTCAAGCACACAAAACACATAAAACCAGAGAGACGCAGATATACGTGGTTCACCCAGTTTGGGCTACGTCCACCCCTAACAGCCAGTCCTTCCTTTCTATTATCCAGCAAAAATGAAGAGACAAAACCTACAGCAGATCCACTGTAATATCCTCTGTTCTCTCTCACAGTCTCCCTCTCTGTTTCTCGCTTCGAGAATACACACATAATACACAACCGCAATACAATACCCTCATATATACAAGGGGGTTGCCTTCTAGGGCAAAAAATTCTAATCTAAACATAACTTCTACCGTCAGATCATTTGCCTAATGAACGGCCCAGATTGACTAGAAATTACTATACTTTTACAAGGCAATTTTACATCTGTTTTTAGCTTCGGGGGCGCACAAAAACCCCGCGGGGGGGGGGGGGGGGGGGGGGCCTCCGAAAAGTGCTGTCGCCCCCCCTGGACCCCCCATGGCAGCGATTAATTATGAGTGGCATTGCCGCCCCTTTGAAGGTATAGGGGTCCAATGTTATGATACAAAGTAAACAAGATAATCAGGCTCCACACCCAACAGAAGAAAAGGGAGGGGTCATGGAGATCGGTTGGACCGGAGTCAAAGCTATATAAGGTTTGGAATGACTGGGTGAGATAGTGGCTTGGGGATCAATGTATCAAACGGGGATCCCCGACGTCATTTTAGGAAAATACAAGGTAGCCATAATAGGTACCGAAAATACTCTAGGAGGGGTAGCTAGAAACGGTATCTGACCGGAGGGGTAATGGCTAGGAGGGACAGCTCCAATATGGTTAAGGCCAGGGAGAACCACTCCAGGAGGGTATATAGGCTCATCGACACCAGTTACGAGTGAGGGGCCTTGAGGAGAGGGTCCTGAAGGTTGAGTCGAGGTGCTAGGAGCATTTTGCGGAGGGTGGAGCTGTTGACTAGTCAAACTAGGCCGTTTGAGGTCAGACCGAGACGATTACATCATGCAAACATTCGACGAGCTGGGGTTAGAGATAGGAGGAGGTAGACCAGGGAATCATCCAAGCAAAGAGGAATCTTTATAGACTCTGAGTGAGACACTAGTCGAAGGTTCAACTATTTTTTTATTGGCCACCAAAGAGATGATGGACTCATGGGAAGTCTGAGACTTCGGTTCGTAATATGTCAAATAGTCAATGGTGACGATATTTCCATTGTGAGGAAATCACATATTATGGTGAACCATAGATGGTACAACAAACATCACATAAGTGTAGCTACAACCCAATATAATGTTGTAGTCTAATGGGGCATCAATGACTTCTACGTCTACACAAACAGTCTTTCCCGCAAGAGTAATAGGACAATTGGGGAACATGCCAAGGGGTTGGGAATGTTGAGATTCAACAAGATGATGAGCTTAGTGAAAAGAGTCGCCTTCACTAAGTGGGCCCGCAGGCTATTTTTGGCGCAAGTCTATTTTTAGACATGATGATCATATTTCAGAAGTTGGAGGATGCTATTTGTGGATGGTTTATCAAGTTGGAAAAATAGATGAAATTCTATTTTTATAATATTGGGCGAAGTCTATTTATATATCGTCAATCTAAAAATAGATGCATGTCGATTATTATTAGCTCTTAATAATAATCAGACTCTAAACAACAACTTATTCTCTTGGAGCACTTCAGTTCAATGCACAAATGTGTCACAGCAGTTGATAGAAGGAATTATGCTATTCCTGAGGGTTTCGTGGAGATAATGCATGGAGGACTCAGTTAGAACCCAAGTGGCAGAGTTATGACACAGTTGGAAGAAGTAGTTATGGAGTTGTATTCAGTTTAACTCAGTTAGACTCAGTTGAGCTAGTTGTATCTAGCCTAACTGATTGATACACTAGTGAGAGTGGAGTGAATTAATTAGTTAATTAATTCAAAAATAATAACTCATTAATCAATAGAAGAATACATCAGTTAGATATGGTGCATGGAAGTTTCACTGGAGACTAGTGGAGAGATAGGTGAAAGGGCAAGATAGACTATCTGGTGTGACTATAGTGATGCATTGATTGCATCCAACACTCAATGGAGATGCCAATGAGGATTACGTAGTTAAGGATGGATTAATTCAAATTCATTTAGAGTTATTCTTTAGTAGAGATTACGCAGTGGAGGCAGGCTAGCAGGTGGCAAAGATCGGTGCATGGATTTGCAAGATTAGGCATGTATAGTGTATGACGATTGTACTGTACTGAGAGCTTGTGATAAGCTTTGTATGTTTGTATGAGATTTTCATATGATCTCAATGTTACATAATATATATTTGGGGTTTTCAACTTCAGGCTTTCCCGGTTAAAAATTGTGTTATGTGCGATTGATCATTTTTGTTTATGCTTCACATGTGTTTGCAATTAATTTTTCTGCAAAAGATTAACAAGTGGAATAGATTCAGTATCTTGCATAAAGTTAAATAGTATGAGATTAGATGAATCTTAGACATATAACACATAATTTATATAATTTCTACATGGTATTAGAGCATTGTTGATTGAAGATTGCAATCGTGAAGTGCATTTTTGCTGGTGGACAATTAGAATTTGCTACAAAAGATTCTTGGTGCAGAAATCGAGTATACATTGAAATGTCTTTCAACGGGTTGAGATTGGAGTATGCCCTTGATGGGAGCTCGAATTACATATCCTGGAAGGATAGGATGGAGGCAGCTCTGGAGGATAATGGGCTGAAGGAGTTCATCTATAGCGATGTTCCTAGGTCGGGATCTAGCGAAGCTTCATTACTTGATGCATGGAAAAAGAAGACTGCAAAGATGAGGAGGATTCTGTTGGAAGGTGTGAAGGACCACATTGTGTCCAGCCTTCATGGGAAAGCCACTAAATTCTTAATTTGGAAGTCTTTAACAAACTTGTTCCAAATCAGAAGTGACCAGAGCAATTTGGCGCTTAAATACAAGCTCAGAAAAATAAAAATGGAGAAAGGAGACAGTATTCGAAAATACCTCACGAATTTTGTCCACTGCAAGGATGAGCTGGGAAGTGTGGGGGTTACTGTTGATGAAGAATACTTGGTGAGATTGGCTCTCCTTGGGCTTCTTAATAGTTTGCATAGCTACAAAGACTCTGTCAATGGACGGGAGAAACTGCCAGGATGGGAGCGACTTTGGTAGGATCTTGTGCAGGAGGAGATAAGGCTGGGTACCAGGGATGGATCTACATCGAAGAATGAAGATGAAGAGAATTTTGTTTTGGCTGAAAAAGAAAGGAAAGGGAAGGGGAATAAAAATCCTTCTAAATCTGGTGCGAAAGGCAAGAAGTAGGACTTGTCCAAAGTGAATCGTTTTCACTGTCGCGAGCATGGACATTTCGCCACTAACTGTCCATAGAATAAGAAGAATAAGCAGGTTTCTGGATCTACAGCTGGAGAGGCCTTAGCCTCGCAATTTGAGCTGGATTTTTCCTTGATCGCATGCTTGGTTTCAAGCTGCATGGGATTGGTGTGGTATCTTAATAGTGGTGCGTATTTCCATATGATGGGAGACAAAGAGTTGTTTAGTGACTTGGAGGAGAAGGACCTCTAGATGCATATAGAGATGGGCAACGATGGTCAGTACAGTGCAACTGGAATTGGGACCATTACCTTTGAGAGGGATTCTGGTAATCCATTCTTGTTGAAGAATGTCATGCATGTTCCAGGTCTGAAGAAGAACTTGGTCTCAGTTGCAATGCTAGAAGACATGGGTTATGATGTTTTTTTCAGTGAGGGAAAAGCTTTCCTTCAACATAAAACAACAGGTCAAACCAAGAAGATAGGGGTTTGAATTAAGAATCTCTACAAGCTAGAGGTAGATGGTTGCACTGCAATGGCAGGCAAAGAAGAAGGAGTGGTGAGCCGAGATGAGGGCGAATTGTGGCATAGGATATTGGGCCATCTTCACCATGGCGCTTTGAAAATTTTGCAACAGATTTCTACCGAGCTTCACAAAGGTACACTTACTAAGTTAGATCAGTGCAAGGGATGTACTTTGGGAAAATTTGTGAAGACCACTTTTCATGAGAAGGATAGTCATGCTTCGATGATCCTTGAGATAATTCACACAGACATGTGTGGAAATTTCTCAGTTGCTTCAACAGCCAAGCACAGGTATTATGTGATATTTTTTGATGAATTTTCTCGTAAGTGCTAGAAATTCTTCATACAGAAGAAGAGCGAGACATACTCAAAGTTCTGTGAGTTTAAGGCATTGGTTGAGAAAGAGTCGGGGAAGCAAGTGAAACCTCTCCATAGTGATAATGGTGGTGAATACATCTCTGGTGAATTCAAAGACTTATGTAGCAAAGAAAGAATTCGAAGAGAACTCATAGTGCCTCATAACCCGCAGCAAAATCGGGTCGCTGAGAGGAAGAACAGAACAATCGTGGGTGCTGCACGGGTGATGTTGCATGATCAGGGCCTTCCCATACACATATGGGCTAAGGCATGAAACACTATGGTTTATGTGAAAAACTGTTGTCCTCATAGAGTACTTGGCATGAGTACACCCGAAGAGGCGTTTTCTAGTAAGAAGCCTGATATTTGTCATTTAAATATTTTTGGCTCACATGTTTACATCCATGTGATGAAGGATGCCAGGAAGAAGTTGGAGCTGACTGTAGAGGTTGGGATATTTGTGGGGTACACAGAAACACCCCACAATTATCGTGTGTATTTTCCATAAAATCGAATGACTGTCGTGCGATGGGATATCAAATTTCATGAGGAGAAAGCCATGAACTTGTTTCTTGAGAGGGAGCTACACTTGCATGCAAAGGAGGAGCTAATTTTTCCTAAATATGAGCCTCAAGATGTGTATCAGCCACAAGAGAAGGTTCATGGAGTGGAAGAAACCACTCATGTAGCGCCAAACATCAGAGGGTGGAAGCACACTACAAAAGATGAGCGACTAAATCTTGAAGCAGTGCAGAATGTAGGAGTTCCTACATCACAACGTAGACAGAGACAGTCACCTGACCAATATACTAGATACATGGATCTTATGAGCAAGTTTATTGTGACAGAACCATCTTCTTTTGAAGAAGTAGTGCAGGAGCCCACATGGGTAGATGTTATGGTGGAGGAGTATGACTCCATTTTCAGAAACAGTGCTTGGGAGATTGTTCAAATATCGGTGGGAAAATTAGTTGTAGGATCAAGATGGATCTACAAGGTAAAGCAAGCTGCTGATGGGAGCGTTGAGAAGTATAAGGCAAGATTTGTTTCCCAGGGCTTCTCACAGATCGAGGGGATCGACTATGAAGAAACCTTTGCACCTGTTGCAAGATATTATTCCATACGGACCATCCTTTCTCTCTCAGCACAGATGGGTTAGCACATTAATCAGATGGATGTGAAGACCGTGTTCCTCAACTGAATCATTGAGGAGGAGGTGTACATTGAGCAGCCTGAAGTATTCAAAATCTTCAGCAGCAAGTCGCATGTGTGCAGGCTCAAAAGAGCACTGTATGGGCTAAAACAAGCACCCTGTGCTTGGTACACTCGGATCAACAGCTATTTCGCTGGACTTGGCTTCACCAAGATTGAGGAAGATGCAAAATTTTACCAGATTGTGGTTGAGGGGAAGCTTTTAATAATTGTACTTTATGTTAATGATTTAATACTAATAGGTGATGAGCAGTTGATACACTCATGCAAGGCAGATCTTGCAAAGGAGTTTGAGATGAAAGATTTGGGCCTCCTTCATTATTTCCTTTGATTTGAAATATGGCAGCGGGAAGGTGAAATGTTTTTGTCTCAAGGAAAGTATGCCGAGAGATACTGGAGAAGTTTCACATGCAAGGCTGCAAGCCTATCGACACTCCTCCTCCAGGAAATTGGAAGAAAGAGGATGCTACATCAGTAGAGGTAGTAGATCCCACTGTTTATCGACAGTTGGTGGGTTCACTCATGTATTTAGTCAATACAAGACCAGACATATACTATGCGGTGAACCAGATTTCACAAGCGATGGTTAAACCTACTGTTAGCCCCTTATAATTTCCTTGACAAAGCAAGCAAGGGGCTAATTTGTTTTGTAAGCCTGCAAGTAATGCATTTCCCTTGAAAACACATCATCCTTTCAGCCTTTTCCTGTTCCCTACCTTATGACTATTTCCCTCTGCTGTTATGAGTAAATAAGCCTTGATGATAAAGAATTATGCTCCAAAAGGCTTTATTCTGCCCTTGTACCTCTGCAGAAATCCTCATTTTACCCCTTTCCCTTTCCTCCCTCAAGGCTCCCCTTTACCCTCTAAATCATACCCAAAATTTCCTTTAAATCCTATAAGTCCCCTTTGTTTTACCATTTTCCCATTTTATCTCCCTATCGTTACCCTTCTTTGGCTTCAAAATGCATTAAAATGGGCCAAAAACCCCACTTTCCAACTTACATTAAGGCCCGGCCCCTTTCGGCTTAGCCCCTTAACCACTTCCCCATATGCCCTTAGCGCTAAGACCAAGCGCTTAAGTCTCAAGCGCTCATCGCACTCCACGCACCATCCCATCGCATCCCCCGCTCTGAACGCAAATCACATTTCCCATTCGCACCCCCCTTTCTGCACCTTGCGATTGCGACCCCCCCCCGGATCCAATCTGAGCCGTCCATCCCTCCAAATCCAACGGTCCAGATTCATTCCGCTCCCCTCCTGCTGTTTCCTTTGTCCCTCGCTAATCCAATCTCCACCGTCCGATTAACACACCAATCAATGGTCCCCGCGCCTGTGGCTTTAAATTTTCAGAAACCAGCCAGTTTTTATCGCACCGCCTTTGGGCAAAGGGTGGTATTTCCCAATTGGCCAGTGATTCCATACAACAAGTGACGCGTGGCACCTGTACGATGGCAAAACCACCTTCTCATTGCACGTTAAAGTCATTCTGTGGATGCTGAGCGATATGCATAATAGCCGTCAGATCTGCCTTGGCCCATCCAACGGTCGCTATTCCACGAAGTCACGCGGGGTTTAACCTATAGTCTTCGTACCCCTAGCCCACCGTTCGTCGTCCTCCACCGCGTGTTCTATTGTCGATCTCCTCCCGGATCTGACGATCCAGATCTGTTCTCCCCGCTGTTGACTCTTCCATCATCACCCGGTCCCGCCATGTCACCTCCACATGTATCCACTGTACCTCCACCATCCCATTACATAAATTCATTCAAAGGTCGATGTTTATAATTTTTTCATGTATAATTGCTCTGCATTTCGCCAACCTTGCGCCATCTCTGTTCTCCACCATTCCACAGCATCTTCCGCCCTTTCTCCGCAGTCCCACTATCATCCACATCATCTGCCCCCATCCATGGTTTTCATAACAGGTTTCGTGTTTTTGCAGGGCTTCAGAAAGGCAGAAAACCACCACAGCTCAGAAGTACTACTTCAATGGCGTGCTGCGCAGACAGAATTAAATCTAGAAGCTGGTACCACAATAGAAAAACCCAGAAAGGTAGCGGTGTCATAAATATTACCCAGGGACATTCCAACCTCTACGAAGAAACCTATCCAGTGCCGTTAAAGCCCAAATTTTGCAGATCGGGGCATTTATGGAGCAGTGGAGAAAAACGAGCTAATGATCAATGGATTCCAGCATTCAGTATTGAAGGTTTGAGCTTTAATACAGCGATTTAGAGGTAAAGCATCATATCAGTGATCTCGTGGATCATGCAGAAGGTACATCAGCAGAAATCAATGCATATCAGGGTTTTCTACAGTAGTAGAATGTTTTTCCTCCATAAAGGACAAAGCGTCCATGCAGTGTTCAATCTATGCCATGTTCTGGAGAGATTTTCTACCTTGAAACAGCCTCAGTACTATCAGAGCATTTATTTCATCAGTATGGCAGACTTCTTGATCATCCATTTATCTTCTGTTTATTCTCCAATATCACCATACAGTACTACAGTCAGAATACATCAGAGTCATTTCAGATTAATCTGTAGTCTGAAGAATATCATTCATTCACCCAAAGAACACCAGAGATTAATGCACAGAATTTATACAGAATGGGCTTCGGCCCTCTTTCTTTTCAAAATTTTAATACTGCATTTAGTTCTTCACCTACCTCCTCTGCTCCTTTGGAGCTATAAATTCATGAAGAAACTCATTGTAAAGGTTGTTGATCAGTTATCAAAGAACTGCAAGTAGTTTCTTTTGAGACACAGTCTCTGTGTAAAGTTGTAAGATAGGTTGAAGGAGATGTTTTCAGACTGAGTATTAAGCTATTGGCAATGTTGTACTTGATTGGTATTTCTATTTAATATGACAAGCACATTTCTTTGGATCCTGATCTGAAGCAACGGTGATGTTTTCCTATCTTTGTGTTTACATTCATTTCATTTCATTTCTACTGGCTTGCATCGGAATATTGGCATAGGATTTACCCTTGTTAGGTACCCTATGTTTCTGCTCTCCTTGCCATTGATGTTTCTCTTCTAAATGTATTATCTAAGAAATGATTTCAGTTGGTTTAACCAGTGTAGTGGATGTTATTGTCTGCTCTCTGATGTATGAATTAAATGAATTCAGTTCTTAGATGTTTCTTGTTATAGATTTAGTTGGAATATTTGGGAACACTGGGGATTAGAGTTATCCCTGTCCACTAGGATCCTTGTGTGACTAGCTGGTCTTTAACTTTGTGTTATGAATCTGTGTTATCTCCTCCCCTTCTATCTTTCCATATTACACAATCATCTTTAAGATCCTATGTTTTCAATGACTAGCCCAATCGAAAGCCTGCGTATTGATTAGCAAGCAAATCCTTTCTTGACTCCATTGCCCAATGGTTATGAATATTTTCTGGAATACTTCACCTCTACCCTTTTTCCTCTTTGCTCGTCCTGGTCTTACATTGAAACCTTCTTTCTTGATAACCAGCGACCAAACAAACAATCAAACAAACAAACCCCGAGCTTTATAACTAGCCTAACATCTTTAATTTTGAGCTTCATAGACATAAAACCTTTTCTCATATAGAGAGATCCCTCTCTGGACCCAGGAGGGCTAGATCCTGAGGTCCGAAAGTGGTTTGATGTTGTCTCATCTTTTGGTATTTCCAACCTTGCCAAAACATGGGAACGCCAACACCTACCAACCACTTTTGGAAGGCGAGCAAACATGTATTGAGCTATCTCAGGGGCACATATGAGTATGGTTTATGGTACAAATAGATGGATGAGGTGAAGTTTCATGGCTTCACGGATGCAGATTGGGCAGGAAGCCCAACATATAGAAAGATCACATTAGGAGGGATTTTCAGTATCGGATCTACGGCAGTTTCTTGGTACAGTAGAAAAAAAAGATCTGTGGCACTTAGTTCAGCGGAAGTAGAATACATGGCAGCAATTTTAGCTACATTTGAGGCTATCTGGATGAGGAAGATTCTGCTTGGTTTGTTCGGTTCACATTTATATCCCACAGTGATTCATTTTGATAATCAGAGTTGCATTAAACAATCATTTAATCCTATGTTTCATGATATATCTAAACATATTTATATATGTTATCATCATATCAGAGATTGTGTGCAGCGGAAGATCATGTTGCTTCAGTACATTCCCACGGAGGATCGGGATGCATATATTCTGACAAAGGCGCTCACCAGGAGCAAATTCAAATACCATAGAAGCAGGATCGGGGTGAAATATAATCCCTATATTTTTGAGGGGGAGTGTTGAGATTAAACAAGATGATGAGCTTAGTGAAAAGAGTCGCCTTCACTAAGTGGGCCCGCAGGCTATTTTTGGCGCAAGTCTATTTTTAGATAATGTCTATTTTTAGACATGGTGATCATATTTCAGAAGTTGCAGGATGCTATTTGTGGATGGTTGATCAAGTTGGAAAAATATATTAAATTATATTTTTAGAATATTGGGTGAAGTCTATTTATAGATCGTCAATCTAAAAATAGATGCATGTCAATTATTATTAGCTCTTAATAATAATCAGACTCTAAACAACAACTTATTCTCTTAGAGCACTTCAATTCAGTGCACAAATGTGGCACAGTAGATGACAAAAGGAATTACACTATTCCTTAGGGTTTACTGGAGCTAATGCATGGAGGACTCAGTTAGAACTCAAGTGGTAGAGTTATGACATAGTTGAAAGAAGTAGTTATGGAGTTGTATTCATTTTAACTCGTCAGTTGAGCTAGTTGTATCTATTCTAACTGATTGATACACTAGTGAGAGTGGAGTGAATTAATTAGTTAATTAATTCACAAATAATAACTCATTAATCAACTAAAGAATACATTAGTTAACTACAGTGCATGGCAGTTTCAGTGGAGACCAGTGGAGAGATAGGTGAAAGGGCAAGATAGACTATCTGTTGTGACTATAGTGATGCATTGATTGCATCCAACACTCAGTGGAGATGCCAATGAGGATTGCGCAGTCAAGTATGGATTAATTTGAATTCATTAAGAGCTATTATTTAGCAGAGAGTGCGCAGTGGAGGCTGGCTAGCAGGTGGCAAATATTGGTGCATGGATTTGCAAGATTAGGCTTGTATAGTGTATGACGATTGTATTGTACTAAGAGCTTGTGATAAGCTTTGTATGCGTGTATGAGATTGTCATATGATCTCCATGTTACATAATATATAGTTGGGGTTTTTAGCTTCAGGATTTCCCAGTTAAAAACTGTGTTATGTGTGATTGATAATGTTTATTTATGCTTCACATGTGTGTGCAATTAATTTTTCCACAAAAGATTAAAAAGTGGAATAGATTCAACATCTTACATAAAGTTAAATAGTGTGAGATCAGGTGAATCTTGGACATATAACACATAAGTTATATAATTTCTACAGGGAAGAGTGGTCATCCCATGCTCAGAGGGTGTTAGTGGAAGGGGCTGACTCTGAAGATCCAATTTGCTTCCAAACCGAAGCATACATCACATAGGTGGATGCCCCCTCGTCAATTATACAACGAGAGATGTTGGCATTGTAGATCTTGACAGTGGTTTGGAAGGTGACAGAAGAAATAAGGGGGGGATGTTATAACTGGTCAACATCGAAGACAATCAAACGATCATCTGAAGGATCCACAATGCCCATGGCAGTTAGTAGAGATTTTCATTGTGAAGGGCATGACTGGAGGAATTCTAGCGTTGAACATGACAACAGGGGATTGCACAAGTCATCTACTATACTATATGAATGGGAAGCTTTACCAGAAGCAGTGTTTCGGCATAATGGTCCCTTGGGTATCTTGGTATGGAAATCTGCCTTAGGCTGAGGGATAAGTAAAGGACCATTGGGTGTCAAAAGAGGCTCTGTGGGACCTGAAGAAGGGGAATCAAGAGCAGACGTAGCGGGGGCTTGTTGTACTAATGGGACCGATTCTGAAGGTTGAGGTCAATGGTAATGGGTTGGTGAGAGTTCATCATGAGGATCTGGTAATCATAGGTACCAAATGTAGGAGGTTGAGTGTCCGCCTGACTTTCAGGGGGTTGGGTAACCACGAATCCTTGTTGGGGGAAAGTACTGGTAAACACAGCCCGCTGGATATGGGCAGCATTGGGAGGAACTGAAGGGGAGGCTTGCTATCCTCGGGATGCTACTTGAGCTTCCCACATCTGATGCATCTGAGGTAAAAGAGGACAATCATGGGTGTAGTGACCATAGACACTGCAACAAGAACAAGGTTTGTTCATGTGAATAGGCCTGTCCTGCTTAGGCTAAGTTCCCTATTGTTGGGTTGCAGTGTTAGGTGCATTCCCTTGGGGATTGTTTCCTAGATTACTTGGGGTAGATTGGTTTTGGTTTCCTTTCCTCTTATTTTTGGAAGTAGGAGGATTAGTCGCACCTTTATGTGCATACACTTGACCCTAGGGGTTGGTGGTTGTGGTTGCGGGAGTTGAGAAGGCAAGGAAGGATGAGGTGCCAATGTTGGAGGAGCTGGAGCACTAGGCTATGGATAAGGATAATAAGGAGGTTGGGAAACATTTGGGTAAACAAGTTGGGAAAAATGAGGCATGTTGTATCTTGGATACATGCTACTGGGAGGGGTGAAGTGTTGGAGGAGTTGGCCCCTCCCTGAGGGAAACCATAAACCATGGGAGGATGAGTGTATGGATGAGAAAGGGCTCCAGTGATATGTTGTAGCTGCTACAATAGCACCCAAAATTTTGGGTATATTTAAAATTTTGGGTCCCTCCTCTACCTGCTTAGCCGTTAAGGTTTTAACCTAGCCTGTAAACGATGACATCCTCGTAACCTGTCCCAAGCCCCTCATGAGCCTTCTCACCATTATGATGAGATACTCTTCCCGCAGCCGTGCCAAGCATAAAAGGATTGCCATGCATACATTCAATTGGAAACTTTTGTGTATTTACATTAAAATATCTTGCATTATGGATTGTTTAGGTACTCAGTTTGGGTACCTCAACAAGCTCATAATCTGATGTTAATTATTTGGGGAGCATCGTTCTCTGAAGGGTAACTGTGAACTGATTAATGTTATAATGTTTCATACAGGTCAATCCCATAGATGATATACTCATTAATGTCATCACTACCTCGAGGGAAATGCACTAAAGCTAAACAACAAGGTCATAGCTGTGAAACAGGACATTTTCATACACATGCCCTGCCCAGGTGGGAATGAGACTTCAGGCTACCTTTGAAGACCATTGTGAAGGCAGATCAAAAGGATACGCCCACAAGTGAAAAAATAGAAGCAATTTAACATTATTTTCAGATGGAGACTGGTGTGCTGCATGTTCATTTAGATAAAGGATCGAGGAAAAGATTTCTCGTGGTGGATCAATGCAAAAAAATTCTTCACTAATGCACTCGCATTGGCATATCAGAGTATTGGCATTGTCCATGGAAATCTAAGTATCTCCCCACTCTATGTCTTCAGAAGTACTTGTGCTAAAGACATTCAACATTTTGAAAAAGTGAAGAGATACTTGGAGCATTGTCCTTTGTCTTCCAAACATGAACTACGGTGCCTTTATTCAAATTGAAAGCTGGTGACAATGGCGAAGGTGGAGATTTTTCATGGTATTCTTTGTTATGCGGGCATGCCTAGGAACTTTCGACATGTTAAATGGAACTCCCTCCCCACACGAGGAAAGGGTCCATAACAAGACAAATTCCCGAAAAGCATAGAAGCCTTCGGTCTGCGCTGCTAGTTGTAGCTTTGCTGGGCAATTGTATGGTTACTGGAGATGATGTGCTAACACCAACCATTTACGTGTATTTTTTAGTCTTAGGATTTGAAGTGTTGCGAAGGCTACCCACAAAACATATTGCAACCCCGGCTCAGTGGACATATGATTTACATCGTGCCTGTGCGTATCATCCTTATTATCGCCATGCAAATGTGTACACACTCTCCAAGATTCATGAAAGGAATGAAAACAATTAAAGCTCGTCCACATTATGGCCAGGCTACTAATACTGATCAATCAAGAGCTGCATTCATCTTTGGCCACAATATTGCACGTGGAAAGAATCCTAGAAAGCCTCTCGCTTTGCAATATTTACGTTATCTATCTTAGATTTGGCATGGCCCTATGTTTCCCTTTCAACAAGTACTCCATTTCTAACACATTTTACACAAGCACTCGTGTGGAGAGATAAGATAAATACACCTCATATGTGACTTGAATTTCACCATGAAGTCGAGAAAGAGAAGCGATAACTTTTTCAATAAGGGTTCATATCTTTAAGAGAGACCTCATATTTTTAAGGCATTTCAACATGTGACTTCAGAGGCGTGGGAGAAATTACGAATCAAACTCATGCAATTTAACCTATAGAAGGTCGGGGTTAGTTTATACCAAGATACAAAAGGGATTTGAAATCTGGCTTGTTATGGAATCATGTAACTATGTCTCCAATACCGCATACATACTTCCGTCCAAACACCCACAAATACATTGACAATTGGCAAATAGAATAAAAATGAAACTTGACATATTTACGGATGCACTTTTGCATAAATTTATTTTAAATTATAGTTTTAAAAGTTTGTTTTCAGGACCGGGCACAATTCTGCGTGATCAACTAAGTTACATATTCAATTTTCTATCCATTACAATGACAAGATTAATTGGAATATCTCTTATCAGTTTGAAAAGGCGAGAAAAGAGAAAATGCTTGTGTGCGGCGACTGTGACTATGTAGAGGGTGAAACTACATCATGTACAATCCAAATCTGTTGGAGGCTCACGAAGAAGGAGGAGCCTTACACGCCTCATGAGGAATGCACGTACCCGCATCTTTACGATTGTGCAGATCATTTGCCCTTGAAAACCAAATTTTAAAAGATTAACTTAAATTCTTAGCGCACCTCGGAAAACTGATTACCCATCTAAGGAAGCAAAAGCGGGCCTGTCCAAGATGTGAGCTAACTACACATGGGTTTTCTATAATAGTTCACCCTTTCCAAAAGTTGATGTATTCGGGCAGTGATGTGGTCTGCGAGGCTGTGGAGACAACGAAGCTATCCTTGGGCGTTTTCGGCAAAGATCTCATGCCAGTGATGGTTTGATGCTTCATGATATTACCATAATGCCACTCTAGAGTATACAACCATACTAGTCAACAGATCACAACGCAGACCCTCATTTCATCATCCGAAGACCACGGCAGCCAGAACATGACCGGTCGCTGAGTCGCATAGCGGATAGAGCAAATGAAAATGCGACTTGGGACCTTGCGACCTTTGTAAGAGCAGTCGCGTTAAATCCTCCAGGTCGCTAAGCCACAAAACTCGTGAAGCTAAGGACAATGCGACCCAGATGGACTTGCGACCGTGCGACCTGTATGAGGTCGAATCTCGCATTTAAATACAATCGTGCTACTACTAAGGTCACAAAGCCTCACCTCAAGAAGGAACTTAGAGTTACGACCTCAAATTTCGATAAACATGCGATCTGAGAATTCCATGGTTTGTGCACGTGAAAGGAGAGGGCGCGCCGATGGTATCTAGAGAAAGGACATGACGAGTAGCAACATCATGGCTCCAAATCAATTAGAAGTGTCAAGATGCAGCCTTGTGCGCAAAGGAAAACTAGAAGCTCTCACTCGAAATGCCACTCTTCATTTGGAAAAAAAAAAAACTTGCATTCTCCCATGCGTGCGACCAATGTGTGATTAATAATTACACGTATATACAAGGTTCCATTGTCCATCCTTGAGATGTCCCCTGCATGGACCAGATAGAGCCCTAATTTGAAATGCGTTGCAACATAGTGATAGTTGAGGGCATTATCAACCTTAAGCCATTACGTTCATGGAAGAAGTGGTTTTGCATAAAATCACATAACTGTCATATGGTTTGAATCCACGCAAATGTGCCTCCTTTATGTGGCCGTTGAAGTTTTCCTTGTTGGTATTCAGGCAACTCCAGCTGTGTCCAGAACTTCAAAGAGTCGCAGACGGGGAAGGATCTCCCTCAAGTGAAGTATCTGCATGCCACACTCGGTCCACAACGATACCAATCTGCATTACAATGATTAAAGAGAAAAGGGCACAGAGAAATCTTACCCTAGCCATTCTCTCTGATGATTCAGTAGCTCCACACTTGACCACACAGGGGTCTAAGTTTATTATTTTCATTCTTGCACTTATTTAAGCATGCTCTTAGTATCGATGTTAGATCATGAAGACATGTAACCCATGTGTTGTGGTTGCAGGTGGAAACCTTTGGATTGCACAAAGAGCCTTTCCCAACAAGCTCAAAGACACCCAGTCATGTTCACGGAACGATGATGCAGGAAAGAAGTCTTGTTGAGAAATCCAAATACTAGTACCAGGAAAAACATCTAGTTCTACAAAGTCTAAACCCTTCACAAGAAGATTAGATAAAAAACACTCTAGGTCACAACCCCTCAGGTCGCAAATTTCCAAAAGTTGTAGGTCATAGATTGACCGAGGTCATAAGGTCGCAGATTGCTTAAGGTCGCAGGTCGCAGATTGCTTAAGGTTGTAGGTCGCAGATTTCCTCAGGTCATAGGTCGCATATTGCTTGAGGTCGTAGGTCGCAAAATCTACTAAGTCGCAAGGCAGCCCAACAGTCAAGAAGGCCAAAGGTCAAGGAAACCCAAAGGGCAAGTTTTTCCTATAAATACTTCCTTCGGGAGATTGCAAAAGGATCTTTTGGTTTGGGACTCGAGCTGATTACATTGTATTACCAGAGGATTATACATTTGAGCATGAATACTAGAATTTTGAAAAATCACTTTTTGGATTTGGTGTTGACATATGTATGAGCACTATTGAGTATTATATTTTTAGTTTCTGAACATCTTTAGATTAAGGGAACTGTATCTTCAATTCATATTACAATTGCATAACAGTTTGCTGAGTATGTTAATGGTGGTTGAGTTCATTTCACTTTCTTAATGAATGTCGATGACTTTGTTTATTAGCATTTGTGTTATCATTTAAAACTTTAGGAAGTGAAGGGTGTTCTTTCCATAAGGAATTGTTTCTTTTGTGGTCAGAACAGTTTACAAGTATAACCTGAATGATGTGATGTTAACAAGACTTCCTTCGATACTTATGCTTTATTATTTCCTCTTGCTACTCATAGTGTTATATGTACATTTAATGCATTAATAATATGTCTTGTATCATTTGATTAAGCGTGGATCCAGTGGTTTATAGAGTTTAATCGAGACCCAAAGAAAGGAGAAATCAGCGGTAGCCGAACCCACACCCTGGATGGGATCCCTATTTCCAAACGGTTCAAGGTCTAATTGGGACCTTTTACCGGGGAGATCCCCTGCTGTTGGCCAGATAGATTTTCCCGTCAATATAATACCATCGGTAGCATGGGATTCCCTCGGTGCGTTGGCACCACCGAGTCTATGGAGATCAGGTAAGACGGTATAAACATAACCAAACTATGCGTAGATCAGGTCATATTTCAACGCAATATAAAGGGCAACTTCCTCAGTCTTAGGGAAGTGAGATGCAACATCTTTTCTAAGAGCAGGCAAAATGGATCTGAGAAACCATTCTATGTAGACACGGTCTTCGAAGGTAGGGGATTGTCATAGGCTCTTTCTTCTCCACCATTCTTGGACATGATCATATAGGTGGGTCATAGATGATTGATGGAAAGAGGTCAAAAGTTTGGTACCCGAGTCATAGCGAAGGGAGAAGTTGGAATTAAGACAGAAAATCCCCGACAAGAGTCACAAAATTAATATGAGAGGAAAAGGCTTGATCGACATACCACTTCGAAGCTTCTCCAGTAAGCGTACATTGGAACAACCGAAGAAGGATGGAGTCATCAATGATGGAGTTAGACGAACACCACATGTGGAAAGAACGGACATGGTTGGTAGGATCCCCTCCAAAAATACCTTCATTTGAAAGGAGCTTGGTTGGAATAGAAGGCCAACCAGGATCATGCTGTATGGGTTCATTAATCAACTGGCTAAAATTGGGAAGACTGAGGCATACCATATAAGGGAGCAAGGGAGCAGCTAGGATAGTTTCTATTGCAGCCCCACTAGTAGTATTCCCAGCATTAGGGCTGGAGCTACCACCAGTGTTAGGTCCTGAACTAGACATGGTGAAGGTGACAGGAGAAGAGTTGGGGATATAACCAGAAGGGGAACCCGATGAACCAGAACTAGAGCCAGAATGACGACTCGGTGGAGGATGAAATCGAACCCTACGTGGAGGAGTAAGTCTTCCTAACGAAAAATAAGGATGAAGGCCAAGGATTCTATGGGATAAAAACCTTAGGGGCATAATGATGGAAAATAGACTCGGATCACATAAGGAAGAGAGACCAACAAAGGCAAGGACGTGCAGGATCAAATGATTAGAATGTCGAAATAAGGGTAAGGAGGTGTAGGATCAATTGATTACAATGTTATAGTCTTGGCCTAGCGGTGTAAACAAGGCACTCTTCACTTAGGGTGTGTGTGTGTCTTATACATATGTTAATTTTAATTAAGCTAAGATGTGAGTAGAGAAAAAAGAAAAAAGAGAGGATGTATAACTGTAAATAAATCTGAAAATGACAGTAAAGGAAACTGAATATGACAGAAAATAAACAGCTAAAGATGCATCAATTTAAACCCAAGGATGAGGGCTTCCCAACAAATATTCTATGGGTGGGCGAAATCTAGTCAAAACACACAAAATGGCCAATGGATCTTGTTAGCCACCTATATTTTTCAAATTATATCAGTTAGTGGCTAAATATTCTTTGCAGCCTTCAAGAAACAAATTTAATCCTGAAACTTGTTGGTGCTTGAAGACTGTTGGTAAGATCACAAACTACTGATTGGTTCTACATACTCTTCATTCTCTCTGCCTCTGATGTTCCTTGAAAATCCTAATCAAATATTGCTGCATCTTCCTCCTTTTCCTCTCCCCTTCTTCCACTCTTCTCTCCTTTCATCCATAAAAACCCCATCAAACCCTTTTATATTCCTTATTCCTCCATTAACCTCATTTCCTAAGGTTAAAAACCCACTTTTTGACCTATCGGAACTTTTCTCCCCTTGCGAAAATCATTTAAAAAACCATAGAAAAACATGTGTTTCTATGCGTTAGGTTTTAGCCCCTCAGGCTAAGCCCCTTCTCGTTTTTTCCTCCATATGTCCCGACGCCGGAACCCTCTGCTAAGACCGCCAGGCGCTTAACCCTCAGAAATAATTTATCACCCGAAAACATCGAAAACCTTTGTAAAATGCAAAGTCGGGTTTATTTTATTTTTCCACCAAAGAAAATCATATTAAAACTCCGCCGTCGATCTGTCCCACGGATCAACGGTGCGGAGTGTACCCGTCATCTGGTGGACCCCCCCCCTTCGCCGCGCTGTTTTCCATTTCCACCGGTTCTGTGCCCGCACCACCTTTCGTCCGGAAGCGGTTTTATACCGTCGGCCAGCGATCCCACACGCTGGCCGACACGTGTTCTCCACCTCGCCCCGAAAACCGCCGTGCCATGTCTATTGCCCACGCGTTAAACCTCGTCCTATGGCCCCGCAGCGGGATTCATCCCCGCCGTCGGATCTGGGCCCTCCCATCCGACGGTCCCTGATCGCCGTTTCCGCTCACCCTTTAACGAACTCGCCCGCCCGTTAAGTTTTCCCCGGCGCATTCAAAAGCCGATCCCCACCGTCGATCTCTGCGGATCGACGGCTCTCATTTGTTCTCCCGATTCCGTTGTACAGTCCACCTTTTTCCCGTTGACTGTTCAAATTGCTCCCAAACGTTGATCGCGATACGATCAACGGTCCCGATCTCTCCATTTTCCCGCACGACTTCCGATGCAGTCTATCCATATAACGCAGGATTTCCTCATTTTTCTTGTTTTTTGCAGGTTTTTAAGGTTTTTTCTTCGTATTCTATGAAAATCTAAAGGATGAGGGTGACGACTCCAGTCCTTCCGATTTATCCAGGGAATCGATCATACGGAGAAGAACCATGATATCACCAAAGTTTCATGAGCTTTGGTTGCCGCGCATCCCTGTAAAGCTCAAAGAATGCCATCGACATCAAAGCAGAGAAAGAGTATCAGGTTTGAAGACAGAATGTACCAGAGCAGCAGTTTTGTGAATAAATTGGCGGGGATTACGGCTAAGACGGTTATCAAAAGCCTAATCCCCGGCTCAGAACACAGATTAAAGCAAAACCTAAAAGTGTTCATCAGACAGATCGCCTCCACCGCCATACTTTGAGGCGAATTGATTCCTCAACCACCACAGTGCCACTTATTGCCTCAGAACGATCAGTCAGAGGCCGAATTTATTGAACAAGATCAGATACTATGCCTCGGAACAACCAAGAAGTTATTTCTGCACCAGATTTTATTCCAAAATATTTGCAGAATAGCCCTAATAGTATGCGGAGCCTCAAAGGTCAACAAAAGCTCTCTTCGAGCTTACTTCTTAAGTATAAACACATTAATGCAATATAACACCTATAGAATTTCTTCATCGAACCTCACGGGGTCAGGAAGACATTAATTCTGCATTAATTGTATTTGAGATCTTTTTATCAGATCTCACCTCCTCATCCTTCTATAAATACTCCAGAAGAAGATGAGTGAGGGGTTGGATTAGTTGGTTGTCAATGTAATTGCTGAAGTATTATAGCTGTTTCTGAGTGGAAAATCTTGACTGTAAATAGTGGTTTCATAGGCTCTTGGAGCTCTGCTTGTAACATATAGGTTAGATTGTGAAGAGAGATGGATTAAAACATTGGATTTGAAGATTGTAACAGGTTTGAAGCAATCAATACAAGCCGATTTATGGGATCCTGGTCTATGCTGATGGTGATGTTATTCTCACTGTAACTTGTCGTTTTATTTCAGTTTTCAATTTGTTTCATTTTCCACTATAAAGAACAGTTTAAACAGTGTTAGAGTTTGCTGTATACCAGTGACCTTCTCTGGCTGAAAAATATTTATCCCAATGTTTTCTTCTTATTGTGTTATTTAGAAATGATTTAATTCGGTCTAAGCACAGAGATGCTGGCGTTCCCTCATCTTTTCGTCACCGCTGAATGTTATTTTTAAATGTTACTTTCATATATGTTGTGTGAGGAATGAATTGAGGAAATCAAAGGTTAGCCCTGATTCCCTTTCTTGTTTGCTCAACTATTTGTCTGTTTCCCTTAGGATGTGTCAAAAGCTGACTAGTTTCAAAGTACTTATCAGATCTTGGGCCATTCTGTGTTATCTTGGTGATTGTCTTGGAAGTAACCAAGTAAAGAAGAACTAAGATGAGGAGAAAGGTGAGCCCTGCCCGCTAGTTTCTGCTCCAAAGGTTGCCTTCAAGTTTCCCTTTGTTTTCTAATTTATGTTCTATCAGAAGTGTATCAAAGGCTGGATAGTTTCAAAGTACTTACCAGATCCTAGTTTGCTTCTATGTTTTTCTTAAGTGCCTGGTCGAAGGCTGGCTAGTTTCAAAGTACTTACCAGATCCTGGGCTGCTCTTTGTTCTGCATCTGTTAAATTCCCTTTCTTTTTGTATCACCCCATTCCATAAATCAAACTTCAAAGAGATCCTTAGGCCTAGATGACTTGCCCCATAGATTACTCTTGGACCTGGTTATTTCAATTAAATTCTATTATGACTCCATAGCCCAATGGATTGAAAACTTGCCATCATCTTTCTTTAGAATCAAAGCTTATTCTGTTCACTTGCAACTTCTCACCTTTGAACCTATTTGCATATAGATCTTTCCGTCTCAGACAGCAATTATGTTCAACCATCCGAGAAAACCAAACAAAACCCTTGTCCTTCATAACTAGCCTAATATCATCACCCTAAACTTCAAAGACAATATCCATATTTGTACATATTGGAGAGATCCCTCTCCGGATTCAGGAGGGCTAGATCCTAGAATCCCAAAGTTGGTTGAAATGATGTTAACTCTGTGATCGGACTTTACCAATCTTGCTTGCTACAGAGACCTAACATTTCTGGCGACTCCGCTGGGGACCGAACCCAGAATCTTCATACAACATCTTGAGAGTAAAAAGCAGCCTTTCCAAGCACTACCAAGAAAATGGTAATTAAGATGAAGATCAATTGAATCAGTGACAAACTAGGTCATCCTAGGATTCTTCTAAGTTTTTATCTAACCTTGGAAAATCAGCTAGCTTAGCCACAAGGATAGAATTTCTTTGTTTCATAACCGTAGCTAAGTTTTGAGGCAAATCTAGGACATTCTTTTAAACCACAATATAAACAATTCATAAAATACCAAAAACATTTCAGATTGGTAGTAAAACACTAGTTTTGATATCTTGTATACGTCTTTCATGTGTTTTACCCTATACTCTTAGACAGAGTCTGGAAAGGGCCCGGTAGCCTCTGGATCTCATCCTCTTTTGGGGGTGACATATCTGGTGAATGCCCTCCCAGTCAATCTTTGGTTAGAGTTTGTTGTGTTTCGAGACATCTCTGAAAAGGAATGTTTCATAAACACTGTGGTGGACAGTCTACTCCTTGGAAAATACTTTGAGCCTTCCACCTGGTGACTCCACCATCCTGAACAGACCTTAAGACTCCACTGGAAAGAACCCTTATCATTATAAAATCATTCAAATTCAGTTAAAGGACTACAGGATTCGAATTGAGAAAGCAGATTAGTTAACCGTATAAATATTGTCATATCTGGTTGAACTTTTCTTGTTTAGATTGGGTCTAATCACATAAACATTGTGGCTCATAAAAAGATTCACACTAGAGCCCATCCTGACCCAGATCCTCCTGAAATAGTTGATAACCCAGAAAGAATTCTTAGGAAGTCTCCTAGGATACAATCCTCAACTATCTTCAGACCACCCCTAAGAGCCAATTCAGTCCCTGAAAACCTTTCAACTCTTCATGAATCACAAATTGACTTATTAAACCCATTCAGAACTAGGTCATTTGGTGATTTAGAACAGTTAGACTCTGAGCCTACCCTTTCATCTCCCGAAACCAGTGACACTCTTGGGAATAGAGAATCAACACCTCCTGATTTACATTTCTTACATAATCTAGGTGTCTCTCATCCTAGATCAGCTCAGAGATTTACTTCTGTTCCATCCACTTCTGTTCATATTTCATCCACTGTTCAAACCACTCCACTTCAACCCACACCCCCTCTTGTAAATCCACCCCCGCCACATATCATGGCAGCATGGTATGCTCCCTTGGTCCTTCCTGCACCATTAGTCAATCTTCCACAGGAATATCAGTCCAAAATTCCATTATATGATTCTAATAATACCATAATAGCATCTCAGCATGTGGACAAGATGAATGACTACTTTGACAGAAACGAAATTGATAATGAATCTGTCAAAATCAGATTGTTTGCTCAAAGTTTGGGGGGAGAAGTGAGAAAATGGTTTAAAGGTTTAACCCCCCATAGTATTAACGACCTTCAAGCCTTCCATCAAACATTCTTAAACAAATGGGAAGTAAGGAAAAACCCTCTCCAAATCCTTGCCGACTATAACAATCTCCATAGGAACCCTGGGGAAAGTGTACAAGATTATTGTACCAGATTCAACAGTGTGTATAATGCACTTTCCCCTGAACTGAAACCTCCTCAGGGATCAGCCTTAAACAAATTTCCGGAAGGGTTTGATCCAGACATGACATATTCACTCAGAGAAAGAGTCTTTGCAACCCTTGAAGATATGCAAAGAGGTGCTCTTTCTGTGGAGGTGAACCTTATGGAGAAAAGAGCAAGGATGAAAGCTGAAAAGAGAGTTTCTTTTAGGGAGGAACCCACCCCTTCTACTTCAAGCTCAAAGATGGAAAGAATGATGGAAGAAATGATGAAGAAAATGAGCATTCTAGAGAGAGCACAAGCGAGTCTAAATCAAAACGCTCCTCAAAACAGAAACCAAAACCAGAATCAGAATCTTAGAAGAAATCAGCCTCCAAACAGACCCGGGGAAGATGATCAGCAGGTCATTCCTCCCTTTCATCATAACTTTTTAAGTGAGGTTGAACAAACAGATCAAATAACAGAGGAAGATGATATAAACTTGTTTGGGGTAGATGATGATGACTTTGAGGTTCATTATGATAATAAACAAGGTCTTTATACACCTTATGATGACAGAAGAGATGATGCTGAAAACAGCTATCAAAACATGGAGAACGTTGTCATAGAGCCTTTAAGGGAATATGAACTCAGAAGTAGATCTAATCAACAAACCCCCAGCAATAAAACCTCTGACAAACCTTCTCAAAACAGCACTGCAACCAAGTCTAAAACAATCAAACAAAAGGACAAAGCGGTGGCTGTCGATTCTGGTAATGATAAAGTGAAAGACACTCAAAACATCGAAAAACAGAGTGCCAACGATAGTAGTACTAGCACATCGGTTAGTACTCCTACGAAAACAACTATTTTAACTGTAGATAAACTAAATCAGCAAGCTGTTATTGCTGATAAAGTGGCAGCAAACAGGGTTGAAGTCAATACTTTGAAGAATCAAAACCTTTTCAGCCTAGAACAGGAAATCTCAAAGATTAAAATCTCTATTCCCTTGACTGAGTTAGCTGCCCAGCATGTATATAGGTCCAAAATTTTGAAGGCTTTAAACTTAGAAGATAATGAAGATACTCTCAATCTTAGTGATGACCAACCAGAGCTTATTTTTGGTCCAAAGATTGAAGGAAAGTTCCAAGAAGGTCATGTCCCTCCCTTTTATGTAAGCTTAAACATTCATGACAAAATTCTGCATAATGCTATGCATGACTCAGGTGCTTCCCATAATTTAATTCCAAAAGCTGTAATGGAGAGCCCGGGTCTTGAAATTACCAGACCTTACAAAGATCTGTACTCTTTTGACTCAAACAGAGTTAAGTGTCTTGGATTGATTAAAGATCTCTGTGTTAATTTAGCCCAAATTCTAGCCAAATTTGTAGTCATGGATGTTGTTGTGGCTGATGTCCCCCCGAAGTACGGAATGCTTTTATCAAGGTCTTGGGGGGCTAAGTTACAGGGGACCATGCAAATGGACATGACCTATGCAACTATCCCTGTTTTCAATCAGACTAGGAAGCTTTATAGGGAATCTCACATGCAGTACACAGTAACAAGTCAAGATCGACCTCAAAACTCCCCTCTCTATGCTATAAACACGAGCCTTGATTCTTTCATCATGTTTAATAATGAAGCACTCACAGAACAAATTGTTTCAACAGAATTAATGGCTGAAACAGAGGAGGAGAACAACGTTGAAGTGCCGAAACGGTCTATTGTGTCTGAAGATCCTAGCAAAATTAACACAGACCTTGAAGTGCGAATCATCAACCCGTTGAACTTAAAACTTGACAGTCAGAAAGACAGTCCTCAACGCAATGAAGCACTTGAGGAATCAAATGATACAACGTCCATTCATCAAACTGTAAATCTGCCTCTCTGGACTATGTATTTTGATGGGTCATGCACCAAAACAAATGCTGGTGCAGGTGTCTGGATCACTAACACTGAAAACAATCATACAGAATGTATCTCATGCAAATTAAACTTTCAGTGTTCCAACAACATAGCAGAATATGAATCCCTTCTCTTAGGCTTGCATCTTTTGAAAAAATTAGGTGCCAAGAGAATAGATGTATATGGGGATTCTGAATTAATCATTAGGCAAGTCAATGGGGAGTACAATGCAAACCACCCCAGACTTAGGGCCTACAGGAATGATGTCATTGATCTTTTGAGAACATTTGAGGAGTACACCTTATCTTTTGTCCCAAGAAAGAGAAACATTGCAGCCCACAATTTAGCCTTTGCTGCTAGAACCTGCCCAATGCTGTATGATGACACCTCTCAGATAAAATTCAGACCAGCTATCCCAGATAACAAAAAATATTGGCAGGTATTCGATGGAGATAAACAAATAGAAGACTTCATGCAATTCAGAAATGAGTTTGAACCCCATAGTTCAGATTCAGACTATGATACAGACTGCAGTGAAGAAAATTTTCTTGGTGAAGAAGAACCATCTCCACCGCTGGTAGATATAAACCTTCAGACTATATCATCTAGAAGCCAAACAGAATTAATTGCAAAATCTAAAACAGAAGAAATGGAAACTCTGCATTCTAGTACTGATAGTCTGCCCAAGGGTTTGGCCCCTCTAGAGGAACTGTTTGATTTTGATGATGTGGCCAACAAACCAAAACTGGAACCTGTAGAAACTGAAGTGGAAGAATGTAATATAGGCAGTGAGGAAAAACCGAGATTGATTAAACTGTCTAAAACTTTACCAGCTCACATTAAACTTAAATATTTGGAGCTGTTTAAAGAATTTTCTGATGTTTTTGCATGGAGTTACGAAGATCTTAAGTCCTATGACACCGAAATAATACAGCACAAAATCCCTCTTAAAGAAAACCAAAAACCATTCAAACAAAAACTGCGCAGAATCAACCCTGTCCAGTTGCCATTGGTTAAGAAGGAAATTATGAAGATGCATGATGCTGGTATTATTGTCCCTGTTAGATATTCTGAGTGGGTATCTAATCTGGTGTCAGTTAGGAAAAAGACTAGAGAAATCACGCTTTGTATAGACTTCAGGAATTTAAACAAAGCTTCATTAAAGGACAACTACCCTTTGCCCAAGATGGATCATATTTTGCAAAGGGTGGTAGGGTCTAAAAGAATTTCTTTGCTGGATGGCTATTCAGGGTATAATCAAGTCCTAGTCCACCCTGATGATCAATTAAAGACAGCTTTTACTACACCCTGGGGCACTTTCATGTATGTGAAGATGCCTTTTGGTTTAATGAATGCTGGGGCAACCTTTCAGAGAGCCATGGACATAGCATTCTCGGAAGAATTGGGCTTCTTCATCATTATCTATCTTGATGATGTAACTGTGTTTTCAAAAACAGATGAAGAACACTTAGAACATTTGAGGAAAGTTTTCGAGAAGTGCAGAAAGTTTGGGATATCTTTGAACCCCAAGAAAACATTATTTGGTCTCCAAGAAGGTAAGATTCTTGGACATATCATTTCCGAACAGGGCATAAATATTGATCCCATGAGGATTGAGGCCATATTGCAAATCTCTCATCCTCGAAATATCAAAGAGTTGCAGTCTTTCATAGGAAAGATTAACTTTTTGAGAAGGTTCATCCCCAACTTGGCTGAGCTCCTTAGGAATATCACAAACATGTTGAAGAAGGAGCAAGGGGTAAAATGGGCCTCAGAAGCAAAGACATCCTTTGAGCTGGTGAAACAAGCGTTAACCAAAACACCGGTTCTCATAAGTCCTGATTTTTCAAAAGATTTTTATATCTTCTCGTTTGCATCAGAACATACTATAGCTGCTGTCCTTTTACAGAAAAATCCACAAGGACAAGAGCAGCCCATTGCATTCTTTAGCAAGGCATTGAGGGATGCCCCTTTGAGGTATAACATTATGGAAAAACAGGCTTTTTCTTTGGTAAAAGCTTTAAAAGACTTCAGGGTATACATCCTTCACTCACACATTATTACCTTTGTCCCAAATTCAGTTGTAAAGGACATTCTAACCCAGGATCCAAATGGTAAGAGAGGTAAGTGGATTGCTGTTATTCTTGAATATGATTTAGAGATTAAACCCACTAAGCTTATCAAAGGACAGGGTTTAGCTAGGCTAATGGCTGAATCAAATTGTGAGGTTCTTGATATTAATATGATTAATGCTTTGGATGACCAAGAAGAATTCTCAACCCCCATTGTTGAAGATTATTTTGCAAATTATCCTTGGTATACTGATGTTGTTTACGTTTTGCTTAATTTAAACACTCCTCCTGGTTTATCCAAAACAAAGGCAAGATTCCTAAAGTTAATAGCTGTAAACTATTGCATTATTGATAAATGTCTTTATTGGAAAAATGCTAGTGGTATATTGCTTAAATGTTTGCCTGAGTTTGATGCAGAAAAGATTAAACAGGAATTCCATGAAGGAGAGTGTGGAGGCCATTTGTACTGGAAGTCAACAGCCAACAAAATTTTGAGGGCTGGTTTCTATTGGCCTACTCTTTTTCCTGATGTGCACAAACTTACAACCACTTTCCATAAATGCCAATTATTCGAGGGCAAGAGAAAATTACTACCCCTTCCTCTGCATCCGATTACTGTTGAAGCCCCTTTTCAACAGTGGGGACTTGACTTCATAGGGGAAATCCACCCATCATCTTCTGCTCAACACCGGTGGATCCTTACTGCCACAGACTATTTCACTAAGTGGATAGAAGCCATTCCTTGTAGACAGGCCAATGATTCAGTTATCATTAAATTCATAGAAACCAATATCCTTTCCAGATTTGGCTGTCCTACCAAAATCATTACAGATAACGCTGCAACATTTGGGTCAAAGAGAATGGTAGAATTCTGTCACAAATACCAGATAGCCTTGGGACACTCCACAGCCTATTACCCTCAAGGTAATGGATTTGCAGAGTCTTCCAACAAAAGCTTAGTGAACATAATAAAGAAACTGTTGGAAGGCAACAAGAAGTCTTGGCACACAAAGCTGGTTCATGCACTTTGGGCTGACAGATTGACTTTGAAGAAGTCTATTGGTATGTCACCCTTCCAGCTTGTATATGGTACAGATGCAATTTTTCCTAACAGCCTTGGTGTACCAGTTATGAAGTTAATTCAAGAATTGCAGACTGAAGAGAATGACATAATCAAAAGAATAAATCAGACCATTCATCTTCAGCAAACCAGAGAGGAGGTGTACAACAAAGCATTACAGAAGCAAGAAAATATCAAGAAGATATTTGACAGAAGAACAAAGGTCAGTAATTTCAAAATTGGGGACAAAGTCTTAAAGTGGGACTCCAAAAGGGAAGACAAGGGAAAGCATGGTAAATTTGACAATCTATGGCTTGGCCCTTACTCCATTCATTCAGTTGCCGGGAACAATGCATTCTTCTTACAAGAACTGAATGGAACAGAATTGTTTGGGGGTCCTGTCAATGGCAGGATGCTTAAACATTACCTTTCTTAAGCTATTCTAAGTTTTGAAGCATTTTTACCTTTTCCATTGTAAATACTTCATCCACCATTGCATTTAAAGTTATGAAAAATCAAAAAATACAAAAACAAAGAAAGAAAGAAAAGAGGGCAGAAATGAAAAACAAGAAAGGCAAGGCCCCATGCCAAAAAAGAGAAATGAATCTGAAAGTGTGCAAGCTCAAATGCCACTCCTTGAAACACACTTCTAATTGGTCAAACTGTTTAATCTTGACCAATTAGCTTTCAATTTTATGCTGATAGGGTAGCAAATTTGATTTGCCAAACTGTTTAATCTTGGCTTATCAGTAGATAGAGTAGGGTAGAAATCAAGGTTCAAACAAACTCAAAATCTGAACCAAAGTTTCCAAAGAACTGACTCAAAACTACTCCAATTTCTGAGTCAGAGAGAAAGGACCTGGTTCTAATTCGCTCAAAACTTGAACCAGAAGAGAAGCAAAGATAGCTCACCAAAAAGAAAGAGCAAGAACAGAGCTATGAAAATAGGAGAGAAGGCCATAATGAGAAAATTTTCAGATCTTAAGCCTTCTGTTTTGATTTAAATTTTTCTGCAAATAATAATCTATGTGCAGCTTGTCTTTATGCCATAGATCATAGCAAGTCAAACAGCTCAATCTTGACTTGGCTATTTTTAAATTTCTGTTGTAGAATTTAGAGAATAAAAGTCTGTTGGACTGTTTAAACCCAACAAACAGTAGAATAGGTAGAGGAATATCTGAGCTCAACTGTTTAATCTGAGTTCAGGGAGAAATAAGGAGTAGAAATAGATTAGATTTCCTATTTTCAAAAGAATAAAATGTTGTGTTAAGAGTTTGCCAATCCAAGTGCACTCTGATGAAGAAAAAATGTTAGATCAGTAGGATTGGGGTAGGTAGAAGTTGTATTGATGAAGTTCATCTCTCTTTCATAAACTGACATTATTTTGTCCAGAAGGAAAGCAAGAGCAAGTGCTGGGTCAGACACCAGTCAGCATCCCGGAGAAATCGAGTCTGAATTCTTGATGCCTTCAAGAAGGCACCATCCCCAAGTGGAGCCACTGTTAGCCACCTATATTTTTCAAATTATATCAGTTAGTGGCTAAATATTCTTTGCAGCCTTCAAGAAACAAATTTAATCCTGAAACTTGTTGGTGCTTGAAGACTGTTGGTAAGATCACAAACTACTGATTGGTTCTACATACTCTTCATTCTCTCTGCCTCTGATGTTCCTTGAAAATCCTAATCAAATATTGTTGCATCTTCCTCCTTTTCCTCTCCCCTTCTTCCACTCTTCTCTCCTTTCATCCATAAAAACCCCATCAAACCCTTTTATATTCCTTATTCCTCCATTAACCTCATTTCCTAAGGTTAAAAACCCACTTTTTGACCTATCGGAACTTTTCTCCCCTTGCGAAAATCATTTAAAAAACCATATAAAAACATGTGTTTCTATGCGTTAGGTTTTAGCCCCTCAGGCTAAGCCCCTTCTCGTTTTTTCCTCCATATGCCCCGACGCCGGAACCCTCTGCTAAGACCGCCAGGCACTTAACCCTCAGAAATAATTTATCACCTGAAAACATCGAAAACCTTTGTAAAATGCAAAGTCGGGTTTATTTTATTTTTCCACCAAAGAAAATCATATTAAAACTCCGCCGTCGATCTGTCCCACGGATCAACGGTGTGGAGTGTACCCGTCATCTGGTGGACCCCCCCCCTTCGCCGCGCTGTTTTCCATTTCCACCGGTTCTGTGCCCGCACCACCTTTCGTCCGGAAGCGGTTTTATACCGTCGGCCAGCGATCCCACACGCTGGCCGACACGTGTTCTCCACCTCGCCCCGAAAACCGCCGTGCCATGTCTATTTCCCGCGCGTTAAACCTCGTCCTATGGCCCTGCAGCGGGATTCATCCCCACCGTTGGATCTGGGCCCTCCCATCCGACGGTCCCTGATCGTCGTTTCCGCTCACCCTTTAACGAACTCGCCCGCCCGTTAAGTTTTCCCCGGCGCATTCAAAAGCCGATCCCCACCGTCGATCTCCGCGGATCGACGGCTCTCATTTGTTCTCTCGATTCCGTTGTACAGTCCACCTTTTTCCCATTGACTGTTCAAATTTCTCCCAACCGTTGATCGCAATACGATCAACGGTCCCGATCTCTCCATTTTCCCGCACGACTTCCGATGCAGTCTATCCATATAACGCAGGATTTCCTCATTTTTCTTGTTTTTTGCAGGTTTTTAAGGTTATTTCTTCGTATTCTATGAAAATCTAAAGGATGAGGGTGACGACTCCAGTCCTTCCGATTTATCCAGGGAATCGATCATACGGAGAAGAACCATGATATCACCAAAGTTTCATGAGCTTTGGTTGCCGCGCATCCCTGTAAAGCTCGAAGAATGCCATCGACATCAGAGCAGAGAAAGAGTATCAGGTTTTGAAGACAGAATGTACCAGAGCAGCAGTTTTGTGAATAAATTGGCGGGGATTACGGCTAAGACGGTTATCAAAAGCCTAATCCCCGACTCAGAACACGGATTAAAGAAAAACCTAAAAGTGTTCATCAGACAGATCGCCTCCACCGCCATACTTTGAGGCGAATTGATTCCTCAACCACCACAGTGCCACCTATTGCCTCAGAACGATCAGTCAGAGGCCGAATTTATTGAACAAGATCAGATACTTTGCCTCGGAACAACCAAGAAGTTATTTCTGCACCAGATTTTATTCCAGAATATTTGCAGAACAGCCCTAATAGTATGCGGAGCCTCAAAGGTCAACAAAAGCTCTCTTCGAGCTTACTTCTTAAGTATAAACACATTAATGCAATGTAACACCTGTAGAATTTCTTCATCGAACCTTCACGGGGTCAGGAAGACATTAATTCTGCATTGATTGTGTTCGAGATCTTTTTATCAGATCTCACCTCCTCATCCTTCTATAAATACTCCAGAAGAAGATGAGTGAGGGGTTGGATTAGTTGGTTGTCAATGTAATTGCTGAAGCGCTGTAGCTATTTCTGAGTGGAAAACTCTTGACTGTAAATAGTGGTTTCATGGGCCCTTGAAGCTCTGCTTGTAACAGATAGGTTAGGTTGTGAAGAGAGGTGAATTAAAACATTGGATTTGAAGATTGTAACCGGTTTGAAGCAATCAATACAAGCTGATTTATGGGATCCTGGTCTATGCTAATGGTGATGTTATCCTCACTGTAACTTGTCATTTTATTTCTGTTGTCAATTTGTTTCATTTTCCACTATAAAGAACAGTTTAAACAGTGTTAGAGTTTGCTGTACACCAGTGACCTTCTCTGGCTGAAAAATCTTTATCCCAATGTTTTCTTCTTATTGTGTTATTTAGAAATGATTTAATTCAGTCTAAGTACCGAGATGCTGGCGTTCCCTCATTTTTCCGTCACTGCTGAATGTTATTTTTAAATGTTACTTTCACATATGTTGTGTAAGGAATGAATTGAGGAAATCAAAGGTTAGCCCTGAGTCCCTTTCTTTTTTGCTCAACTATTTGTCTGTTTCCCTTAGGATGTGTCAAAAGCTGACTAGTTTCGAAGTACTTATCAGATCTTGGGCCATTCTGTGTTATCTTGGTGATTGTCTTGAAAGTAACTAAGTAAAGAAGAACTAAGATGAGGAGAAAGGTGAGCCCTGCCCGCTAGTCTCTGCTCCAAAGGTTGCCTTCAATTTTCCCTTTGTTTTTAATCTGTTTTCTATTAGAAGTGTATCAAAGGCTGGATAGTTTCAAAGTACTTACCAGATCCTAGTTTGCTTCTATGTTTTTCTTAAGTGCCCGGTCAAAGGCTGGCTAGTTTCAAAGTACTTACCAGATCCTGGGCTGCTCTTTGTTCTGCATCTGTTAAGTTCCCTTTCTTTTTGTATCACCCCATTCCATAAATCAAACTTCAAAGAGATCCTTAGGCCTAGATGACTTGCCCCGTAGATTACTCTTGAACCTGGTTGTTTCAATTAAATTCTCTTATGACTCCATAGCCCAATGGATTGAAAACTTGCCATCATCTTTCTTTAGAATCAAAGTTTATTTTGTTCACTTGCAACTTCTCACCTTTGAACCTATTTGCATATAGATCTTTCCGTCTCAGACAGCAACTATGTTCAACCATCCGAGAAAACCAAACAAAACCCTTGGCCTTCATAACTAGCCTAATATCATCACCCCAAACTTCAAAGACAATATCCATCTTTGTACATATTGGAGAGATCCCTCTCCGGATTCAGGAGGGCTAGATCCTAGAATCCCAAAGTTGGTTGAAATGATGTTAACTCTGTGATCGGACTTTACCAATCTTGCTTGTTACAGAGACCTAACAGATCTGAATTCAAGAGGGACGAGGATATAAAGGTCAGATCTAGTGAAAATAGGTGCAGAAAACAGTAAAAAACCAGAGGGAAAAGTGTTGCAAAAAAGGTGGTGAAAGGCTAAAAATTTAAGGGAAATAGAGGGGGACCCTAAAGGAGGACAAAAAAAACTGAAAATAGTTGTTTTGGATGGATGAATAACTGATCTGAAATGGATCTGAAAGTGCAGGTTCAGATCTAAAAAAATAGCTAAACACACTGAAATCTCGGAATACTTGCTTCAGCTAAACTCCTCCGAGAAAGGTGGAAGCGTATTAAACTCCTAGAAGTGGTTCCTACTTCAAAAAGTAAAACAAAGCAAGTACAGGTCCAATACAAGTGGAGAGGGAGGTTAGAAAACCCTGAACAGTAGCCTAGAGAAACCCAGAAAAATCACAGAAAAACTCCTGCAAAAAGTACAGGTTGCAGGTTCTGACCTATTTTCAGTAGAGGTCGCAGCTTTCGGGCGTTTTTCTTCCTCCCAAAAGTTGAGGTCATAGGTTTTGGCCCAAAAACTGTGACCTACACTTTTTTCCATCTCAGGAGAAGGTTTCAAAAAAAAGTATCGTCTCAGCTGCCGCTGATACCTGTCGCCTACGCAATAGGCCTAGAAACACACTGAAGTTAGAATTTTTATTGTTTTAGGGTTTTAAAGGTTAAAAACAACATCAAAAAATGAAAAATAAGAAACTGAAGAAAAACCCTAGGGGTTGAAGCAGCTGGTCATTGAGGGATCTGAAAAACGATAGCAGTCATAATTATAAACCCTTGTGGAGTCGCCAGTTGTTAGTGTGAATTATAATCGCAAGCGTACGAAAAAATCTCACTTTAGTTGTGCATAACAAACATCCCTAACATCAAAGATGGTTTTCAATTTCCTTAGATATGCAGTTAGTGATCAAATTAAATGCTACAGAAATCCATATCTATGCATTTGAAGACATTAAACAGCAAATAAAAGCAAGAGTTGCTCCATGCATCCAATGAACAAGACAAGAATGTTTTTAAAGAATTTTTGTATTTATGACACCTGGGAAGGGAACATAGAAAGATGTTACCAGTCTCCCTCAATGGGATGGGTTCTTGTATGTCCTCAGCCCTTCAGATCTAAGATCTCTCTCTCTTGATGGTGTAGAAAACCTAGACAAAAATGGAACTCAAGGGGAGCTCACAAGAAAAAAGTAGAAAAATATGACGATGATGGAGGATCAAATTCAGACCAAAAATATAGATCCAAAGCGATCATTAGGCAACAAAAGGTAGTGAATGAATGGAAAAGCCCTTCTATTTATAACAAAATATTGAGTTAGTCTAGATATTGGTGCATAATTGAAATATTATTAACCAAATCTAGATCCAACTTTTATGGAATATTTTATTATTTTTGTTGGAGGGAAAAGGAATTTGAATTTGGTCAAATCCCTTTATTTGTAAATAATAAATAAATAAATGGTTTATTTATTATTTTAATAATGTGGTTGAGTAATAATTAAATAAATAATTATTTATTCAATTATTTATAAATTATTTATTCAAATTTAACAAGGAATATTATTTAAATAATGTTTTAAATAATTATTCCTAGAAAATAATAAGATAAATAATGATTTATCTAATTAATTTTCCTTTTTGGGTTAAATATGACAAGGAATATTAATTAAACTTCTTTTTACTTAATTCTCCCTTGAGGAAAATCAAACAAATAAGGATTTATTCAATTATTCCTCATGGAGTTTCATGTTTAGACCATAAACAACTTAATAAAGTATGGATTACTAAGTTATTTTTCATAGAGAAAGCAATTTTACTAGGGTAAAATTGGTCTTACATGGTGTACTTTGGTCCATCTCATAGTAACATGTTATATGACCAAAAATTGGTGTAACACTAGGAGGACTGAACTATGGGCCATACCATCTATCGTGCATTAAAACGGGTGAAAAACCTACAAACTTAGAAGATGGATTTCCACACGCGTAGTTGTCTGTGATAAAGGTGGTTAATGAGCATTTCCCTGATATCATTCAGTTTCTTAATACCGGATGCGCGCTTGATGAGTATAAAGTTTAGTAGAAGAAATAACTCATGGTGCGCGCAACCGACTTCACCATTATTACTGGACAGTTGTACAAAATGGGTGCAATTGAGGTTCTACGGAGATATGTCCTAGAGTATGATAGAATTGCAATCCTAAATGAAGTTCATGGAGCGGTTGTCAGTGGCCATTATGCAGGTAAGGCCACTACGCATAATATTTTAAGAGATGGGTTATGGTGGCCCACATTGCACCATGATGCCTATGCGCATTGTCATGCATGTGATGTATGCTAGAGGATGGGAAAGCCCTCGCTTAGAGATGAGATGCCCTTGCATCCACAGATGGTGCTGCAAGATTTTGAGAAATGGGTTATAAATTTTGTGGGACCAGTCAATCCTCTAGGAAGGAAGAGTGGTGCGCACTACATTATCACTGCGACAGATTATGTGACCAAATGGATTGAAGCCAAACCTATGAAGGATTGTGGTATTGATACAACTGCACATTTTATATTTAAGAATATTGTGACTCAGTATGGTTGCCCTAAGATTATGATAATTGATCAGGGTATGCATTTTGTAAATGATACCATTGAAGCATTGATAGAAGAATTCAAGATTCACCATCAGAATATCTCCCCCTATCATCCTGAGGTGAATGGCATGGTTGAAACATTAAATAAGATACTAGAAACTGTGCTGACAAAGGTGTCTAGTCCTAACCGAAATGATTAGGATGAGCAAGTTCCAGCAGTTCTCTGGGCATATAGGACAACTTGCAATAAGTTGACCGGAAGGACACCTTTCAGGATGGTATATGGGCAAGAAGCTATGTTGCCGATGGAGTTCATTGTTCCTAGTCTCCGCATTGTATCATTCACCAATATGGCTGAAGAAGATGCTCTAGAAGACCAGTTGTCACATTTGGATGCTCTAGAAGAATATCCTTTTATTGCAAATTATCACCAGCAGATTCAAAAAACATTTGAAAAATCCTGGCATGATAGGCATATCAGGAAAAATGTGTTCAGGGAAGATTATTTGGTCTTACTATATGACAAGAAGTTTTCACGCCACCTAGGGAAACTAAATATGCATTTCAGAGGGCCCTATGTTGTTAATTAAATCATGGATGGAGGAGCAGTGTGCCTAGCCACGTTGAGCAGTGAATACCTTCCTGGGTATGTAAATGGAAGCCATTTGAAGCCATACAAGGATGACCATGTTTTTGGGTCCAGTATAGGGTCTATAAATGTACCAACATTTAATTTTTCAATCCGGATAGTTTGTGAACTTTGAGATGTAGCATTGGAAATGCCAGAGAGAGCCCCTGGAAACCTGCAAAACAAATTCTAGTCTATCTTGTGCATTAATCTCTGAAATAATTGAAATCATACACTAAAAGATAATTCAAGAAACACCAATCCAAAAAATCAAAATCATGCGGGAAATAAAAGGCAATCTTATACTCTTTAACAATGTGAAAGGAAATCCTAAGTACGAGAAAACAAAAAGGAAATCAGAACTAGAAACCAAGCATTTTTGACACAATATCAAAAAACTGTAAATGCTGGAATAAATTCAAGTCTTACCATGAGAGTGCATGATAATAGGAATTTCAAAAGTTGTGCTTTTAAGGAATCATAAGTTCAAGAGTGTTGTTATACATCTTTATTCATTATTCTCGTATTACCCTACCCTATTTCTAAAGAAATAAATATCACCTTTAAGTGCAGGCATACTTCCAATGAAGCCATGTGCTTGACAAAATGTTTATTATACTCACACTTGGTTTTAAATAATAGACTTCAATATATACCAAAGCATGAGAAACTAGTTGCTTCAATTGACATGGTACCAAGGGATGTTTAACGATGAGGAAATAAGGTGGCTTGATGACTAATAGAGACCAGGATTCAATGGAATCCACATATTTATGATTATCCGACTGATGCAAGTCTTCCATACTTTGATAGTCACTTTCCTGGAGGCACAAAGGATCTGGTGAAATATAGAAGATAAATCCCTCAAGTTTAGGCTCAAATATTTGATTTTCAGATTGATAAGAATGGTTGAGAGGGATTCTAGGGTTTTTAGTTTCAACAAAATTTCTAGAACAAGTTCCAATGAAATATTGCTCCTACGGTGGTCTCCAAATTATATTTTCTCGGGGTGAATGCTCTGCGGTAATGGGGGAAGTTTCCAAATTCATTCCCTTTCCAAAAATGGAAGATTTATCATTTTCTTCAATAGTGGAATCAACGGGAAGAATAGGTGGTTCAAATTTTTGTGCAACCTGATGATTTAGATTAGGGTTTAGGATGTGGTTTGGGCTAGGGTTTTGGTTAATTCTTGGACTAAGGTTTGGATTATGCTGAGGATTTGGGTTATGGTTTGGACTAGGATTAGGGCTAGGGTTTTAATGAGGGCTAGGGTATGGGTAAGGATAAGGAATAGGGTATGGACTAGGGCTAGGGTATGGATTAGGGTTTGTACCAGGACTAGGGCATGGAGTAAGGTATGGACTAGGGTTAGGGTATGGACTATGGCTAGGGTAAGTTTTCACATGCAGTTGGGACCATGGAGGAGGATAACTTAATGGTGCATTGGAAATAAATTGTGGTTGTTGTTGGTTCTCATATGATTAAATTTGCATGGGATATTTCCCTAGAGATAAGGATCCAAACAATTACTGAGGCCATGGAGATATATGGCTCGAGGATGAGGGCCAAGGAGAGGGCCACTACGAAAATGAAGTAGAATATTCAATTGGAGGAGGATTAAAATGTTTCCATGAAACTGCAGGATTCTAAACATGTTGGGAAACCTGCTCAGGAAAATAAAAATTATTCAAAGTATCAAATTATAATGGGTTTTGAGTTATACTTGGTAGTTTATTCGATTCCTTACTTGATTCCATGAATTCCTGCAGTAAACTTGGCAGTGATGGGCAATGTTCTTTTGGATGATCCTATTCACAAATTTTGCAAACTTTCAGGCTACTAAGTGGAGACTTCCAAGGAAGTGTTTCTGTCTACAGTTGGGGAAAAAGATAAGCTGTTGGTTTTCATCCTGCTTCCACTCTTCCTACAGGTCATCCAATTTCAAAATAAAATGTTTTATAACATCATTTTTAATTTTGAGAAAAATGTTAAATTATGCAGTTGTTAATTCCTCATTGGATGAGTTGTATCTCTATGTACTAGCATAAAAAATCCTCATTGAATGATTCCTAAAAATACCATTTTCCTGTTTTCAACAAGCCCACTGGTACATTTGTTAGCACATGAGTAGTGTGTATATATATGTGTAGCATGGGGGATTGTTACAATATTAAATAAAATGAGAAACATTAAAGCAACAGTGCAGGAAAGAAATAATTTCAAAGAACATAAATTTGCAAGAGAAACTAAGTAAAGGAAAAAAACCAAATGCAACAGATCACCAAGGTCAATCCCCTAAGCGTCTCCCCAGAAATAGAACCAAAATGTTGGGTGCAGTATAGGGTCTATAAATGTAACAAAATTTAATTTTTCAATTCGGATAGTTCATGAACTTCGAGACACGATACTGGAAATGCCAGAGAGAGCCCCTGGCAACCTGCAAAATAAATTCTTGTCTATCTTGCACATTAATCTCTGAAATAAATGAAATATTGCACTAAAAGAGAGTTCAAGAAACACCAATCCAAGCAATTAAAATCATGCAATAAATGGAAATCATGTACTCTTTAACAATTCGAAACGAAATCCTAAGTACGAGTAAATAGAAAGGAAATCAGAACTAGAAACCAAGCAGTGTCGACACAATATCAAAAGACTGCAATTGCTAGAATAAATTCAAAAGAAATTCAAAACCTTCTGCCTACACTACTTCTGCCTGCACTAATTATGCTTGCATTAACCTTTGTGTGAAATTAGCCTGAAAGCATCAGCAATATAATGAGTAAATCTATTGTGTAAATAACTTGTAAAGAAATTGATTCAATATGAATCTCTCACCTTCCTTGTCCCCAAAATTTAATCGTGTAAAATTGTCTAGAAGCTTAATGGATCATAAATATTATCGTTTTCAACATAACGTAGTTTCCATCACGGAAACATAAATTTATATATGATTTTTGCTTCCATAAACACTTAAGTAGATTTCAAGCTCTAGGATATGAATTAAATGGGTCTAGATCAATTAAGGAATTCAAGTTTCATGTTACATCTGTGGAGGGACGCAAGATTATAAAGAAATATTTAGAGTGCAAGCACAATCCGTAATGCGGTAAATCAATTAATTCTACTTAGAGTGCAAGCACAATCTGTAATGTGGTAAATCAATTAATTCTACAGTTGCAATCAAATTAAATGACATCAATTTGAAAACGGAAAGAGAACAAAAATAATTAAACCTTGAAATATAAATTCACACAGTAAATAAAAATTTAAATGCTAATTAGTTTAAGAGATGTAGAGTGGTGTCGAGTTGGTCTGGCGACCAACCCGGCCAGCTCATCTGCACTATGTGTAACCTATTTCACACAGAAATTAAAACCACGAGGTGCAATAAATAAATGAATAGAGCATGTTGGAAATTTCTTGCATTAATTCTTGAAAAAAAACAGTGTTTACATTCTGCGACAACAATTAGCTCCAGCAAGACAAGAGGAGAGATTCACCGATTATAAAATGTGTGAGGCTACATTGGGATCAAATCCTCCCTCTTGTGCATTCCTTTTGTGCCTGTGTGTGCCTCCCAATTCCCCTTTATTGATTTCCTAAATCACTACATAATTAAATTAAATTGTTTGCTTCAAGAAACTTATATATATACATCGAATTACAATTTTGGGCTTTCAATCAACCAATCAAAATATAGGAGGCAGAATATTAATCTTAACAATTTTCCAAGAATAAAACTTAGTTTGGCAACCAAATGTAAAAATAGGGAATGATCATGGTGAATCATTCCTCTTTTCCTGGAGTGGCGATATTTCTAGAAAGTTCGATTTGACACTTTGTGACCTAGATTGTGACTGTGCGGCCTTCTCCCATGTCTATCATCTTCTTGGATGATCCTTGTCATTTCCCGTACGAAAATCACAACTACCATGGAGATGTTCATCCCCAACTACCATGATCACACTCATCGTAGTAGACGTGACGTGAAGAACGACATTATCATTTCCACGAGAAAGATTCATGCAATAGAACTATTGCGAGGCATCTATGCAACTCAAGTCTCAAGGAAATTTTTCTAGCAACCTCATGTGCTTCAGGAAGATGGCCATTTATTTTTGTGGAGGTCCTTTTAATTAATGCATCTAATCCATATTCTTTGATCCCCTCCACATCCATCCTATGAAAACTCCTACATATACACATATACACCTCATCTTGAATACGTGGATTCCACCATCATGCTTGACATAGATTTCTAATTTCTATACTAATATATTAGGAGATATACACGTAGTTCTCATATCAATGCTTCTCAGCAGCTTTACATACAATGAATTTGTATTGAGAGGCCTTCAACAAAAGTTGCAAAAGCATTGGATCAATGAAGTCAAGCATCTGATCTTGGTATGATTTGGTAAGGTAATATGAAGCTGAGGATACTCTCAAAAGTATTGACTATAAATTTGAATAGAGTTGGCAGAGCTCTATTTCCAATATAAACATCTACATCAATTTTCAACTACTCGAACGACACTTCGATTTCTGGGAGTTCTAAACCCACTCTGTTAATTCTATCCTGGAGTTTGAGCGGGGTGCGATCATTTTCATCTTCAGTAACATGCAGGATCTTCTCAATGAGATGTTTCCTATCTAGCCTTGAAACATCAACTTTTGTATGTTCATCGGTTCTACCTGCTATGGTGTAGGAATGTGTTGTATGGTGTAGCCAGATAAATGCAGGTCCAAAGCCTGTATAAAAACATGATCAAATCAATTTTGAACATGCAACATACAAACCTCAATTAATAATGTTTTAATTATGTTAAAATGAGGAAAGTAACAAATACTCGCAACAATAATTATTTAACCAAACAACAACATGAGTAAAAAATAAGACAAAATGGTGGCCCAACACATGTGCCTACCAAATAACTATATGGTCCGAGTATCAGAACTGCGCAGATGGGATGGAAGATGCACAGTAAGGTGCAATGCGCGTGCGGTAGCTGCATGAGGGGGTTGACTGGGTCGCATTGGTGTCAAAAACTAGCCATTGGAACAGTAAAAATGGAAAAGACAAATTTATTATCGTTTATGGGAGCGTCTAAGTTTCATTTAATAAAGGGATTTTTCTAGATTTGGGACCATTTTTCCATTTATGGAGACACATTAATGTAGAAGGAGTAATTGAAGACGTGCCATAAGTATAAATATGACCTATGGGGTGGAAATAAGTCCCTTTTCTTTCTGAGTGAATTCTTTTCTTTGAGTTCCCTGATTTCTGCTGCATACTTTGTGTCTATCTTGTTTAGATCAAGGTTTCAAGGACGCGTTGCGCCGAGTAGGGTTGGATTACATTATTCCTGGAAATATGACAACTGTGAGACATGCAGAAGACCTTACTGTGCCCAAAATCCCTATTTTTGAAACACATGTGCCCTCCAAGTCTAAGAAGGTGTAGTCTTCTGGTACCCAAAAACATCCAAGGGAGAAGACCCCTAAGCCGCACTCTACTATAGTTGAGAAGCTAAAAAGGCCTATGGCCAAGGTCCTTAAAGAAATTTTTAAAGGAGAAGAGGATGTGGTCGAAGTGGTTGCATTCTTGCGACTGTTGAGCCATGTTGCGTCGCGTAAACCCTCAATCAGAATTCCTAAATACCTAGAGAAGTTGCGTGCAAGTATTCAATGCCACTAATCTAAGAAAACGTCCCAATGGAATGGGACATGTTTTTTAAATTTCCGTAGCTCAGATTAGATGATTGGGACATTGCAGACATTCAAAAAATTCCAAAACTTTCACCAAAGGTATATCTAGATCAAATCACATATGAAGGAGGCATTATGCCACTCAAGCCAAAGAGATGGGTACTAAGTCTATACAAGGCAGGCCTGCTAAATTTTGATACAGATCGCTCATTTTGGGTGCAGCCCCATAAATGACATCTATGTCGGGAAGTTTTTTAGGTCCCTATATTACTAGTGTAGTACCTTATTGTTGTTAGTGTAGCCCCATTATTGCTATTTTTGTACACTTGTAGCCCCCATATTTTTATTATTGTGCCCAATAAAAGCCACTATTGTTATTTTTGTGCCCTTACATTATTATTGTTAGGTGAGCTAGGATTATATTGTGACCCCATGGACTCCTATATATAGAAAGGAGGTTTTGTCACTTGTATCATCCAATAATTGCTCATATATGTAATTTAAATGAGGTTTCCCCCTTTAAGTGATTGATTTCTAAGGCATTGATTTCTCTTTTCTTCTATTTTTGGATTTGGTTTCATAAAATTTGGTATTAGAGCTTTGGATTCTATGGTTTTGCTACTCCAAACAGGACATTTTTTCTACGAAGTGTCAGAAGCTAAAAAAACCCATTTGCGAAGAACTCTTGAGGAACTAAGTGTAAAAATTTCAGATCTTGGTTCACAATACTTTCGGAGATATTATCTATGGAAATTAGGGCTTTTGCAGGATCTTGAATTTCATCTCAAAGAGATGACCTTGGGAAAATATTCATAACTCTCTCTCTCTAAGCATCAGATTAGAATTTTGTAAAAAGTGGACGCAAGTACATGGACTGTAGTTTCGTATATCAATTTTAGATCTGAAGGAGGAAACCATGACACATGGAACGCCATACAAGTTCACTCTACTGAACTATTCCATAATTAGATCATTGTGGGATATTGGGTATAACTTTCCCTTGAAGAATAAAAATCAGGTCAGACCTGTGGCATTAGAAAGAAGACTCAATATGGAGCTCCTGAAAAACAAGAAAAAGGTGTGTATTTTTTTTTTCAAATTGCATAAGTCTTCCTTGAAAAATTAGTTTGATGTGATTCTAAGGGCATATTGAAGCATAGATGTCAATATTGGGTTCTAAAATTCCCCCTAAAAATAATTCAACACCCACTAAGCCCTCAGAAGGCTCTAACAAAATTATTAAAGAAAGATGCATTTTCATGGACTCTTGAAGCAACTAAGGCCTTTGAACATCTTAAAGAGGAAATGTGCCTAGCATCGGTCTTAGCTATGACAGACTTCACAAAAACCTTTATTGCGGAATGTGATGCCTCAAGAAATGGAATTGGCATTGTGTTAATGCAAGAAGGAAGACCCATTGCTTTTGAAAGTCGTCCAATCAAAGTAAATTATTTACAAAAAACTATTTATGAGAGGGAAATGTTGGCAATACTATATGCACTAAGGAAATGGCGACCATACCTAATGGGAAGACACTTCAAGGCAAAAAATTAGCATGATAGTCTTAAATACTTTTTCGAACAAACACTGTCTTTAGAAGAGTGGAAAAAATGGTTCACAAAGAAGTTGGGTTATGAATTTGAAATCATCTAGAAAAAAAGGGAAGCTAAATGTTGTTGCAGATGCACTCTTAAGAAAGGATGAAGAGGTGGAAGCATTACTTTGTGCCATTTCTATTATCCAACTATATTGGATAACGGAAGCAAGGGATAAATGGAAGAATTTTGAAAAAGTGTGGACACTCATTCAGAAGTCGCAGCAATATCCTAGTACATCTGATACATTTAGTTGGAAAAATGATTCCTTATGTACAGAGATAGCTTATATATTTGTAAGAATTCCCAACTAAAACAAAAGATTCTTTTGGAATTTCACACCTCTCCCTTAGGAGGAAACTCAGGATTTTTAAAAACTTACCAAAGGGTGAAGAAGTAATTTTTTTGGGATGGCTTTAAATATGATATTCAAAGTTTTGTGGCAGAATGTTTCATTTTCCAGCAAAATAAAGTTGAGAAAATTACGATCACGGGTCTTCTATAGCCTTTATCCATTCCAAGTCAATGTTGGGAGGAGGTTTCAATGGATTTTATCACAAGTTTACCTAAGTCTGAAGGAAAGAGCTTCGTCATGGTGGAAATTGATAGAATTACTAAGTATGCACACTTTGTGCACTATCTCATCCATTTAAAGAAAGTAGAGTTGCTACTGCATTTATGGAAACAATTCAAAATATACATGGAAACCCAAAGATTATTGTAAGCGACAAAGATCCCATTTCTACTGGAAATTTTTGGACAGAATTATTTTCTTGTTTGGGTACTCAACTAGCTCATAGCTCATCTTATCATCCTAAATCTTAGGGGAAAACTAAGATAGTGAACAAATGTTTTGAAGGATGTCTTCGTTGTTTTGTATCTAATAAACAAACACAATAGGTCAAGTGGTTACCTCTAGCTGAATGGTGGTAGAACACTTCCTTCAATACCGCAGCAAAAATGACCCCATTTATGGACTTTATGGATATAATCCACCTTCCATCACATCATATTTAAGATAAAATTCTAAGGTTCAAGTAGCGGAAGATCACATCAAGCATAAAAAACAAGTTCTCCAACTCTTAAAGGATAACCTAAATTTGGCACAAAATCGAATGAAACAACAGGCAGATCAACATCGCAGAGAGACAATTTTTGATGTAGGAGACTGGGTATTTTTACGACTACAACCATACAAAAAAATTTCCCTCAAGCAAGCTAAGAAGGATAATAAATTATCACCAAAGTGCTATAGTCCTTAGAAGGTGTTTCAAAATATTGGTACTATCGCATACAAATTGGAGCTTCTTGCATCTCCTCGAGTGAACCCATTTTTCCATGTTTCATGCTTAAAGAAGGTTATAGATGAAAAAATTCCAGTTCAAACAATATTTCCAAAACTTTGTGAGGAAGGAAAAATCAAATTGGAACCTGAAGTAGTCACGGAAAACAGAACTCAACAACTATGAAATCGATCAATTTCATAGTATTTCATCAAGTGGAAGAACCTACCCACTGAAGATTCCACATGGGAGGATGGGAATTTTACACAGAAGCATCCATAACCACTCAAGCATTGAGGACAACACTTTTTTGAAGGAGAGGGGATTTTTAGGTCCCTATATTACTAGTGTAGTCCCTTATTGTTGTTAATGTAGCCTCCTTATTATTATTATTGTACCCTTGTAGCTCCCACATTGTTATTAGTGTGCCCCATAAAATCCACTTTTGTTATTGTTGTGCCCTTACATTATTATTGTTAGGTTAGCTAGGATTATATTTTGACCCCATGGACTCGTGTTGGTTTGAGGGATCTTGACCCAAGTTTGGCTTTAAGGTTTACCAACAAAACCCTTTTAATACTATCCCTTTTGGCAATGGCCTGCTTGCGTAGGTCAAGGTCTCACCCGAAGTAGTATGGGAGGGTGTTGGAACCAAGTTTCTACACCCTGAGAGAGAGAAATTTAATTGAATTGGGTCCCTTCAGATCTAACATACCTGCACTATAGAAGCCCTAACACAGAAACCCTTAACAGTATATCGGCGGAATATATTCATCGAAGCTCATAAACCATTAGATAGCATCCTAACAGAAGCAAAGCCACTAAATCTAACCAGATCTATGCATTCATCCTCTTTTACAATATCGTATCCACATATGCATCAGTAAATCATCTACATTCAGCAAACATATATAACTTTAGAAATGACACAAAGCACAACCAATAATCATAACACAGAGATAATCTAGCTATCACAAAATAATCTTCTCATTCATTAATATCCAGATCTAGTTTATAGACTCTATTTACTAGCCCACGCACATAACCAGCGGGGTCCACATGCAACAGGACTCAAGGTCTTTGTGCACACGGCTAGCAATAGCCCTTACCCAAACAATCGACATAAAATATCCACAGATTTGTATCTAGGCCTAATCCAAAACTTAGCCTCTCTCTAGACTCAATTTATCCATCTATTTATAAAATATTAGCCTGTGCTACTCTATGGTCCGCAAACCATGGTTTAAGGAATTTTGGTCTACCCTTTGACCCATTACAACTCATTGGGGATTTAACCCACCCCAAAGCCCCTACGTTAGACTATATTATTACAAAATATTACAAAAATGTTCCAAAATTTCCGCTAGGGGACCTTGCTCCAATAGGCCCCCAACACAATCTTGTGACTCGTCCTAAGTCACAGTGACAATGGGGTCTTCATCTTATCCTGGAGTTGTTCGATAGCAGCGGCAAAAGGGGTCAGGACACCTTCGCTCTACGCGATTGCATTTTGTGCGATGTCAACCAGTTTTTTTGAAGTTGGGCATTTAGTAGCTGCGATGATGCTCTCCATGGTTTGGTTCAACTGCTTCACTATTACAACCAAGTCCTGTGAAAGTTTGAGAGATTTGTGAGCCCATGGCTTCAGGTGGTCACTGAGGACCTACTTCTTGTGGAAAATCCCCTCAATTTCATCTCTGAGCATGTGCTTTACTGTGAACTCTGTGTATTCTGTGCAATTTCTATCTGTATGTCTGGGTGAGCTACCCCCTCTGACACCAGCAACCCTGAGTTCATCTTCTAAGCGAGAATGACTTCTTCTAACCCTGCCAATTCATCGCCTGTCATGACTTGCGGAAATTGGGTCTAAAGACGTATTTGAGGTAACCCTGATGTGGAAGATGTCATGTCTACACCGACCAATGGAAAAGGAAAGGAGAAGGAGAAGGGGAAGGAGAAGGGAACAAAGAAAGGAAAGGAGAAAGCCACGAAGTGGGCCACGGTGAAGCCATGCACGTCCCCTCGAATTGGGCATTCTCCTTGACAGGAACACTGCAATCTTGGCTGGATCAACAATCAATCCCTGCTGACATACAATGTTCCCTAAAAAAATCCAAAATGGTACACAAAATATGTGTTTTTTGATGTTTAGCGAAATTTGGTGTTTCCTGCAAGCATCCAACATCATGCACAGGTTTGACACATGCTTCTTTACTAATCCAAAAATTGTAAAATAATCAAAATATACCTCCAGAAACTTATGAATGAATTCTTTAAATATTGCAACTACTACGCATGAGAAAATGGTATGGGAATTCTTGAGCCCAAAAGGCATCACGGTGTACTGGAAAGACCCCCACTCAGTCATCAAGGTTGTCTTGTTGCAGTCTTCAGGTGCTATTATAATCTAATGGTACCCTGAAAACCCATCAGTGAATGAGTATGCTTCTCGACCTCCCACATTCTCCAAAATTTCATCAGAGAATGTTGTAGGGAAAGGATCATATATGCAGGCATCATTCAGCTTGTGCAGATCTACGGGGATCCTCATCTCTCCCTTGGTTTTATTTTCTTGGACCACCATAGGGCTTACCCAATCCGACTGCTCTACTGGCTCAATGATACCCGCGACCACCATCTTATCGATTTCCTCCTTGACTTTCTATTTATATTTAGGGTTCAGCCGATATGGCCGTTGTTTGACAGGATGTGTGTCCAGTTTTAAGGTGATTCTCATGACACCCATATCTCCCACGATGCCCTTTAGCTTAGAGAACTTCATAGGGAACATGTCCTGATATTCGGTTAGCAGCTCCGTGATCTTGCCAACTGTATCATCGTCCTAGTAATCCCCAACTTTAGCCATCTTGGGCTGCTCTTCCGTTCCAATGTTGACTTCCTTCAACTTTAATGGCTTGGTCACATCTACTGTCTGCAATAGGGGTCCTACCACTGCATGTTCTCCTTATAACTCTGGGATAGTGATATTTTTGGGATCGTCATCGCAGTCCTCTACTAACAAATTTCGGCAGTTGACAATATCCTGCATATGCGCATCCCAAGCTGGCGCAACACATTATTTTTGAGGTAAGGACTCATTAAAGACAAGAGCATCTATATCTTGCAGGGCTTCATTCGGTTTCTCCATCCCTACTACTAACCCAAACGTCACCATGAAATATTTTGTCATTGTACCCTAGTGGCGAGTGCACTGGTGAAGCTCCACATCTAAATACCAGGTGGTGGGGACTGGCCCTATTGCATGAATGAACATATGGACTCACTCATTCCAGGTCCTTTCGTTCCAAACCTCCATCCACATAGCTAGGTAGTTGTGCGGTTCGCCACGTCCAGATAAGAGTTCCATGGGAGGGTTAACCAGAGGTTCAAATCATAGAATCATCATTTTTCGGCATTGCTCCTAGTCCAGGAAAGCCTCCTTATGATTTTCCCACCACAATGCAGGGTGTTGTCGCTCCTAGAGACAGCCTAGAGTTGTGATAGACCAGTGCCTAGGACATCTTATATAACAATGAGCATATGGTATAACAGAGGGAATTATCAATAACAAGATCTCATGCTATCTTCTATAAAACAAGGACTTGTGCCTTAAATGGGACGAGACCTTCGAAGTTAACACTAGATGAAGGGAGGGCAGCATACGAAAACTCCCGATATAAAAGAGACAATTCGAGAGACGGCTTGCGCGCTAAGAGGGCCAATTCAGAGATACCTTACAGAAATAATTTATCAGAAGGTGTATGTAGTGAATGAAATATTGAGAAGATACTAGTTAACATTGAGCTGATATCCAGATACACAATACCACCATGCATGGGCTTACCAATCTAAGAATCCATACATGATAATAGCGTTTTAAAAACACCCTCCCAAAGAAACTAATATAGCAGAAGCATGGTTTAGATGAATAGTGGAACATAATATCATGCATGAGCCATATTTAAAGCGCTTGACTAATTCGAGCATGGGTATCAACTAGGATAAATCCATACCAAGAATCAGTGAGCCACTCGCATTCCAAAACATGATACATGAAAGATGGGTGAAATGAAATGATCTATTTAAATAACACATAAGAGAAAGTTATGGACTGTGAAATACCAAAGACCAGAATCCTCTTTAACAGATGGAACTCCTCCTCACTGAGACCCTATGGGCTCTAAGCCTTCATACAAGAATTTTACAAAATGTATACAAAAATCCTTTCACTGCATAATTTTCTAATAAAATATGGAACCCTGATCATCTGTTATTTTTGGAGCTTTATAGGGGAACAAGGAAACTCGAAAAAGGGAGTAGGTGATGAACATTTAATTATCTCATTAAAACAAAATGGCGGAGACGTGCCCACCCATACTGCTCGATGACTTTGTAATGTTGTTTGTACTCTATGGCCTGCTAACTAAAATAAATGCACTGGGTAGAAATCTCTTCAGGAACAGGGCAAAGCAATAAAATCACATAAACATTCTGTCCTTTCCAAAGGAAAATGGTGCTGAAAAGAAAGCTTTAGAGTATGTTTTCTACGAATGGTACCCACTGCCTTCAAAATCCTGAATTAGAGCTTAAGATCTTCAATGCTGAACGTTGAATTCCTGATCTTTCACTGATATTTCTCTACTTCTCCATTAATATCTTCATCTGCGAAATCGGCGCCTTAAATGTCCTTGCAAGGTTTGACAGATTTTAACCTCGCTTCTATAATGGAAGTCTTATCGATTTGCCTTCCCAGGCTTTTCTTCATCATTTCAGCTCCTGCAAATGGTCCTTTGATGTGTCGTCCATCACAGTAATAGCGATTGTGAATCATGATAGTTTTCCGCCGCTGTAAACCTACAAAACCCGCAAACGCGTTAGGAAAACCATGAGCGGGGAGGATGGACGTAGTGGCGATAACTGTGTAGTAGCGCGGAATGATGAAATGGTGGAAGGATGTGGGGTGGCGACGAAAATGTATTGAAACAATGGTGAATGGACTGGGTGGAAAAATGCATTGGTGAAGGTTGGTGGAGCACAATAATTGAAAAACCTTTGAATTTGATCTTTTGAATGAAATCTAAGGAAGACGGAAGAACAAGCGGCTAATGACACGTGGAATGGTGACATGGAGGAGGACCAGGTCAATGGTGGGGTATGCAAGTGATCTGGACCATCTGATCTCATGACGAGATCGACGGTTGAAACTGCATCAGAGGACGATGAAACGGTGGGCCAGGGGCGCTATTGACTTGGATTAACACTCGAGCAGCTTCGGAGTGCGACGACCATTGGATGAAGACCTCCAGATCTGATGGCTATCATGAATATCACGTCGTGACTACGGACGAACGATAACGTGTGATGGAGGGCCGTTTTGGAATCGTACACGGGGACACGCGGCGAGTGATGTATGGAATCGCTTCGAATTGAGAAATACTGCCCGACTCCGAAAGGCGGTGCGATAGATACCGAGCAGTTTTTGAACAGTGGAAGCGGGGCGGGGACCACCGAGACGGATAGGTTGCGGACCGTTGATTTAGCAGGATGATCGGACGGTTGGAATATGATGAGACGGGCAAATGGAGTGGGGATCGCGTGCGCGATGGGGTCGCACAGGTTGTCGGATCTGCGTAGATCGATGGTTAATACTGCTTCCAATATACATTTTTGATAAGTGCATATTGGATTAGCTCCTAGTTTTGACTTCCAGTCACGTGGAGAAAAAGATAGAGGGGGCTAGGACCGAAAGGGCTAGGCTTTATAGATTTTCAAAATATGGATTTTTCGGCTCTTTTATGCAATTTTGAAGTTGGGAGGAGGTAACGATAGGTGGAAAACAGATTTTTCAGGGCAAAAAGAGGGGATTTGAAAGGTTTAGGCCATATTTTTTGACGAAATTTTATATGAGGCTGATGTGGTCAACATTAGCTCCACCTGGGGACGGCATGTTCATCCTTGGACGTGTCGAGAACTTCACAGACCATCTGATAATCTTCTAGAAAACACTGTTCTTCAGCAATCCTATTTTTCTTTTCATGATCCATCACAACACCTATATTATTTAAATAAAGATGAAATAGAAAATTAATATACAGTATAATACACCAAGTTGTCCTTGCCTAAATTAGAACTGAAAATGGGGCTTGAGAAATTGGCCATTTACAGGGGCTTCGAGCAATTCTCCCTGTAGATTCTCCAACCTGAAAGTGTTGTTACCTCCTTGTTCCACAATTTTGAAGGGACCAAACCAAAGTGGATCAAATTTACCATGTTTTCCTTTTTCAGCTCTCCGAATATCCCACCTGAGTACTAAATCGCCAACCTGCAGATTCATGTCCTTAGCATGTTGATCAAAAAGGTGTTTCATCTTCTCCTGATAATCTATTAGCTTTTGATTCACCTAATTGCGTGTTTCTTCCAATTCCATCATCTGGTTTACTCTCCTGATCATATCATCAGGCTCTTCTTGACTTTCCTGCATGAATCGGGCTACTGGTAGGGCTAATTGAATAGGAAATACTGCTGCCCTGACATATACCAATTCATATGGGGATTTCCCAGTTGCTCTCTTGCTGGTAATTCTATTTTCCCATAGAGAAAACTTCAACTGAGAATCCCATTTCCTCTGATTTTCATTTATAGCCTTCTTCAGTGTCGTTACCAGGGTTTTATTGGAAGACTCTGCCAAGCCATTTCCCTGTGGATAATAGGCTGTAGAGTGACTTAGTGTGATGTTATACTGCTGACAGAAGCTTATAACCTTTGTAGACTTGAAGGCCTGTGCATTATCAATCACTATTCTGGTAGGGCAGCCAAACCTAGATATTATGTTTTCTTCCATGAACTTTATTATCATAGTATATGTGGCGTTCCTTGCAGGTATGGCTTCCGCCCATTTAGTGAAATAATCAGTGGCCGTTAAAATCCACTTATGCTGACCACTTGATGGGGGATTTATTTCACCTATAAAATTAATTCCCCATTGTCTGAATGGTTCATCCACATGCACATGAATCATGGACAGAGGTGCCAACTTCTACCTTTCAGAAAATTTCTGACATTTTTCACATGCTCTAACCTGGGCAAAAACATCTCCAAAAAGCTTGGGCTAATAGAAGCCAGCCTTCAGGATTTTGTGAGCAGTGGCCTTCCAGCTGTAATGACCCCCACATATTCCCTTATGAAATTCAGCTATTACGCTCTCTACCTCATCCTCTGTGAGGCACAGGAGTAGGATGCCTGAGGGATCTCAAAGTATAGCTGGCCATTGGAGACTATGTACTTCTGTGATTTCGATCTTAGCGTTCTATATTTAGCTTTATCACAGCTTGGAGGGAAACTGAGTGTGAGGAGATATTCTACTATCTCTTTGTACCACTAACTGGTGAGGTACTTTATATGTGTTTCTGGAGTAGCTATTCCAATTCCCTGTCGCTTTTCTTTCTCCTCAGATACCTCACTTGATATTATGGACAAGTTTATACCCAAAGCTTGATAGTTTGATTCAGATAGGATCTTGGCCAACCCTTGTCCTTTGATCAGCTTAGTAGGGCAAATGTCTAAGTCATACTCCTGTATTTTGGCAATCCACTTCCCCCTTTTTCCTTCACTATCCCCCTGAATAAGAATATCTTTTACTGTAGTTGTAGGCACAAATGCAGCGATATGAGACTGCAAGATATATATGCGGAATGCTTTGAGGGATTTTACTAGGGTGTATGCTTGCTTTTCTAATATGTTGTATTTCAATTCTGCATCGCGGAGCACCTGACTGAAGAAGGCAATGGGCTGCTTGTACCCCTCCTCATTTTTCTGCAATAAAACTCCTACTATTGTATGAGGTGATGCGAAAGAAAAGATCATGAAAGGTTTAGCATAATCTGGCCCAACTAGCACCAGGGCTTCTGCAAAAGCATTTTTTATCTTGATAAATGCCTCTCGTGATTCCTGGGACCATTTAATTTCATTATCTTTCTTCAGCATGTCCGTTATATGTCTATCTATTTCAGCATAGTTAGGAATAAACCTTCTCAGGAAATTAATACACCCTAGGAATACTTGCGCTTCCTTCTTATTTATGGGAAGAGAAATACCATTTATAACCTCTACCTTCTTAGGATCTATCTTCACCCCATCTTTAGTCACAATGTGTCCCAAAAATTTTCCCTCTTCTAATGCAAATAAAGACTTCTGAGGGTTTAGAGAGAGACCATACCTTTTGCATTTCTCAAAGGTTTTGCGCAGATGTTCAATGTGCTCAGTATCATTCTTTGAAATTACAGTGATATCATCAAGGTAGACTACCAGAAATTTATCTTTCTCCCCAACAAAAGAAATTTCTATGGCCCTCTGAAAAGTGGCCCCTTCATTAATCAATCCAAAAGGCATCTTGGCATACATAAATGTACCCCATGGTGTGGTGAAAGTAGTCTTCTTTTGATCTTCTGGAAGCACAGCCACCTGGTTATAACCAGAGAATCCATCCATCATTGACATCCTAGAAGCTCCAACCACCTTCTGCAGGATATGATCCATTTTAGGCAGTGGATAATTATCCTTTAAGGATGCTCTGTTTAAATTTCTAAAATCCACACACAACCTTATTTCTCCATTCTTCTTTCGGACAGGGACTAGGTTTTCCACCCATTCAGAGTACCTCAATGGTACAATTATTTTGGCCTTTAATAGCTTCTTAATTTCTTCTCAATGGAAGGGAGCAACAGGGGATTTATTTGTCTGAGCTTCTTCTTATGAGGCTTCACATCCCCCTTTAGTGGAATTTTGTGTTGCACTATACTGATGTCAAAAATTTTCAAATCCTGATAGGACCATGCAAACACATCTTTGTAGGACTGAAACAATTTCTGATATAGTCTTTTATATTCTTCTGGGAATCTCTTGGACAATTTGACAATTTTGGGGTCAGCATCAGTACCCAAATTCAGGTCTTCTACCTGATCTTCTTCTATCACTTTGCTTGGCTGCAGTAGGATATCATTCTTGTAAAATAATCTCTCTAGAGGCACCAGCCCTCTAGGTATTATGTTTCCCTTTAACTGCAACACCTTATTACCTGCCACTTTCTCATCCCAATCTCTTTCTGAAGTATCTTCAGACTCACCTCCTTCTTCAACATCGATCTCCATATTGGAGAATTACCCCATTGTTTCCAAGAATCTCTTCATTTTTTCTTCATCTTCAAATACCTGCCAGTGTTTGACGTTATCTGGGATTGACGGCTGATAACACACCTCCACTTCATATCTTAAAAGAGGGTTCTGCGGTGGTCGAAATGTACTAGCAGCCATAGCGATGGAATCAGCCATCCTTTTATGTTCTCAGGGCATGAACTGGATATTGAATGCCAAGAAGAAATTTTCCACCATGTCGCAAACTTCATTCCTGTAAGCCCTCAACCTAGGATGTTTGGTCTGACACTGATTCCTGACTTGTTTAACCACCAGTTCTGAATCTCCCAGAACTTTTAAACTTTGTATGTTCATGTTCCTGGCTGTCTGCAATCCTAACAGGAGTGCTTCATATTCAACCACATTATTAGTAGCTTCATATTCTAGCTTGAAGGACAATGGGACCCATCTTCCTGTAGGAGAAATCATTAGTATTCCAGCTCCATTGCCTTCTCTTGAATTTGCTCCATCAAAATGGAGTGTCCAGATTCCTGCTTCATTGCTCTCTGAGGGCTGCTCAGTCTTGGTCTGACAAAAGGATGGTTCATGAGAAAAATCTTGATCTTCTTCCAACATCAAGCATGAGAAATCTCCTTCTTTACTATAGACTGGTGAATTTACAGAGTTGTCAGCCTTAGTCACCATCTTGACGAATCTAGTCTCCCTGTACAACCTCCTCTCCTGGCCACCAAAAACTGGGATAATGGCATACGTTAAATCCAACTTAATTGACCCACCGATTTTTGTCCCCCAGGACCTCGACAGTAACATGCCAAAGCGAGCTGGGATTTCAGCCACCACGATTTCCATTACCACACTTTTCTCTGGGATTTGGGCCAAATTGACTACCAAATCCTTGATCATCCCCAAGCATTTAACTCTTTTGGAATAAAATGAATAGAGATCTTTGTATGGATGGGTAATTTGTAGTTCTAATTGTTCCATGACTGACAAAGGTAGTAGATTATGGGAAGCTCCCGAATCTAACATACAGTTATGTAATAGCAGGTCATGAATCACTAGAGACACATAAAAGGGAGGAGTAGAAGCATCTAATTCCTCAACATGTGGACCAAAGACAACCATGGGTCTTTCTCCTTGAAGGTTGAGACTATCTGGAGTGAGTGCAGCTTCTGAAGGGAGCATGAAAGAGGTGACTTGAGATTGATATGCAGGTTGCTTTAATAGTTCAATCAAGGGGACTAGGATTTTGACTTTTTCTAGTTCCTTTTGCAGATTGAAAATAGGGGAGGGTTTTTCTATTATAACTTATTTTGACTCTTTATTTTCAGCTGAGGGTTTAACTTCTTTTGACACAGACTTGGTATTAGGAGGAATGACTGCCTTTGAAGAGGAAGGAGTTTGATCATTAGACTGCAAAGGTTTGTTTAGAGGACCCTTACCTTTTTCTGTGACTTTTTGCATTGTAGACTCCTTCTAGGGTAACTCCTCTTCTTGATCTTGAGTATGCATCCTCTTCTTAGAAGATCTGAGATCATATCTTCTATTGAATTTTGCTTGCATGAAATCAGTAAACTGTTTACAATAATGATCAATTTATGCGTCTTTTGTGTCTTTGGCCTTTTCTTCTTCTTGCAACGAGCACTCAGATCCATCATTTCCTTGCAAAGGGCATTCTTCTCCATCACTATTTGAAAAGGCAAGATTTGCATCCTTCAGTCCATAGGCAGTGTCTTCAGTAGAATCATTTACGGGACCTTCTAGGTACAATGGGTGTGGTACCTAATCTTGTTGCTCCTTTTCTTCCCTTGGAAATATTTGCAAGGGTGGCTTCCTATACTGAGGATTGTAACCTCTGTTTTGAGCATTGTGGAAATTCTTGGGGGCTCAATTCTTGGTCTCCAATTCAAGCTTGACCAGTTTACCAGAAAGGTTCTTAATCATTTTGGTCATTTCTTCAATTATGTCATTAGCTGAATCTCTGTGTTGATAAGAGGTGGACACCTCCTCTTTGCCCCTTCTTCTGGTATCTTGTTTAGATTTTCCCTTTGATTTGCCAATGGAGGAAAATTTTTCTTCCAACTCTAGTGCATCTGACTGAGCATCATCCAGAGTAGCAGGTTTTCTTTCTCTGAGAAAGAAACCAAATTCTGAATCAAAAGCTGCTACAAAAACAACTTTAGCAGCGGTTTGATGAGGTTTCATCTCAGCAGGAAGACTCAAATATAATTTATTAAATCTCTTGATAAATTCTGACACCCCTTCATTATGTCTTTTCTTGTGTATTGAAATCAGTAAGACAATGTCCATGGTCTTTCTTCTCTCCCCATTTTCTGAGAAAAGTATCCTCCATTATTTTCCAAGTGGTAATAGAATGGCATGCCAATGTCTTAAACCATTTTCGAGCTTCACCATCAAGAGATTGGACAAAAAGCCTTAAGACCACATCTAAATGTTCCACATTGAAATTCTCTGCAAAAGCACAGAAGACCTCAAGATGTTTTTGAGCATCAATCTCATTTTCCCCATTGAATCGGGGTAAAATATTCAAATAATCCTGTGGCAAATCATTCAACACTTGGGGTAATGCCAGAGGGGCATATTTATTTAGCAAGAAGCCTGGAACATTTGCCATTGGAGGGGGTGGAGATAGTGCAATAGTTTGATGAGTAAGAGGAGGAGGAGGAGGTGGAATTGGAGTATGAATAATAATAGGAATGTAATGAACAGAAGGCTGAGGTGTTGAGGGGAATAATGCTCTGTTAACAGCTGATACTTCAGTGACTTATTTAACCTCTTCAACCTCAAGAGTAGGGTAAAAACAATCTTTATTTTTGACACCTCCTAGAGGTGGGCTATCTGAATAGTAATAATCGGTATCTCCCACAATGGAGTCGGGATTTGGAACTTGAGCTTCTTGAGAAGAAGATGATGGAAATTCTTCTATATATAATTCAGGGATTTCAGAGTGGACTGATTTTATTTCCCTCCAATTTCTTCTATGTATGATATTTTCAGGGTCAGACAGTGAAGGTGTATTTGGCTTAGACGTATCTGACCTCAGGTGTGGCTTTCGAGGAGCCAGGACTGCAAATAGATTTATCAAATAAACAAATGTGGAGTTGCCAAGGTGAGGGATCTACAAATCTAAACTCTCCATACTCACCTACTTGAAGAGTGGATTAGATTTTTTCGAGGCCCAGGGATTTTAAAATTTCTCAACTTCGTCCCCAGCAACGGTGCCAAAAAGATGTTTTCACTCCTAAAGATAGCCTAGAGTTGTGATAGACCAGTGCCTAGGACATCTTATATAGCAAGGAGCATATGGTATAATAGAGGGAATTATCAATAACAAGCTCTCATGCTATCTTCTGTAAAACAAGGAAAATTAATCTGAATGGGACCGAGACCTTCAGAAACTGACACAGAGAAAGGGATATTGCAGACGTAACATGCAAAACTCCAATATAAAAGCAACAGACAATTCAGAGACAGCGTACTGTAAAGTGGGCCGATTCAGAGATACCTCACAGATATAAGTTATCAGAGGGTGTATGTAGTGAATGAAATATTGAGAAGATACTAGTTAACATTGAGCTGATATCCAGATACACAATACCACCATGCATGGGCTTACCAATCTAAGAATCCATACATGATAATAGTGTTTTAAAAACACCCTCCCAAAGAAACTAATATAGTAGAAACATGGTTTAGATTAATAGTGGAACAGAATATCATGCATGAGCCATATTTAAAGTGCTTGGCTAATTCGAGCATGGGTATCAACTAGGATAAATCCATACCAAGAATCAGTGAGCCACTTGCATTCCAAAACATGATACAGGAAAGATGGGTGAAATGAAATGATCTATTTAAATAACACATAAGAGAAAGTTACGGACTGTGAAATACCAAAGACCAGAATCCTCTTTAACAGATGGAACTCCTCCTCACTGAGACCTTATGGGCTCTGAGCCTTCATACAAGAATTTTACAAAATGTATACAAAAAACCTTTCACTGCATAATTTTCTGATAAAATCTGGAACCCTGATCATCTGTTCTTTTTGGAGCTTTATAGGGGAACAAGGAAACTCGAAAAAGGGAGTAGGTGATGAACATTTAATTATCTCATTAAAACAAAATGGCGGAGACGTGCACGCCCATACTGCTCGATGACTTTGTAATGTTGTTTGTAATCTATGGCCTGCTAACTAAAATAAATGCACTGGGTAGAAATCTCTTCAGGAACACGGCAAAGCAGTAAAATCACATAAACATTCTATCCTTTCCGAAGGAAAATGGTGCTGAAAAGAAAGCTTAGAGTATGTTTTCTGCGAATGGTACCCACTGCCGTCAAAATCCTGAATTACGGCTTAAGATCTTCACTGCTGAAAGTTGAATTCCTGATCTTTCACTGATATTTCTCTGCTGCTCCATTAATATCTTCATCTGCGAAATCGGCACCTTGAATGTCCCTGCAGGGTTTGACAGATTTTAACCCGCTTCTTTAATGGAATTCTTATTGATTTTCCTTCCCAGGCCTTTCTTCATCATTTCAGCTCCTGGAAATGGTCCTTTGATGTGTCCTCTGTTACAGTAATAATGATTGTGAATCATGATAGTTTTCCACCGTTGTAAACCTTCAAAACCCGCAAACTCGTTAGGAAAACCATGAACGGGGAGGATGGATGTAGTGGCGATAAATGTGTATCAGTGCGGCATGAAGAAATGGCGGAAGGATTTGGGGTGGCGACGAAAATGTAGTGAAACGATGGTGAATGGACTGGGTGAAAAAATGCATTGGTGAAGGTTGGCGGAGGGCAACAAATGAAAAGCCTTTGAATTTGACCTTTTGAATGAAATCTAAGGAAGACGGAAGAACAAGCGGCTAATGACACGTGGAATGGTGACGTGGAGGAGGACCAGGTCAATGGCGGGGTATGCAAGTGATCTGGACCATCCGATCTCATGACGAGATCGACGGTCGAAACTGCGTCGGAGGACGATGAAACGTTGGGCCAGGGGCGCTATTGACTTGGATTAACACTCGTGCAGCTTCGGAGTGCGACGACCGTTGGATGAAGACCTCCAGATCTGACGGCTGTCATGAATATCGTGTCGTGACTACAGACGAACAATAACGCGCGATGGAGGGTGGTTTTAGAATCGTACACGGGGACACGCGGCGAGTGATGTATGGAATCGCTCTGAATTGAGAAATACCACCCGCCTTCGCAAGGCGGTACGGTAGATACCGTGCAGTTTTTGAATAGTGGAAGCGGGGCGAGGACCACTAAGACGGATAGGCTGCGGACCGTTGATTTAGCAGGATGATTGGACGGCTGGAATATGATCAAACAGGCAAATGGAGTGTGGACCGTGTGCGCGATGGGGTCGCACAGGCCATCGGATCTGCGTAGATCGACGATTAATACTACTTCCAATATAAATTTATGATAAGCGCCTATTGGATTAGCTCCTAGTTTTGACTTCCGGTCGCTTAGAGAAAAAGATAGAGGGGGCTAGGACCGAAAGGGCTAGGCTTTACAGATTTTCAAAATATGGGTTTTTCGACCCTTTTATGCAATTTTGAAGCTGGGAGGAGGTAACGATAGGTGGAAAACAAATTTTTCAAGGCAAAAAGAGGGGATTTGAAAGGTTTAAGGCAGATTGTTTGACGAAATTTTATATGAGGCTGACGTGGTCAACACGGGGGTCACACGCATATCCAATTCAAGTGCCCAAAACCTTCGTTCTTCAGAGACGTTAGCTTCAAATTCTTTAAGAATGTACATAACACTACCAGAACCATCAAATTAGGGTAGTTCTCTTTTCTCTTAGGAGATGCATTGAAATATCTTTGTGATCTTCAGGCACCGCAACGCAGATACGTCATGCAACTGGTTCTGCTAATTTTCTATCTTTCCATCAGAGTCTGAGAGGTATTCAGTATCTTTCTCCCAACACAACATGACATCAGTTGTAGGGTTGATCCAATCATCATCCTGGGAATTCAGTTTGTAAATTTGATTAACATCCTCCTCCTCATGCACCGGCTCTGTATATCGTTCACATTCTGCTAGATCCAGGGGGACTATTACCCGCGTACCCTCATTCTCAAAGATAATACTTCTTCTTTTTAGATTGATGGTACCCCCCATTTCAATGGCCCAGTCCAGACCTACGAGCGCAACATAAGGGTCCGCATCATCCACAATCTGGATTAATTCAAAATCTACATAGACTTTAACTCCTGCAATGTCTTCCACAACCTTCAATACCCTGCCTAGTGGAATGATCTTTTATTGGTTATCCATTCACAACTAAATAGTGGACAACTCTAGCTTGGGCTCTCCCATCCTCTACCAGGTTTGCTTGGGTAGGATGTCGGCATCAGATCCTAAGTCGAGGATGACTTGATCCATTTCATAATCTCCAATCTGTGCAGCCATACGCATTTCCCAACCAGTCCTTCTTTTATTTTTATACAAATTGTTCACATTTTTAACCTACGTCTGTGGGGCAACCTTTTATGCGCAGCTTTATATTAATTCTTGGAGATTATCCATCGCCCTCTCATTTTGCAGCAACTTCATACATGCATGAAGGAATGGCTTGATCACTTCATCTAATTTTGGATCTACTAGATTCCTTGAGGTAGATGCTTTGTCCTTGGCTATCTCCTTCCGAGCTTCGATGAAAGCTTCTTTCTCTTTTTTCGGATCTAGGCTTTCCTTTTTATCAGTGGTTTTCTTGATCAGTGGTTCAGCCGCAACATTTTCCTCAGCTCCTCCGATGGCACTACCACTATGCATGATTACATTGATACTCGGCCCATCATCTCGAGGCTCTACCTTAACACATTGTGCGTTATGCGTTGGTGTCTACTGCTTCTCATGAATCTTCACTATCAGCACAACACATTCTTCAATTATGTGTGTTTGGTCAATTTAGTGTGTCCTAAATTGCTGCATTTAATTTGTCAATCCGGGAATCGTAAGCTGATGAAGTGCGGCGCACTATATGTGCAAGATAACCTATTTCTTAACTTTTTTGTCGTTTTTGGTTTTTCTAAGGTGAAATGGAAATTCTAAAATGAAAACAAGTTTGGTTATATTTGTTCAAGGAAGTGATATCCCCTATAATGATTTACCAACTTGAAACTTTAAAAAGAAAATTGAAAATTACAATGACAAGACTTGAAAGAAAGTAAAAGTGTACTGCTGAAATGAAAAGGTGCTGCTAATCTAATGAATCAAAACAGTAAACTAGTGAACATGAAAACCAAACTATTCTTGCTGCCGACTAAACAAAAAAAAAAAACTATGCTTAAGGAAATTCAAAATTGCAACAAAATAAATCTAAATCAGATTACATCAATTCATTTTCTGACCCTTCATCATTAGACCAGCTATGATTTTCGGAAGTAATCATAAACAACTTGTGTAACTGATATTTAATTTGCAGAAAGTAGACTAATACTAAACCATACACTCATGATTCAATCCCTCGCCATCAGTCCAGCTGTGGCTTTCGGAGGCAACCGAAGATGTCATGCATGATTTAATATATCTAAATTTGCAGAAAAGAAACTAATACTAAACTACACATTTCATAATGCAATCCCTCGCCATTAGTCCAGCTGTGGCTTTCGGAGGCAACTGAAGATGCTATGAGCAGATTAGTATATCTAAATTTGCAGAAAAGAAACTAATACTAAACTACACATTACATAATGCAATCCCTCACCATCAGTCCAGCTGTGGCTTTCGGAGGCAACTGAAGATGCTATGAGCAGATTAGTATATCTAGAAAGAAAATGAAAATGTATTGCTGAAATGAAAAGGTGCTGCTAATCTAATAAATCAAAACAGTAAACTAGTGAGCATGAAAACCAAACTATTCTTGCTGCCAACTAAACACAAAAGAAACTATGCTTAAGGAAATTCAAAAATTGCAACAAAATAAATCTAAATCAGATTACATCAATTTATCTTCTGACCCTTCATCATTAGTCCAGCTATGATTTTCGGAAGTAATCATAAACAACTTGAGTAACTGATATTTAATTTGCAGAAAGTAAACTAATACTAAACCATACACTCATGATTCAATCCCTCACCATCAGTCCAGCTGTGGCTTTCGGAGGTAATCGAAGATGTCATGCATGATTTAATATATCTAAATTTGCAGAAAAGAAACTAATACTAAACTACACATTTCATAATGCAATCCCTCACCATCAGTCCAGCTGTGGCTTTCGGAGGCAACTGAAGATGCTATGAGCATATTAGTATATCTAAATTTGCAGAAAAGAAACTAATACTAAACTACACATTTCATAATGCAATCCCTCACCATCAGTCCAGCTGTGGCTTTCGGAGGCAACTGAAGATGCTATGAGCAGATTAGTATATCTAAATTTTAACTACTGAAGCAAATAAACAAAACTGAAATGAAAAAAGCAATACTGAAATTAAACAAAAGCTATGA